>VXBJ01002629.1:798504-819945 GCA_013400055.1 Nycticryphes semicollaris | reverse complement strand
ACAGCCGCGTGTCGGCGGCGGACGGCACTAGGCCGCCCCACGGAAGGGGCCGCGCCGGGGCCCGGGTTCAGCCGGGGCAGCGGGGCCGTCCGCCTGGCATGTGCCGCCTGCCCTATTGTTGTGATAGCGGCCGAGCGGGGGGCGCCGCCTGCGGAGCCCACCGGGCCCGGTTCCCTGGCCGGCTCCCCGGCGGCGCTTTAACCCCTCGTTGGCGGCCCTGAGCCGGGCCGGGGTGTCGGAGCCTCCGCGCCGCCCAGGGCCGCGCTCTCGCTCCGCCTCCGCGGGGAGCCGCCGGCTGACCCGGTTGGAAATGGCCGGCGGGTCGGGTGAGGGGCAAGTGGCGAGCGCGGGCCGGGCCCGGTGGCGGGGGTGCCCGCACCTGTCCGGTGGGGCGCGGGGCCTTTGCCGGCCGGGCGGCACCGCCGGCGGCCAAACTGGGCCTGAGACCGAGCGGGCACACCTGTCCTCACCGGATCGTTAGTCCCAGCGAGGGTTTTCTCCCCCTTTCCAGCCTTTCCGTTTTTTACTTTTTTTTTTCTTTGCCTTTTTTTTCTTTTTTTCTTTTTTTCTTTTTTTTTTTTTCTCTCTCCCCTTTCCCCGTGTGTAAACAGACCAATGGGAATTGTGAAATCGGCGTTAACCGTTGAAGGCGTAATTGCACGGGTAGTCCCGAACTGGCTGCCGCTTTACTTTATCGCTTGTAAGAACAATGGACAGAAAGTATTTAGCCAGACGTTTTCCAAAAGCTGATAAACGTATGTGTTTTTACGCTCGGTCTGATCCGGCGCCATCCCCACCTACAAAAGGCCCCCGCATCCAAACTCGCTTTTTTTTTTTTTTAATTTTTTTTTTTTTTAAACATGCAGGCTAATGAGATTAAATCTGAAATGCTTTTCATTTGTAGCATATGAAATTAGAGCACACCTAAATCTTTTTTTCGTGTTTAGACTTGTTTTTCTTACTCAAATACACTTCACCTAGTAAAATTTTAAAGAAGTTGGATTAGGTAACTTTGGAGGGTAATGCCTTACTGTTTTCTGGATGACATACTCTGGAGGGGAAAGGGGGCGTTGAATATTTTGTTGGAAGCTTTGTAAGGAGTGTTTTCATTATAGGGCGTATGAGAACCTAACAAGCAAGAGCTGACAGCCTCCTGTTTCTGTAGGAATTAAGTCCCCCTCCCCCAGCTTCCAATATTTTGAAAGCTGCTTTTCTGGTTACAATTATTATTATCACATAATTAGATGACTCTCGGGTATTTGTTGACACTGCACTGAACTACATTTCAGGTATGTGTAGTTTTGCTGAAATTTTAGCACAGAAAGTATCCTTTTAAAATATCTTTCTGCTCTCAGAAGGTTTGGTGAATATTTTAAGCACTCTGACAGGTTTATTTACACTGTAAGGATGTTGTCACTAAGAAGAAGGATGAAAGACCAAATGCCATATTTAACTGAGGTTCATGAATTAGGGGATAAATTTAGACTTGTGTTCACACAGGCGATCCCTAGAAGTGGCAGTGGGTGGTTAGCTTGGAGGTCAGGCCTTAGAATACGGTATTTGGGACGACTCTGCTATGCTTGGTTTTTTGTGTGTGTGGTGGGTTTGGTTTCGGTGTTTTTTTGTTTTGTTGTTATGGGGTGGTTTTTGGTTTTGTTTTGTTTTGGTTTTTTTTTTTAATTGTGGATTTTTGTTAGGCTGGGTTAAACTGGTGCTTTGGATTGAAAACTATAATATTTTTCACTCGGCAAGGTGTCCTGGCACAGAAGAGTAAGTTTAGGTGAATGTTAGTTGTTTGTGGCATAATCTACTGGAGAACATAAGGTCATCTTTCAGTAAGTTTTAATGATGCTGATCCTTGTTTGCAAAGTGGTGCTTCAAATAGTTAATGCCTTCTGAAAACACTTCCCATTTCTTTGCCTAAGCAAGAGCAGTTTGATTCACAGGGATAGGAGGGCCCACTCTTTAAAAATTGTATTAGCTGTTTCATGAAAGAAGACCAGTCAGGCTTCTCGGAATCTACTTTTGCAGTAGCAATGTGAATTTTTTTGAGGGGAGAATTTAAAAATTGCAGAGTCTGACTAGATCAGTCAGGCTGTATAGATACATATGGTAACCTGAATTCACCCTCTCAACTATATGAATGCTTGCAGTTACTACGAATGGTTAAGACTTACGGTGTTTTCCTTGTTTGTTGGTGGTGGTTTTGGTGGTTGGTTTTTTTGTTTTTTTTTTTTTTTTCTTTTTTACAGAGCACAAACTTAGTGTTGAAAAGCTTCTTTCATGCCAATGACAGCTATAGAAGAGATGGATCCAATCATACATTAGCATTATTCTTCTCTCTCTTAGAAAGCATTTTGCTAATGGGAGGAGAATTTGGCAAGACAAGTATTTTGTAAAATGACTTTCCCGTTAACAATGTATTTCCTTGTTAATCTGAAATACCATTGCATAATTTTGTAACCCTTTAAAAGGGGGTGCAATGAGGTGGCAATGTTCGATTATATTTATCAGGAGAACCAGGAACTGGAGGAACTGATGTTCATCATGCTTGGCTGTTGCCCTCGTTAGAGGGACAGACCTGGGGACAGGCCAACAAGCGTCTGGAGCTGTAGTAGTAGCTGGAAAAGCAAGTAAGCAAGTATGGGGGTGCATGGGATGCATGAGAAACACATTACAACCAGTGGGATGTTACCACTGGTCTTTGACACCTTGTCTGTGAAAGTTAATAGCTGATACAGATGTGGTGAAAGCTACTATTAAAGTATGGGAAGCCTTGCGTGTGAAGGCAGCTTGAGAACGAAAACTCAGAGTAGTACAGAAACAGGGGTAGGAAGATTCCTCATTCTAAAACATGGAGGGGAAAGAAGAGTTTTGCATCTTCAGAACTTGCTGAAACTTTGTCATAGATTAGCCAGTGGAATTTTTGGTTGCAGTCAAAAAGAGATCTGTTGAAAAGGCTTTTAAAAGTGTCCTTAGTTAAATTAGGTGGATTTTTTCTGTTTTGTTAAAGAGAAACTCATAAACTTGAAATACATTCCTTAATGCATAATGAACCTGTAAATATTAAGGAATAAAAATCTCTCTCTAGGTTTTGTTTGTTTCTTTTGTGCAGTATTTTGTAATGTGCACTACATTGTCTCCACAAGTGGTCAATAATGCACGAGAACACTTCTGTGATTCAGAACGGCAGAGTTTGTCTTCTGTGATGACCCTCCTACCACAGGCTAAATCAATTATTAGAGGCTTGTAGGAATTTCAGAATTAAAAATAGCAATTATTACATATGTCCATCCCATAGGTTTGGTTTTTCCTGCTTTTTCCTCTCTCTTAAATCTCACTTAACGTGACTTTCTCATGTTTTACGTTCTCTGATATATAGTTTTTCTCTTTAACAAAAGAAACCCCCCCAACTTGTTTTTAATAGATGCTAAGAAAGTGAATGAAAGTAAATGGTTTGAAACAAATGTGTTCTTGGAACACACCAAAAATTCAGTGGGGATACTTGGTTAATTCAAGCAAAAGGCATGTCATTTCTATGCTGGATTTTTATATCCATCACAAGTGCAGTCAGCACAGAGATTTCTAGCTTCTGTTAACGAACTGCCTCCTATCAGATACCTATTAAGTACACTATTATTTGCTGTTTTCCTTACCTCACATGGAAAAGTAACTTCATAATGTAAACGAGGCGGGGGGGAGGGGGGGGAGAAGACATCCCGCTGAGAAATGATCACTGATTACTGCTTCAAAGACAACTCAGTTTTTGGTCCCTGCCTCTCGAGTAGTTGAGGTGGTGTGGACATAGTCCCCAGGGCACTGCAGTCCCATTTGGCTTCTTGCGGGCGGGTGGAATCACACGAGTGAGCTTCATGGACGTGTTTTGTATGAACTTCCTTCTCCATGTTGTCAAGAGTTACAGAGATCTTGAACCAGTGAGGAAGCCCCAAAGAGTGTAATACCCTAGATAAAGACATAGATAAGGCTTCAGACATGATGTAGCAGCAGATGCACTTGCTGGTGTGAATTTGAGTTGAGTGTAGAATACGAACAAGTGCATTATTTAAGTAAGGAGAAAGGGTATCAGGGCTGGCTGCTGCTACCATTCTCTTGGTTTGGTAGGTCTTGGGTCTGCTCTTTGTAAATCTTCTTGTGACCGCTGAGGTGCACCAGAGAGAGACAGGGACAGAAAGAGTACTACAAATAACCCAAACTGCCCTACTGTTGGGATCTTGTTTCCTCCTCCCTCTCAAACCAAGTTAAAGTGAGATCATTAAAACGTTGCAATAAAACTGTGTTAACAGACTAATCCACAGATGGTTTTGATGTGCTATAAGTAACGACTAGCAAAGGACAAGGAATGCTTTTAAAATCGAATGTCATGTTTTGTCACACAACAGGTTTTTTTTCTTCCCTTCCCTTCCCTGTAAGTTGATGGCGGGGAGGTGTGTGGGGAGGGGGGGAAATCCACGCAAAACAGAAGAGGAAATGAGGGAGAATGAAACTAGATACACAAACTACTCATGTATGCAAATGGCAGAGTGTTTTCCTCAAATATGTTTCAGTTAAAGTAATCTGAGAATTTTTCACTTGCAATAAGCATGGATTAAAAATTTTTAGAGAGGGGTTTGTTGGTTTGGTTTTTTTTTTTTTTTAAATTTTATTTTTTTCTCTCAGGTCTCCTCCCTCCCCTCCCCGTAAGTTCAATGCTGTTGCTTTAAATAGCGTGACTGCCCGGTGTCCCCTCACAAAGAGTAACAGCAGCTCTTAAAGGGACACTGTCAGCGTCAACCTCAGTCTCTCCCTACTTATCNTTGACAACTCGGTCCTTGTATAATACCAGAAATAGGACCAGGGTTGCCCTGTCTTATTTTCTTTTTTTTGTTTTTGTTTTTTTTTTTTTCCTTTCCCCTTTCACTTCCATAATTTTTGAAAATTATGTTCTGGTACATTTAAAAAAAAAAAAACAAAACTCTTAGGGTGGTTTTCTCTTTCCTGGCTAAAGATAATTATCAAGAACCTCTTGGTAAGTGAGACACAATGTATGTAGAGAGACACAGCTGCATGAAGATTTGAGTAAATGTTTCTTTATCCATTGAAGTCAATAAGACTACTAAAGATTATTGTGACTCTTAATACAGAAGTATTGAAATGTAGGGCAGGAAGAGACCTGAAGAGATCATGTTTTATGTATTCCATCAGCTTGGGGGGGAAAAAAGATTTTTGTCTAACCTGTTCTTTAAAATGTTTAAGTAACTATTCAATACCTTAAAGATACTGGTTCACCATGGTTGACAGCAAAAAAAGAATATTCTGTCCTATGCACAAAGAATGACTGACAGCCATATGTTCTTCATATGTTGAAGAATGATTTCTCTCATTCTTTCCTTTGTTCTTTTCCTTTTTCTTGTTTAGAGTAAGCAAAGCCATCATATTCCTTATTACTTAAAGTGTTAGACCCATGTACTGTCAAATATATTAAGTAGAAGCAGGTGATACAAAAATCCAAAATATTGTGTCTATTAAATATTATTAATATATCTCTTCTGACCTTTTCCCCCTCACAGCTGATGGTCTTCCTAAAGCATCTTTCTCTTACTCAGAGGAATCCTATGCTCATGCAGAAAGGATTATCTGAGCCAGTACCCTCCACTGTCCTCAATTAGGAATTTCCATTTTCATTTACAAAATGTAATGGTTCCTCTGTCCGTCTGCAGGGAACATGGACATCTGCATCAGTCTGACTGGTGCACGTTTGCCAGCTTGAGTTTGCAGGGAGCCTGCAAGTAAAAACTCAGTGTGGGCTGTCCAATTCTTCAACCCCATTACCAGAAATGATTGGAACAGTTCTGTCCTTTTGAAAATGGGAACACTGTGCAGCATAATGGTTTTTAAAGGAACAAAACATCAGTATAGGTATCACATGTAGCCTGCAGTGTTCTGAAAGTACTTTGTCTGCCTTGGAATAACTATGTTGAACTGATTGATGCAGGGCAAAACAAAATTCAGTTTGTCATACTGTATGCTGCATCCTTATCAATATCAGTCCATTAAGATTTTTAAAGGAAGGCAAATAAAAATCATTGTCTGAAACAGAGTATGTTAAAAGATTGCTCTGCTGTCCCAGCACTGATCCATAGTATATGGTATGTTTTAACATAGTTTTGTGAATAGCTACATCATCTACTTCATCTAGAAAGTGTTTTTAACAAACCATTGCTTTTCTGATACCTGACAAAAATTGACAGATATTGTCTAATGAAAGCTCTTCTTTGTCGATTCCAGTATAATAACTAGTAAGCAAGCAATAACAACATAATTTTAGCATTAATTGGAAATAGTGAAGGAGAATCAATATTTGCTAATGGAACAAGGGAGGAGAAGAATCTGTAGGAAAAAAATAAACCAGTTTAATGCTTTTTCTAAGAGCAATGCAAATAGTGAAGGAATAAAAACTATTTAGAGAACTACTTGACATTAATTTTTTACCTCTCCCATCTTCTCATTTGTCAGCTAGGGCACTCAGAATCTGAAACTTATTCAAGTTTCAACATGTTTCTGTGATCTTAAGGTTATTTTATGTTTGTACAGTTTTAGGCCCTCCTCTTGCAAATATTTGTGCAAATGTGGGGGATGTGGGGAGGATATAACACCTATTAAACTCAGTTTGATGCTTCTTAGGCATAAGGCTTCTTATATGTGAATATAATAAATATTTGAAATAATATGTTTGCAGCGTTTCTAGGTCTTGATGCTGATACTGTAGACAGTAGTGAGAGGAGCCACTGGTTTTACAATGGCAATTTACCATGCCATAGCTATAAAGTTCTAAATAACCCTTGATTAGCTACAACCTGTACAGGGTAGAGGTGCCTTTGCATTTCAGGCTTGTAAAAGAAATTTGCTGCTGTATGAATTGTGAGCAAACTGAAAATGTTCATCTGAACTCAACCATTTCCTTTCTCTTCCCCCCTCACCCTCTTTCTTTTCAGTGATTTTTTTGAACGCACCATCCTGTGCAACAGCCTTGTGTGGAGCTGTGCTGTCACAGGTAAACCAGGACTCACATATCAGGAAGCACTGGAATCTGAGAAGAAAGCCAGGCTTAATCTTCAAAGTTTTCCAGAGGCACTCATCATTCCAGTTCTCTACTTGGCCACCCTTACCCATCGCTCCCGACTTCACGAGATCTGTGATGAAATCTTTGCTTATGTCAAAGATCGGTATTTTGTTGGTGAGACAGTGGAAGTAGTTAGAAATAATGGTGCAAGGTAAGTATATTTAAAAATAAATGCATGTTTCTTTTTGTTTGGTGTGTTTCTTGTGTGTGCTTCTTTTACACCAGAAGTCAGGATAATAAACTCCATCAAGCACACCAGAAGCAAGGTGTGATGCTTAAGCTACTGATACTGCTCCTACTTGTGTTAATTAAGGATTGTATTGCTGGGCTTGGTATCTCTTTCCTTAGCTTAGAAGCAGCTGTGGAGGCAGGACAGCTCTCAAGAGAGAGCAGTTTTTCAGTTGGAGCAGTGGATTTGCAAAGGAATGTCAGTTCCCTCCACACAAATGGTGTATTTGTTTGAGAAAGGTGGGTTATTTGTAGAATGAGTTTTAATTAGCATGAGTTAAAAATCATATGAAAGTTTTGATGAAATCATCCAGAATGCAGTTCATCACATGATGTTTTTTGTGCTCAGAATGGCTAAACTATAGAAAGCTTAAAAAAAAAAATGAGCAAAGTTGGATTTTTGGGTTTTAGGCAGTGATGAAAATTGTGAGTGGATTCTCAGAGAAGTTGGGAATGACTTGTGAATAGCTGATTAACTGGGATTTAGTGTGGCTTTTTTCCACTCTTACACTGATGTATATATTGCAAGTTTTTTTAGTGTTAGACTGATTAAAAGTTGGAAACCTTCAGATACTTTCTCCTATCATTGGTATGTATGCTCTATAGTACAAATAAGTTGTTCTGCAGTATGTAGCTAGCTTGAGTCTTTCTTTAAAGCAACTTCTGGAAGATCCATGTTTTGTCTAAATGAATTTACAGTTTCGCCCAACTGAGGTTTAAAATGGGAAAAATCTTAACGTGCTTGACTTGGAAATACCTGCAGAGTAGAGAGGGCACAACATACTGGCTTCTGTGGGTAGCCTGAGGGCTCTGCGCGTCATCTGGTGTATATTGGGTGATAGGAGTGGGTTGGTTCAAAACAATCATCAGAGAACATAGTTATTCTGTATGCATGTCTTTTACTGGCTGATCCAGATGTTATTTAAGGCAAAATTTTGCCCTACATCAGGAAGAAATATCTGTTGATGTGCTGCAAGAGATAATTTCTAAGGAAATTTCTATGGGTATGTACATAAGGTTGGTGCTTAATAGAAGTTTTCTATCTCTTTCCTGCTCTATTCCTTTCAACCAGTGATGTCCCAGCCTGCAAAGCCAGCCTGAGAAGAGCTTTGGTAGACTTGCTGCTTTCTACACAGAAAACCTATATCCAAAGTTTGTCTCTGTCCTTTATATCTTTATACTTCTCTAGTAACTAGAACCACCTTACTTATACTACCAGTGTAGTTCAGCTGTTGGTTGTCACTTGCTCAATGAAATGCCTTTGTTTTCAATCTTTGAAGATGCTGTTGGTTTCCAAAGTAAGAGCAAAAAGAATGATTTAGAAGAACAATTTTTTCCCCAAGAACAACCCTCCTGTCTTTCTGTTACTTTTCTAAACTCTTAACTTTAATTTATGCTTGTGTATCTTAGCTTTTTAAAGCTTAAAAGTAGGCTTATATGTGATAAATGCAAGTCTCTCTTGTTTCTTCATCTTTTGAAGTTCAATATCCTTTTCACTTTTCCTTTTAGTACACCATAAATCAGTTTTTATATCATGAATAAAAAACATAAATAAAGTTTTTAAGTTTGCTCTAACAAAATATAAGCTAAATTCTATTCAGATAAAGTTTTGATACGATTCTATCTCATGAAGATAGTGGTATCTTTTTTTTTTTTTTACCAGCCTTTAATTCAGTCTTCTCCGGTTATTCAAGATTGTGTTGAGATACACATCTTAAAATTTTGTGTTTATGTTCTATTTTCACAGATCACTATATTAATAGGATATAAGCTAAATTTCTTAAGCCTTTGGAGTGGGTTAGATACCATAAAATACTGAATTTTCAGATAAAATCTGTTTCCATCAAAATTAACCTGATAGGGATTGTATGTTTTAAACTCTGTAAGTATAAATTTGTGTGTGGAAAAACAAAGCACAAAAAAATTCACCTTACCTGGTTGTATGCCACCGATAGTCTAGACAAATATATAGCAGAGTGCCAGTTCGGACCTTCAATACTAAAGCCAGGAAAGAGTGGAAGCAACATGGTAGTGCAAAGGGATTTTTATGCTTAGAGATACATAATTAAAGAATACAAAGTGGGAGGAGGTGAGGCATAGTTATTCTTCCGCCCAATTAACAGTTGACTTTGACCTATATTTTGAAGTACTACGCTGGGGATTAAGTATACCATCTCGTGTTACTTGTAAATAACGCTGCTGTTCCACAGTGCCATTTGTGCATGGGCAGCTATGGTTTTGTGATCTTTTCTGGCAAAAATGGTCACAGCCCATCTACAGTGTAGTAGCATCCTATGAGACCAGCAGAATTTGGCAGATCGTGAAACCCCAGTTGTGTTGTGGTGGTGTAAAATGTTCCACTGCATTTATGTATGAAGCTTTTTGCACATGTAATGTCAGCAGGATCATTTATTATCTGAGCTCCACACGTCACTTAATGCAAAGCCTACAGCATCATGCATGTGTAACCAAGGATGAAGAGAGGTTGTTCCAGCAATTTAAGTATTGATATTTTTGCAACTCCTGATTTTCTCACATGTGATAGTCTTGTAGGATAGGTTGCTTTGATGCAGCTTTCTAGATTTCTGAACAAAGTAAATGAGGGGTGGTGGTAGGTGTGTGGACCCAAACACTGAAAGGGTTAGCATTTTGGCTTGACGTAAATGCTTTTACCTTGAGCATGTGAAGTGGTCTGCAGTACTGCAAGCAACGGATGGGTCATCTAGAAAGAGGACAAGTGGTTTGTGTAGAGGCTAAGCCAAAGATTTGTAGTGAGACCATGGGTTCTTCTGCCCAGCCCATGTGTTCTGGTTGTTGCAGAATCTGATGCCCCATCGCTTTTTCTGGTCTTGCATCCTTGTCAGGCTCTCCTGGCTTCTCGCCTGTTGTTAATGATGCTCATTTTGAATTTGGCTGCTTCTGCCTTGTTGCTGGGGTCTGCTAGGAGGAACTTGGCCAGTTTGGGAGATATTCTCTCTTGCTGTTGTTTTGGTGTCTGGTGTCTCAGCAGGCCATATCAGCCAGAAAGAAACTGGAGAGAAAGCCCACCAGTCCTATTAAGTGGCCTGTTTAGGCAGTCTCTGAAAATGGTGCATGTGATTTCGAAATCCAGTAGAAGCAACAAGTAGATAATTCTGCTTGCTCTTTAACTCTTTCAGATGATGTATTGATTAAAAATGGCCAGCTTTTTTGATTTGTATGTGTTCAGCTTTTCTGGCCAAACTGGGGCTGTCTTTTCTCCAAAGCAGCAGCTGTGCTATACTTCAAAACACGAGGTGCTTAGATTCCCCAGTTAAAGAACTGTAGGAGTCGTGTAACAAGGTTTTCCTAGTATTACCTTGATAAAATTATTTGAAACATCAGTCAAAAACTTCAGATAATATAGACAGAAAACTTAGTATCAAATTGAGTTTGAGTTGCCAAGGAATTGAAAACAGCTGGCACTATAACTACTGTTATTTAGAATGTCAAATTGCTGTTTATGGAAAGTAATTTATTGAAAAAGGCATGTAAATTATTCAAGATTTTGGGGGTGGGAGGAAATTAGAGTGATATTTCACGTTAACTATGGTTAGTTACGATGTAAAATAAGCAGCTAATGTTTCAGTTCACACTTTATTGAAGCAGAGCTAAAAAATGACCACATCACTGGAATTGCTTCCTGTGTTTTCTCTTCAGAACTGAAAGTTTACTACCCATACCGTACCAGTAGGCCTTTTGTTTTTCCACATGGAACGGTATCTCTTGCAGTAACCTGTTAATTTGTTGCTGTCATAGTACCCTGTTGTGTTACTGGTAGGTAAAAGCTTGTGAAACTGATTTTCAACATCTTGGCATCTGAAGTCAGATACCTGGAAGTTGGAACTTCGTGGTGTGGAAGGCCTGCCTGAAATAACCTCAGCGAACGCCTCAGGCACACCAAATAAAACGTACAACTGTGTAACTTGCTCGGCTGTGGGACCTGTTCCTTTCTCCTCGAGGTCAGGAGTGTGCTTTTTTTATTAGTGGTATTATTATTTTAGCTTGTTGGAGGAAAAAACTAGGTTTAAAGCACGTGTAAACAACCCTTGTTGTAATTTCTCACTGGACACTATCACAAGAAATAATGGCTGTCTTTTTTAGGGTATATAAGTGAGCAGCATAATAATTAATCTGTAAGCTTGCAGTCTGACTTGAGCAGTGAAGAGATCTAAGGTTTTAGGTTGGACAACTTTACTAGCTCTTCATCTCCCCCTCAAAAATAGCTTATGTGACAGGAAGGTAAGGGACAACTAGTTGTCCAACAGTTGGTAGAGAACTTAATTAAAAAGTCAACCACCTGCAGACTAAAATAGATAGCTTAAAGGTACTATAGAAGAAGGAAGAAATCATACAGAATGTGGCAGATACAAAAAAGGAATGTCTTTTTAATTGAATTTGACCACTAGATGACACCACTGCAAAAGAATACAGGCCTACTGTCTGTGAGCAGGCAACACCAGAATCCTTTACAAGAATACAGTGTTTTTCAAATGAATGTATTTACAGAAGTATCAGATGATGTTCTCTGTTAGGAAGATTGCTGCATGTGATCATACATTGGGTATAGGTTAACATTCTTTCTCTGCTCTAAATGATCTGATGTTGACCATTTCTGAGCTGTAGGAAACCTAGGTGATCATGGAGCAACTTTGTAAGTGAAACTTCTTTTTTTTTTAACTCATCAATTTTCTTGGCTAGTGTCCCAGCGCTTTAGGACTGTTTATAGTGGATTAACCACTGCATTAGGCCAATTAAAAGATTTGCATACTGTTTTCATCTCTGTAAGTCTTAACTGGGGCACAGGAAGCGTGTTGCTGGCCGTGACTATGCCTGGCTGAGACGGAGTTGGGATGGTAGAAGATAATCCCTCTAAGAGATAAGATTATAGCTAATTTTCCATTATTTTTTTTTCCATTTGAACTGGCAACATGGTATTACTTGCTTATATATACATGGTTGTTTTCTGAGAACCTAGGATAAGTTACTATAAGACCACTAGGTAGTAAAAGGCAAAGTGTCTTCCATGGTTAGACTTCAACAAGTTATGGGGAATTTAAATTATTTTCTACTCCACCAACAAATTTTCCCCTTTGACACAAAGGCTTCAAAGCTGTCTGGATGTAGAAGCACCGGAGCTAACGTCTACAGAATCAAAAAGTTCTAGCTGACAGTGTTTTTGTAGCATTACGGCTAAAGCGTAAGTTTCCTGTACAGTTTCCTACTTTATTTTGGAAAGTGAATTTGAATTCCAGTAGGAAATCTAGTGTGGTGCTTATGAAACAGCATGGGTGACAGCACTGGAGGGCAGGTTACCTATTCATAGAACAAGTACAGCTTGCATTCTTCTGGCATTGCTGGTTAAGGATCAGTCAACTCCTGGCCTGGAAAAATCATGTTTAAGGCATTCACTATCTGCTGCCCTTAAGTCCTTTGGGATATAAATATATCTATGTTTGTTGACTAATAAATATATTTGTAATTGACTAGTGGAAGGTATGAGATGATGATAAATAGATGGTGAGAGAACCTGCACCTCCTTTCTTAAAGATTGTTGAACAGCTGTTACAGCTATTTTTGGATGCTGTCATTTTCTGTTAGCTCTCATTTCTGTGCACATTCTACTTTTATAGCTATTAATTTAAAGGAACGGGTTTGAGGTCATTTGCTTTATGATTTTGTTTTGGTTTTTTTCATCAGTACAATATTATGAACAGAAAGCTGGACAGTCAAAACAATGCATTTACTGGTGTTACTGATCGTGCTGTCCTAATTCCACAGGAGACGGACAATGCAGTTACTGTATATATAGGATTCTCTTGTCCTAAGGAAAAACGTACTTCTTACTGGTTTCATTGAAGCATACAATCTTGCCTGTCATGTGACAGACAAGTGAAGATGCTGAATCTCAAAACCAGCAGCTCTTGCTGTACTTCAGGAAGATATTACGTGCATAAAACTTGTCTCCTAACTGTACCAGTTAGCTTAGTAAAAGATGTCACTTACTCCTTCAGATCTTGCCTCGCTTTCATCTCTCTAATTACTTTCAAGTGTTGAGAACTGTTAGGACAAAGCTATGAGTTACTTGTACTTACCTGACATTTACTGCTTAAAAACTTACTAAAAGCTGACAAAACAGAATGAGGCTGTAGCTTTTTGGTATTTCTTGGTACCTGCTACTAGCTTCTTGTATTACTGACTCTTTTGGGGTTTTCTGCTTTTGACTAACTTCACATACTCTTAGAAAAGGCGCACTTTTTGATTTTGGCATTGGAAAAACTTTGCTTTCATTCAGGTGTCTGTTTTAAAAAGTGAATTTTCTTTTGCTTCTGACTCACTGATCATTGTTTATGTTAAAAGTTGGCCTCAAAGCATGGCAATATTCTCTCCCACCACATTTGAAACAGCCTTCTGCACCCAAGGGATGTTTTCTCTCTGCTTATGGTAAAACACACAGAAGCACATTTATAGCTTACCCGGCCCTTCAAGGGATTTGGTTTTTTGACCTGAAATGAGGACATAGCAGAATGCCAGACTATTATTTATATCACAGTAGGTAGTGCCAGCCAGCTCAAAAGCTGTTGTGCAGAATGCTCACTCAGCTGATGGGCAGCGAGAAGTGGTCTTTCCTTTCACAGCTTTCAACTCCAGCCATGGTTGGATGTAAAGGATAAACTACTGAAATCGCTGAGCTACTCAAGAAATCAGAGTGTCTCAGGGTATCTACACGAGCAAGGTCTTACTACTTCTTCCTCCTCTGCAAATATTGGTCTGTGGCCAGTATTTGCCTCTGGCACGTGCCCTAGTTCACATCAGACCCTTCAGTGAGCTGCTTGAAGTAGCTGATAGGACAAAAGCTCACCCAGCTGTTCACATTGGTTGGTTTTGGGGTTTGGTGTGTGTGTGTGTTCTTTTTTTTGGGGGGTGTGTGTATAAGTGAGTACAATTCCATGTCAATAAATGATACTGAGCACCAGAGTTACAAAAAGCAAGGACTGTACCAAGTATGTAGCTGGAAGGAGGACTGATAAGGGAAGATGGAACTGTTATGTCATCTCTGTATCTCATGGAGCAGCAGCCTGAGACTGCTTTCTTACTGTCCTAGGAGTGACAAGGTTCAGTCCCACTGTAAAATTTTATGCTGGTTGTGTTAAACTGCTCTTCAAAGCACACCCCAGAATCATTCTTTTAGAATGAGACTGATGGAGTTAGGCTTCCAGAGAAAACAGTCTCCAGTCAGTATATCTTGCCCTTAGATTACTGGAGTGTGTTATGTTCTCTCACCCCTGCAGCTGAGCAGCTCTGCCTGGAATTCATGGAAATCAATGGAAGATTTTTTTATCTGAGACTATTTAAAAAAAAAACCAAAAAAAATATTAGTGATATCTCCTCTGCCTTTGTGTTCAAAACCTCTGGACTCCTGTGTTGTTGTTCTTTCTTCAAAACCCAACAGATTTAATCATACAAGGCTGAGCACTTTTTAGAATCTTTCCCATAATATAGCTTTTTTTAAGTTCCTCTTATATTTCTCAGTTCAGCAAAAAGTAAAGCTGTGAGCATAAAGGCTCGTGCGTGGGACAGGTCAGAGGACCTGTAACCTGTTGTTGATGGCAGCCTGTAGTGCAGAAAGAGGTAGGAGAGCGAGGTAATCCTTTTGTGCATTTACTGTTCTAGTTTTTGGTTGTCACTGTGTGAGCTGGAGCTGCTGGGTCTGTTGTGTAAAAGGTCATGATGGCTCTGTTCTCAATTTATCTGGTCCTTTTCTGAATACCTTTGGGATTCATTTAGTGTGGCTGTAAACATTTTCACAGTATTTATTGTTATTTGAAGAAACTGCTTCCTGACCGAGGGGGCTAGAGCCATTCTGGGGTACGTATTTATTTACTGTAATGCTGCTGTCTTTTTAGATTGAGGTGCCCCCAGTTTGTATTGCGTGGGGAAGAGAGAGTGAGTGTGGTTTGACTTTGACATAAGTTCTGTATCCTTTTTAGAAAGTATTTCAGGTAGTGTGCTTTGTTTGAGTGTGTTGCTTTGGCTTTCAGCTCTGCTGTTTCATGTGCCTTATGATATAAAAGAAGTTATATTAGTGAATTCGGGGAATTATTAGCCATGTAGTACAACTATAGCAAGGCTAAAGATAGTCTTCCTTCATAGCTTATTGTTTCTTTAAGGCTGGAAAGAATGATTGCATCACTTTCGCCCATCCCCTGTCTATCAGTAGTCATTAAATTCATTGGTTTATGGTTTTATTGAGCCGGGTAATGGGTGTTTCACTTGATTCTGTCCCTAAAGACTTCTGGTAATTATTTGAATGAAGGCACAGAAGATGGAGAATAACTTGTTTTCTGTGGTAACTTATTCCATTAGTTGTTCTCGCTGTTTAATAATACCAAGGGGAAAAAAAAAACCAAGGGGAGCTAAGCAGCTGTAAGTGTATAGAATATATAATTTCTGTTCTTCAGAAGGAGATGTGATACGCTGTAAATTACAGGGCTGTCTGATGGATAAACAGGTAAATGAAGTGTTGGTAAAATACTCAGTGACTAAATAGTTAAACCTCTTTTGACCAGGAGGGTTGATTCGTGTGTTTTTTAGCCTCTTTGTCCTTTCATGGCATTGGGTAGGGTAGGTTGCTGTTTAGCGTTCCTGTGGCTGTTTTAAATTCGGTGTATATCGCTCCCTCTAGTGGTTTTCAAATAGTAAACAAATTTTAAGCGTTGGTGCTTTGGGTTATTTTCCATTAGAAATTAATTAGAAAGTGTTTTTTCGAATTGAACTCTCTAGGAAATACATTTTTATAATCCGAAGCACAAATAATTCTACTAAGAAGCCTTTTTTAGGAGGTAATCTTTGTGAGATTTTAAAAAAATTCTGCCCCAAAGTCAGCTCCATATGATTCAGTATGAGGAGGACACTCTGATGTTCCGAGTACTGGAAAACCACAATACTGTAATGACAGACTTTTCTCTTGGGACCCAGCCAGAGTCTGGTGCTGGGCCAGACCTTAATAAGCCTCGTTGGACTTGGACTTATTTTGTGAACAGCCACTAGGCTCTGTCTCCATTACATACTTGGGTGCTCTTGGTTCTTTACGCAGGATCTTATTTAGATTTGTACAGTTAATTGGCTTGGGCTCTGCTCACCAGGAAAACGTGTCTTCCAGCCCCAGAGCAGCCAGCTTTAGAAAGGGGGGGACCAGCTGTGTTGGAATGGCAGCGTGCCTGTGGTCGTTGTGTCCAGCCAACTTGGGCTGCCCTCTGCATGTAGGCAGATCTGGTGTCCCCATGGATAATTAACCATGTTGTCATATAAGGATGTTAATAGTTTGGGTTTTTCAAATTATTTTTATAGTTTTGTAAGTAATATACCCTGTTGGAACATCCTCGAGCGTTCTCCCTGTTGGAGAGAGGCTGAGGGAGGGCAACTGCAGGCACTAACTGCGTTACAGGTCCTAGCTAAATTCACAAGTGAATATGATTAAGGATTTCTTTTAATGTTTTCAACTTTTCTCCATCTGCCCTCCCAGACCACTCACTCTTTCTTTCTTTTTTTTTTTCTTTTTTTTTCTTTTTTTTTTTTCCCCCTTTCATTGTGTGCAGATTTTGGATAGTACTGCCTGTATGCAGAGAGAGGAATTTAAGAAATATTTTGATGTTATTTCCTTTTGCCAGTGTTCAGTTCGGATAGAGCAGCAGTTAGAAATTTGTATGTCATAGATTTGTTGGGGTTTTTGTTTGTTTCTTTTTAACTTAGGCATGATGCCACACTAATTTAAGCCCTGTGCTTTATGTGTTCCTCATTTTATTCATTTTAAGTGACAGTTTGGTGCCCAGAGAAGAGAATTATTATCTGTTCTTTCTCCCACTGCCCTTTGAGCTTTTAGTTGTAGTGTGTGACAGCATCCATTGACTGCAATGGCTAATTTTCATGAAGCAGACAAACTTCAGGAGTTTAAAAAAATATGAACCATAGAATTCCAGAAAGGGGTGAAAGTTAGTGGTTAAGAACCAGCTATAATACAGTTACCCAGCATGAAGTGTTGATTAATTATACTTTTTAATACATAGTTAATTCTGCCTTTTATAACTAGCATTCAGGATGGCAAAGGGATAGACTTGTTTTGTCAATTGTGTGCATGCCAGATGGAGCCTTAATATGTGTCAGCAGATAAATGGGCCATTATTAAGATTAGATGCATAGTGATCATTTCAGCCTTGTTTATTTAGGTCATCGACAGCAGTAGATGATGATCTGTTATAAGTAAAAATACTTAGGGATCTGAAAATCTTTTGCTTTTCTTAGACTGCTATCAAAATAGATGTAAAAGGTTTGCTGTGTAGTTTTAAAGTAATAGGTAACTTTTAATTTAAGCGAGAACTAAAAACAATTTGCAGCCACAAATAATTTTACCAGTGACCTGATTAGTTGTCCTGAGTATTGAAGCTGATAGCTATTTAACTGAATGAATTAATTGATTTATTTGATGGAACGCATTAAGTTAATATTTTACCTAGTATTTCAGTGCAAGGCTCTTAAGTATTTACTTATTTAGTAGACAATACAATATTAAGTTAAATGTGTATTCTTAAAATAACATTTGCTACAACTCTAGATTCCTTGCACTAGTATAAGGCTTTTTAGTCATGAATGTCTGTGTTTAATTTCAGGTTGCAGTGTAAGATTTTGGAAGTTATAGCTCCAGTCCATCACAATGGAATGGCGAATGGCCACGCCAGCAGCACTGACGGAGACACAATTGTCATCAGTGACAGTGACGACTCAGAAACGCACAATAGCTCTGCACAGAATGGGTAAGTGCAACTTGCACAGTATAAAGCATTTAAGCTGGATGGAAATGAGACTAAAGCAGATGTGGCAGGGTCTGACCACAACAAATGACTTGATGGGTATGGATCGTGAGTGGTCAGCCAGCTGAAGGTGACAGGTGCCAGTTATGCTGTGTGTAACCCACCAGAGAACTCTGCGTTGTGAGAAATGGTGTACCTACAGAATAACCATTGTTAATTTATTTGGAATGATGGCGTTTCTGTTGAGAGATGGTGGAGGAGCCATGTGTGCCTATCACTAGTCCTCTCTGTGCTACAGAATCTGTGCTGCTATAGCTTGGAAAATGCAGTCATGTCCTGCGTTTCTAGACTCTGGTATTACTGAACTTAGCATGATCTGTTACTTCACTTCCATCATGGGGCTCAGAACTGAGATTGCATTATAATACAAGGAGGAGCTCCTTGTTGGAACTCTGAAAAGTCTTTCCAGAAACTTAATGTGTTTGTGTCCAAAATACAAAAACATACAAACCTTCCTTCACTGTGCACGTGTCCATATTTACACATACATATATACACACACCCCCCCCATTTCATGGATTTGATTATGATTTTAGATGCAGTGAAATAGTGTGTGTTGAGAAACTGCCTGTAGGCTAGAGTAGCTTAATAACGTTGAATAAGAGAGCATCTTGACTGTAATTGTGGTGTTTAATTTGGAGCATCCCTTTACTGGCCAGTAATAGAGCTTATATATGCACCTTATCCTAGCAGTATAGTGAGAAGAAAGATTTCTGTGTTCCACAAGCACAGCATTGATGAAAGAAGAGGGTTTGAAGTGAGCCCCAGTCTTGTATCTAGCAACACACAGGCTTTACACGAACTGTCATTGATTTTGAGAAGTCACATGGGTGCAGAAGTTACTTTCATTGATGGCTGCATGAGGACTTCAATGTCCTGACATGCCTTGAATAACTAGGGTGAAGCTCCTCACTTTACTTAAGGGCATAACATGGGATAAATAATTTTTAAAATCCTGTGCTGCCTCTTGAAGGTAGTGTCCGAGTTCTTTGTGAAGAGGTCCTAATGTCTGAGAAAATAATGCATTTTCTGTTTTCCACAAGGCATATGGCATTTGAAAGGAGGTTATTCTTGGAATAATGTGAGCGTGCACAGAGCTGACTGTGGGATTGATCCTTTTATATTGCTGTCACTTCCCGTGCATGCAGAGCTGGTAGCAAGACTGAGTCTTACACTCCCAGTCAGTCTGTGGTTCTCCAGCTGATTGCTTATTTTGACAACACAGAGAAGGAAGGGAAAATGATTTCTTTCTCTTAGTAGGAGAAATCTTGTGAGAAAATGCAAATTTTTGAAGCACTGTTCTGTGGCATACCTAACTAGCGTTTATGCGTCAAGCTTAAATTGCAAACCTCTTACAGCTTTAAAATGCTTCCTGGAAGTTTTAAGTGACGTTTATAACAAATGTGAGCATGTAAAAAAACCACTCCAGTTGGTTTCTGGGTATTGTAAACTTGGAAAGTATTACTTGCTGTACCTGTAAAACCTATCTGAGAGTAGGTCGTTGTTGTCAATATTTGTATATTGGCACCTAAGGTTGTTTATATCCTGTCTTATTGCAGTAAGAAACCCCACTGAGCTGAATGCCATTGTTTTGCAGCCCTAATCCTACAGGGACTATATTTTACTGTTTGTGGAGAACACGGATGTTATTTGACTTGGGAGCAGTGTCAAGTTGATGTGTGCAGAACCACAGTTCTGCCTCCGTGGGCACACAAATCTCCGGGTTTTGAGGCCCAGGCGTGGCGCAAAGCTGCCGCGCTGTTAAACAATGGTACAGCAGATGCTCAGGGTGTTGGGGGGGAGGGGAGCACAGGACAGATTGATGGGCCATCTGCAAATATTTTTCCTAAAGAATCTGTAAGGCTAGAGAATCTTAACTGAAAATAGATGTCATTAGAGATCCCAACCTTTCTCTGACCCGGTTTCTGTCTGCGTGGGGCAGAAATAGCGACGCGTTCTGCACAGGTGTTCCCGCTGACCTTCTTTATTATGTTGTGCAGTAAAAGCTGAGGTTGTATGGGGAGAAAGAGGCAAGGACCCTCTCACTCCTGCAGTTCCTCAGAAAAACAGGCTGCCTTCTAAGGTCGGGGTTGTGAAGGAGAAGGTAGCAGTCTTCTCACATCTTAAACTGTTGATACTATGCTGTGGGACCCCCTGGTACCATAGGATAGTGGTCTTCATAGAATAGCAGTGTTCATACCCGAAACTGCTAGACTGTGGGGTAGGGCTGAGCTCTTGCATTCCCTCCAGCATTCATCAGCAGACTGGAGATTATTTGGCAGTATGAGCCTCTCATATACAATACTAGCTGTGACTTAATTAATGGCATTCTTCCTGCCAGGACTATTAGTATCATGAACCATCAACCACATCACAAATACTAGAAGAAAAACTTCTTCTTGGTTTGCTGGCAGGTTCATGACGGTAAATTTGGGCATTTATTCAGTTTAAAATGAAGTATTGTCTTTATTTTGGGGAAGGGTTAATTGGTTCTGCAAATTTTGGGATGAATGCAGATATAACAAAGTTTTTGGAAATAATGCCAGTGGAACCTTGCCATCCAGATTTTTCACTACCTTCAGACTAGTTTTCTGCCTCTTATTTGTAGAATAACTATGACCAGGGTCTTTCAAGAAGTAAGTTATAGCTTGTCATTAAAGCTACACAGTGTCTTCAGTAGAACAAATCTTTCCTCATCTTTAATTATTATCTTTCCTTTCTTGTCTCGCTTCCCTCTACCCCCTGAATCTAATAATAATCATGTCTTAGTCACACTTGGTATTGTAAGGATAGACTAAAGTATGGGATCAAGGCAGCTTAGAATCTCCATCAGAAATTCAAAGTTAGGATTTTGTTGCAAAGTGCTGTTGTCTTGTCCCTAGAGCAGTATAACCAGTATGCTGTTAGCAGTCCTCAGGCTGCTGCATTACTGCTTTGAAATTTTAGTCAGATTCCAGAGAATACTTGAGGTTCCAAACGGGCAGTTGTAACTGCTTGGTATAAAGTAGCTTGGCAGCAGCAACCTTCAGAGGTGTGCAGAGGCCAGCTTTGCTATCAGGATTCTACACTGATGTACTCTGGGTAAGACTTGCACTGGAGCACGAGAAGACGATAAATGATTGTGTTAGCAAGCATTCTTCAAGGGAGCTTTTCCCATTCCCAAACTTAGTCAAGGAGAAGAAGAAAAGCCACCAACTCTTTTTTTTT
>VXBJ01002629.1:741219-791507 GCA_013400055.1 Nycticryphes semicollaris | reverse complement strand
GTGGGGGGGGGGGGGGTGGTTCTTGAATTATTTATTGTACTGAACTGGGTAAATATGGGAAGCCAGTGGTCCGGTTGTGTTCATTTCCATCTCAGATAAATAAAGAGCAAAATAAATTTTTGCAGAAGTTTGGATTTTGAAGTATAAATTCTCATGTATAAATTTTATCACCTGAAGATATGTTAAAACATAAACATTTAAGAGAAAACAATCTGTTGTATAAGGAAAATCAGCAAATGGAAAAACTACCTCAAAATTTAAAAGAACTGCAATGCTTCCTAAACCTCTAATAATCCTTAAGGAAATCTTCAGTCTTTCTAGAGATGTCTGTGAATAGATATTTAAGGTATGTCTAAATGTCCTACAAGGTTACTTACAGTATGTTTGCAATTTTTTTTAGTTAAAAGAGCACAAATCACTTAAGAGATTTTTATTTTGGACTGATGGAATTGCTTTGGCTTAGTTCTGGCTATTTCTTATCTATTTAAACTTGATTTCAAATGAAGTAAGGGCACCCACGTACCTTTTGCATGGGTTTGACTCTGTAAACTAGTGCGTCTTCTTGAGGAGACAATGCTTAGACAATGAGATGTTCTTCTGGATTGTAAGCAGTGGTGTCCTTCCTAATTAAAGACTTCCATCTGTGCAAATAGTTCAGTGTGCTTCTGGTTTCTACCTCTCATTTTCATTGTCATAGAATGTCATAGAACTGATGGAAATTATCAAGTCCAACATCCACTTAAGTTTTCTGAAGCTTCTCAAGGCCTTTTTCTTCATAGCAAGTGGGGACAGGAGGGCAATGGGCTCCACAAAAATTGTGTGTCCGCTTTTTTGCACAACTAACATCTATTTGTTTGTGGGCCAGAAAAGACAGGTAATCACTGGCCAACATCAAAGCTGCTTCCTTTCTTCTGTGGTGCAAACTGCAGCTTCTATAAGGCTGGTTAAGACACGTCTCTGGCTTGATTTTTATCTTTGTGTTATCTTATTGCACCCCAAAACTCAATACCCTTGAAAACATACACTTTCAAACAATGAAAGTGCAATCGGCCTTGAAATAAGTTGTCTAACATGGAGATCCAACTGTATTCTTTGTATTTTCTTCCACCTCACTGGAAAGCTGTCACAGCATGTTATTATTCAGACTTCATAAATGTCTTCATAAATAGCTTTCTGTTGAGGACAAAAAAATGATGATGAATACATGAAGTTAGTGATAATAATTAAAAAAAATACTGTGGTGTCACTTATTCTTTGTGTTCATTTTTGGCACAATGTTAGCCTATGGTTGTGAACTCTTTCTTGTTAAAGATGCAGTTCTTGAATTTGAAAGCGGCAACATATTATGCTGGTTGTTTGAAAAGTATGATCCCATCCATACAATAAACTTAAAAGTACACTTCCAAGCTGACTATATGATTGTAGTTGAATATTAATGTAAACATTTTATCTGTGAATAATGTTTGATTGGAATGGCAATTACTGAAATTCATGTAGTAAAGATACGAAAAGGTAGCAACATGCCAAGTACCTTGAAAAGTCAACCTTTTCAGTTTGTGGAAGACTATGGGGGATCAGCTTCACGACTTTGATTTGCTGAGTGAGAGTTGTTGCTGGTACACGTAGTAGCAATCTTGTAAAAGCAACTTAGTCTGTTTTCAGAATTTTCTAGGAAAATGTAATCAAAATCTTTGTTTGAATGCCATCCACTTGGTAATGGAAGTAAGGATCACTTTTCATTTTCTTTGCTTGTGATTCTAGCTTTCTTGTTTATTCAATTAAAATAGTAAGCCTCCTGACCCCCATTTATTTCTTCTCCTGTGTGTGGGTTGACAGACATTGCCTATAGAAAGTGGAAATTTGTATCCTGCTACTCTTCTGCAGGCAACTACAAAAAAAATCTGGATCTCCTCAGGCAATAACTTTCATTACCAATTAAAGTTCATCTTAAACTGTACAACAGAAAAAAAACTTGCACAAAACCCGGTAGGCTTCAAATGCATTGACTTGCAGTAATTCAGTAATAAATAAATATTTAAAGATCGCTTATTTAAAGGGGCTTATATCACAAATATTTCATGGTTATGTGCCGCACCTAGTTGTAAAGTTCTTTTATTAAGCAGTCATTACTCAATATGTTGCTGTAATTATATGCAGTGGGAATCAGTTCTCATCTTTATGTCACTTTATAGAAACCAATAAACAAGTAATAAACTTCTATATACTCATAAAACCAGAGAACTTTGACTTGATTACATGGATGACAAACTTGTGAAACGTGTGTAATACTTAGGCTTGAAATTCTGATTCTCTAAAGAACTTTCAAGTGGTCGAATTTCTGGTTGGCATAGAAACAATTCAGTCTTCATAACAGTATCTTTTTTCATATGGTAATTATAAAAAGGTCAGTCTATTTAACACAGTTAAATAAAATTAACATTTTATAAAAGAAAAAAATAACTTTGGTTTTTTTTTTTCCTTTACAGCTTTTGAAAAAGCTAAATTAAAACGGGAGAAGGCAAATGCTATAGAAGCTAAGAAAAAGGAGAAAGAAGATAAGGAAAAAAAGAGAGAAGAATTAAAGAAGATTGTGGAAGAAGAAAGGATGAAGAAGAAAGAAGAGAAAGAGAGACTGAAAATAGAAAAGGAAAAAGTAATGCGTTTGCATTATATGTGCTGTGTATAGGAACAGTATAATGACTTTACATGTTTCTGGTTTATTTGTTTCTTAGTTGCCATCTCTTCAAGTTATTTTCCATTAACTGTTTTCAGTTCTTACAAGTGCACTTTGTTAAGAATAGGCAGTGAGGAGATAGCATGAGGGATTTGTATTTCTGGATAACATTCTCTATATCATAATTTCAGTTCACAAAAAGTTCACTTTGAACTTACTTGTGAAGTGGTGAGGTGGTGGGGTTTTTTCCTGATAATGCATAATAGTATTGAATTTGGCTGTCTTTTGTCTTAAAGACACTGTCCTGCATCAGATTCACAGCATGTTACATGGCTGTGGGTTTCCTTGTCGTTTTCTCTTTGGATGGAAATTGCTAAATTTTCTATGACTTTGAATATGAAGAAATTATCTATTCCTCCATTTTGTCACATCTACTGTCTGTTCTGATGGTTGTTTTTTTGTGGCGACTCTGATAAATACTCTTATTTGTAGACATTTTTCCTCAGTCACTTCCATTTTAAAAAAAAAACCCCAACCAACAACAAAAACCTAACAAAACCCCATGTCTAATCCAACGAAGTATCACTACAATTTTCTTCTAAACATTTTGCTGGTATCTTCTTATCCAAAATAATTCATTCTAATGAAATATGTTTTATTTTTCATCGTGAACAAAATAGTGTTATAGTTCTAGAAACTCTACTAGGGCTATCTGACCATACTTTATATACAGTTGTGACTCTTCTTTTTCAGGAAAGAGAGAAGCTGCGTGAAGAAAAAAGAAAATATGTTGAATACCTGAAACAATGGAGTAAGCCTAGAGAAGATATGGAATGTGATGATCTTAAGGTATGATTGGATTTGGAATGGCTCAAGCTTGTGCTTTACAGGGTCCCCAACCTTGATTCCCTGGTGCGGGGACATATCTAGGTGTGATCTGAATGCTGGCAGTTGTGAATTGCCTGCAGTCATCATAATGCTTCCCAGTGGTGATGCCAATAGGATCGTCTGCATTTTCACCCTCCAGAAAAGCTCTCAAAAAGACCACCCTCTCAGAAAGGCTGTGCTTGGTCTTAACCTGGAACAGATGTATTTTGAAGCACTGCACTTACTGAGTGGAGGGTATTGAGTATGTGTAACTCTCTTCCATTAAATACACAAGTTCACCTAGAATAAACCTGAGTTACTAAAAAAACTTGAGTAACGAAGTCAAATTTTTAGCTGCAGAAGTTAGAAAGGACATCAGCTTGTTACTCCTTGTGGCATTTTTTTTGATTAAACTGTAGCAGTATCCTTGCTTAACAAATACTGTTCTGATGATCCTGGAAACCTATAGAAAGTAACAATGATTTACCTCCCAAACAATCTGATGTTCTAAACAAGAATAAAGTTTGGCTGTACATAACAGGAGATTATCTAGTGTTACACATTCATGTACACCTATTATGATTAATTTTGACAGGAGACAGCAAAAGGAGGCAAACTTGTCAGGGGCTTGTTTGAGATATGTGGGAAAACATAACAAGTGCAAAGAGGACAAGTGGAAACCGTGTTAAGTTAATTGAAGTGGTTGGGAGGAACATGAAAATTGAATGTATTTGCAAGGAGAGCTGTATAGACCCTTGAATATGACAGTGAAAACTTAGCTGTGTATAGAAAGGGAGAATAAACTGTAGAAAGGGAAGTGTTGTCAAAATGAGAGGAAGCTGTGCAGAACAGTGTTGTTACGTTTCCATTGGAAAAGAAAAAGGGAGGAGTGGGAAAGTAGTATCATCACTATGGTGAAAACTGACAAGCATATGAATAGAGACCAGTTTAGGTGAGGAAGCAAGAAGTCAGATCTGCTCATAGACCGCTTCTCACAAAATTTCCTTCTCAGGAAATGTAAGAAATACTGTACTGTGTTCTTCTGAAAGCATAGTATTTGGCATTCTTCTCATTAATGTTTGTGAACTACCACCTTTGTGTAAAGGAACCATTATTTGACTCCATCTGCTAAGAAACATTAAGTGAAGATGAATCTCGAAAAGTTACATCAAGATGTTAATTTGAAAGTCAAACTTGGCGTTAGACACTGTCATCAGTGATTTGGAGGGGGTGTCTCTGTTAAGGGGTCTCATTACATGGTTACATCAGCTCCTTTCAAAATGTCTTCAATTACTGGAATCACTTTACCAATGAAAAAACCCAAATACCAAAACACTTGGTCATTAGACATGATCTTGTATATTCTAGTATTAGATGGATGTGTTTTTATATGAATGTGTTAGGGTTTTCTTTGCTTGTCTCTGCAAGCAATAATGAGTAACTTTTTAAGAATATGTTTATTTTTGCTTGTCTGGACAGTTCCAGCAAACTGAAGTTCAGAACTCTTGTGGAGTGATACAGGTTTAAAGGAAGAATCTTGACAGCCAGCATTCCTAACTTTTAGTGGATTTGAGTTCCTTTAAACAGAGATACATTGTGAACATGAATAAACTTTTATCTCAAAAAATCAAAGACCTTGCAACTTGGATGTATTTTTTTTATTTTAAAAGTTAGTGCTACCACAGATGTTACTGTGATAATTGGTTATGTGTCCTGCAGAATTATTTTCAGTAAAATACAAAGAAACACAACAGATACACTCCTTAGAAAGAGAGACTCTTTGGTTTTGATCACTTGTGCACTTACACAGAAACCAAATACATGATTAAGTTGTCCCATTTTGATTGCAGGAACTTCCTGTTCCAATTCCAGTGAAGACGAGACTTCCTCCTGAGATCTTTGGTGATGCTCTGATGGTTTTGGAGTTTTTGTATGCTTTTGGGGAACTTTTTGATCTTCAAGATGAATTTCCTGAAGGAGTGACTTTAGGCAAGTTGTTGTTTATGTGGCAAGGTGTCCCTCTCCAACCAAACATCCTACGTACACCCAAGTACCCCTGTTCCAAAATTCTCTCTGCAGTTTTAATATGCCAGTGCTTACACGTGCATATCAATCCAGTTTTCTTTTCACAGTCAACTTCTGCAGTGTTTATAACATCAAAATTAACTTAAATGTAGAGGCTGTTAATCTACTTATTAAAATGTCTACTTGTACTTTACTCTTGCAGTTACATATTAAAAAAACGTTTTGTCAGCACTTTCTTATGGCATCACTTTAGGAATATTTGCAGTAAATTATGGAAAAGTAACTTGATTATCATACCTGAAGGGAAAAAAAAAAATAATGTTTTCATTCTTCAGTACATAATCGTTTTCCAACTTTGCGGCAAAAGTGACGCTTCTTAAACTTTATTCACAGAAGTTTTAGAGGAAGCTCTTGTAGGAAATGACACTGAAGGCCCACTATGTGAATTGCTGTTTTTCTTCCTGACTGCCATCTTTCAGGCAATGGCCGAAGAGGAAGAGGAAGTGGCCAAAGATCAAATAGCTGATGCTGAGACCAAAGGTCAGATCCTTAATTTTACTGCTGAAAAACTGAAATTCCACTGGAATTAACTTTAAACTGCATGACTTATGGCACTCCTTTGTTTAACCTTGTCTTATTATGCATGGATATTGTATGTCAATGAGCTTGGTTTTTCTCTTTTATGAGAAATTGAGGCTCTAAACTGGGCATCAGGGTGTGGCCTGGGGGGAACAGAGGAAAAAGCAAGCTCATTGTTACTACATTTGTATCCAGCAAAGCATAATAAGCTTTTAACAGCACTGCTTATGTTTTGGAGGTGAGGGAAACTTGTCTTCACCTTCCTCTTCTTCCTTCAGCACTGTGAGATGTTTCTCCTGAGGGTGAGAAGACAAGGCGTTTTCCTAAATCTTCTCAAAGGACTTTATCTGTAGCTAAACCAAAATAAAATTCTGGACCTAACTAGATTAAAAACTAAAACTCCCCAGCACAACTGTAATGGAGAACTTGATGTTTGTTGTCCTTCAAGATTTAGAAGTATGCATCCACAACTCCTACATGCTGTCATGTCTGTGTTTTTCCAGTAAAGGATCTCACAGTTGCTCTGCCTTTGGTTTTCACTCTGAGGCTGAAGTTGCCCACATTTTCAGAGGCATTTGGTGTACTATAACCATTGATCAGAAGGAAGTACAAGCTTTGTTCTAAATTTATGTGGTCCTCTGCTTATGGACTGCCAAATTTGCTGACTAATTAAAGGAGAAGCTTTGACCTTTCTGGATATTCTTTATTTCATTAGAGGTAGATGGGATATGCTCTTATGTTCCTATTTGAGGTTGAGTAAATCATGTAGTTCCCCTGTAATACGGATGGATGAGGTACAGGAGGGTTCTTTTAATTCCTGTCATGAAGACTATGTGTGTTCTCGTGCATATGGATCATGGATTTACGTATGACCTATAAAATGTCTTTTTGTAAAACGTGAGCACTGTCTTCAGCAATAGAGACTGCTCTAGGAATAAAGTTGCAGATTTGATACATGTTGTTAACAAATTTAGATTGAATGTTAATTATTGTTGCATTTAGCAATTAAACTGTATCTTGTAACTACTGAGAGCATTGCTTGGGCAATATAAGCAAGGATTGCATTATCAGGTAATCATAGAATAGTTGATTAGATTATTGTTGACAGGACTGATCAGAAAAAAAATATAGTGTAACATTCATATTTTAATTTGACTATATGGGGCTAGCAATTGTCAAAATCTGCCATTTTGCTTCTAGTTTAGTAGACCTGTGGGCAGGATATTTTATCTATTACCTTTTACTTTCCTTAGATCTTTCTTTTCTTGTCACTCTTGTTCAGATGACTTTTTTCCCCGTGAAGGAATTACATGATCTCAGCTTTGTAACCCTGGCTAACCAAACTAGTGGTAGTCAGCATGTCTGCTCATTGAAATTCTCTACAGGCAGTTTTTCTGCAGCAGAAAACACCACGAGTGTGAAGTTTTTGGTGTGTGCAGTACTTTCCAAGCCGTTTTATACAGCTACAGTGAGAAGGGGAGGTTAAACTTACGTTTTCAAACAGCACCAGTCATACAAGACTCTGTTGTGGATTTGTTTTTTATGTAGCCTTAGTTTGGATTTGTGGCTCTTTTGATTTGGTGACTTTGTAACTGCTTAATGATTTGGACTTGAATTAAGTGAAACTGTTGAAACTGCGTAAAACGCTGAAAAAAATGCTACCAGTCCTCTGGAGAAATACCTGTGAGTGCTAAGGAAACTGTTGTCTAAGAAACAGGAATTTTGCTGTTTCCACCTTTCGCTGCCCTGCTTTCCTGGTCAGTTTGCCAACGTGTGATGCTCCTGATTAAGTGCAGANTTTTTTTTTTTTTTTTGTAATGCTTTAATAAATGTATTTGTGCAGAACAGGAAAGCTATAGCTCAGAGATTAAAAGCATACAGTAAATGGTGATTGGTTTTGGATGGTGTCTTCTAAAAACAAAATGATGATAGTAAATAACAGTTCATTTCAGGGAATTGAAATGCAGGTGTTCTTGCATCGTTGTTTGTTTTTGCTTTCAAGTGTGTTTACGGATTTGTTTTTGCTGCCTTTCATGTTGGCATTGTGCATGTTTTGTGGCTGCTTTAACAGTTTATGTATAAGGGAAACAGCATATAGCATGTGGTGCATGTCCTTAGCTTTTAGTTGGGTTTTTAGTTGTATTTAAAAATAAGTAAATTTTATTTTGGATGTTGAATTGAGTTTTGAATACATTGGTGCTTTTGTAAATATTGGCCCTCTTTTCGCTTTGTCTGCAACTTTTAAAAACCAGCTTGCTTTCCTCCCCTCCACAGTACAAGTTTTAATTTGCACTAGAATAAAGTGTTTATTTCCTTAAAGATTTAACAGAGGCTTTGGATGAAGATGCAGACCCCACAAAATCTGCACTGTCTGCAGTTGCAACTTTGGCAGCTGCATGGCCCCAGTTACATCAGGGTATGTGTGGGTTTCACTTCTTGTTTTGTTACCGTTCTTATTTTGCTCTGTATTTTAAAGCACATTTTTAAAATATTTATAGACTGTATATAATGTCTATATAAAATAACTGTTCATTCTTCTCAACTGTAGGCTGCAATTTGAAAAACTTGGATCTTGATAGCTGCACTCTTTCTGAGATTCTCAGACTTCACATTCTAGCATCAGGCGCTGATGTAACATCAGCCAACGCAAAATACCGTTACCAGAAACGAGGAGGGTTCGATGCTACTGATGATGCTTGCATGGAGCTGAGATTAAGTAATCCTGGTCTCTTGAAGAAACTTTCAAGTACCTCAGTGTATGATTTGTTGCCAGGTAATAAAAGACAATAAATGTTTGGGATTATTAGATTGCTCATCAAGTGATCGGTTTTCTGACTGCTTCTGGTCAGTAATAGTCAATCTTATTACTTCTGAGTAGCTTTTTAAAACCCTTAGCTTTTCTTGCAGAAGGGGATCTCTCTGGGAGAAGTATCTGAGTGATTCAGATGTTGTTTTTTATTGCTGTTCTGGTTTGAGTCTTTTGGGTTTTTTTTGAAATGGAGCAAAAACCGATACCTGGTGTTCCTTTATTTCCATTTTGAAGATAATACTGCACTTTTAGCACTTAAAGAAGAACTAAAGTTAATAAATTAAAAATAAAGGCTCATATCTCTGAGCAAAGCAGATACTTCAGGAGATGTCTCTTCGCAAGTGCAGCTGGTGCTCTACAAGTGTTTGTTCACTTTTTCTCAAGTGAGAACCAATCTTCAGCCTGCAGTGTGTAAGAGTAAGGCTTACTTAGCAGTTGTATAATGAAATATAAACATGGGTCTGAATTTTACTAGGAGAAAAGATGAAGATTCTTCATGCCCTCTGTGGGAAACTTCTGACTCTTGTCTCCACTCGAGATTTCATTGAGGACTCCGTTGATGTGTTACGACAGGCAAAACAGGAGTTCAGAGAACTAAAGGCAGAACAGCATCGCAAAGAGCGAGAGGCGGCAGCAGCAAGGTAAGTCTAGGATATGGAAAGCTAGATTTTGTTGCTACAAATTAGATTAATTCCTTGATAATAAAAGGTATATGAGAGAAAACAGTAATGTTAGTGTTTTATGCTGGTTTCTTGAGACCCTAGACAGGAGTGAAACTTTTTTGTGCTTAGTGTTGTGCTTTCCCATGTTACTGTTATTTTTAGATGATGCTGCAATATAAAAGAAAAGAAGATGTGGCTAAATCAGATACTAGATTAATTGCAACTGGTTTTCTGTGTTGTTCTTGCTATTAGGATACGTAAGAGGAAAGAAGAAAGGTTAAAAGAACAAGAGTTAAAAATGAAAGAGAAACAAGAAAAGCTAAAGGAAGAGGAGCAAAGAAATCCTGCTGTAGAAGTATCTGTGGGGTATGACACGTGATATTACTGTGATACATATGATATAGCACTTTGCAGTTAGGTGGCAAGACCTTACCTATGTGGTTTTCATTTACTTGAGTATATGCAAAGGTATACTTTAATTTTAAGTATATAGTCCTTAATGTTGATTTTATTTTTCTTCCTAGTGTTCTAGGATTGCTTTATGACAGTGATTTTCTTTTTAAAATCCACTCGTTATACTTGTGATTCTACTGAAACTGTTTGGCAATTTTACCTACTGACAAGAAAAACTTGAAAAATCTAATTTGGGGGATTTTTTTGCATTACTTTTTGTCTTGCATTGATTTTGCTATCTATGAATATTTTCATAAATATCTATGATTTTTTCATAAGACCGTTCTAGTTAATTTCCTAATTTGAGGAATTGCTCTGATCTGAGCTAGATAATACTGACTTCATGTAACAGTTTATAAATGAAATTTAATATCATTTTTTTTAAAAAATGCTGTGTTATCCCAGGTGATTTTCATAAACCCAAGGTTTTTTTTGTTCTATTAGTAAAACTGTATGGTTTCAGGTGGTAAGACTCAGGCACATGCAGCTGTGTAGGATTCCAGAAAAAAAAAGGAAAGTGTATATACAACACTAGATCTTTACCTGCTTGAGGAAGGGAGTTAGTTAAATAAGTCTGCTTGCAAAAGGTGAGCATGAGCCAAAGACAGATTTGTGCTATGTTTTTTAAACTGTAATTGAGGAAAAATAATAAAGTAAATGTTATCCTGTAAAGGTTGCATGTAATTTTGTAGGTTTTTAATTATATTTGCTACATGAAAGGAAAAATACGTAATGAGCATTTTATAAAATAGTATACAGTTTGAGGAAACATTTGAAAATTTAGAAAAAATGAAAAACGAAAAAAAAATCAGGTCAGTAGAACTACACTTAGATATTTCCAAAAAAGATCTGATTATAATAATGCTCTTCAAATTAAAGAGTCAATTCCAAAGGGCAGGTTTTAGTCTCAAATACAAAGTTTTCCATTTATGGTTCCATAGGTTTCTTCTGGGTTTTCATGTATTCTATGTCTTAATGCTTTTTAAAAATAAAATTTATAGGTCTTTGACTAGCTTAACTATTTCTGAGAGGAAAATAATGTTCATGTTGAAGATGTCCTGTTGTGTATTTTCTTTTTTTTTTTTCCATTCCATTTAGCTTTTAGTATATGGTTGGTCAGTCACCTTTGGTTTATTTTTGTGTCAGGGAGGAGGAACGGGAAGACCTTGATACTAGTACAGAGAGCAAAGAGATTGAGCGTAAAGAGCAAGACATGGACACAGTGACGGAGGATGAAGAAGAGCTGGGACCAAACAAAAAGCGAGGAAGAGGTAATGCTGTAATGTATTTGTACTGTGTGGTTGGGTTTAGTTAATGAAGCAGCAGGTCTTTTATACAAGAGTGCAACCAGACCCATGCCCAGGTTTCATTTCCTCAGCCGTGTGCTAGTAGGAGCTGTGGTGCAGTAAATAGCACAGCCTGCTATTTGTAATTATACACAGGTATTGCCAAAGGGTAATTAATCGTTGATGGTTTTGGGCTGCTGGCTCACCTGTGTCTTTCTCCTGTGAAGGCTTTGTGCCAGTGTCTACGCCCATGAAAGTCCTGGATGACTGTGAATCTAAGGTTGCAAACTTGCACAGTTCCTAATAGTACCTGGGGTAGAACTTCCAATTCATTCAATAAGGCAGGTTTGCATGTTTATTACAGCTTTATGATGGCAAAACAATGAGGTCTTAAACAGAATGTCAAGTTTCTTGAATGCCCACCTCTGAGACATTGTGCCTGGAGGGCAAACAAGTGTTATTTCATTCCTACAATTGGAGAAACTGAGTGTTACAACTGGAAATTGATAGAAATTGATTTCTGGCAGCATCTTTCACTGTTGCATATGTTAATTAGAAGCGGTGCTTTTCTACATGACTATTGGGACCTTATTCTTTGGTAAACTAAGATGTGAACTAGAGTATTTTCAGCTTGTACACGTTGAGGCGATAAATAGTAGTGTATATATATATTATTTTTTAAATGGATAAAGTAACATAATTGAGTTCATAATAAAACCTCTTTTATAGGGATTCTGGTTTTGCTTGTGGTCTTGGGGGGTGGTGGTTTAATTTTGAGTATGATAAATGAAGTCCAAAATATAGTTTGTCTTCAGTAATGAAGTTGCTAGAATTTTACTTTGTCATGGTTAGATACTTTTACGTTCTTAAAATTTTGAATCTCTTTTTGTGGTGTTTAAAATGACAATGTCAGTAAACTAGACCAGTAAAGGTAGCTTCCTCTCTGTTGGGGGAAGGGGGTTAATCGCTTGAATTTTTCATTAATAAAACTAGTATTGTGTCTTCACTGAGCTGATGGTCCTTGACAATGTAAGTTTAGCTAGTCAAAAAGGGGCAGAACCAAAACCCAAGCTTTACTTGAGTTTTTGGTTAAAGAATTTACAAGGATGTTGCTATCATTCTTCTTCCTTTTACTTGTAGGAAGGAGAGGGCAAAATGGATATAAAGAATTTACAAGACAAGAAGAAGCCACTTGTGAAAAGAGCGAACCTCTTACTGCTGAAGACGAAGAAGCTTTAAAGCAGGAGCAACAAAAGAAAGAGAAGGAACTGTTAGAAAAGATTCAGAACGCAACAGCCTGCACAAATATCACCCCGTTAGGTCGTGACCGTCTGTACCGACGCTACTGGATTTTCCCCTCTGTTCCTGGATTGTTTATAGAGGAGGACTATTCTGGTCTCACAGAAGACATGTTGTTGCCTCGAACCTCTTCCTTTCAGAATAGTGTACAGTCTTGCACAAATGAACCTCAGGTATTCAATAAAACTGGAGAGTCTTTGAAATCCTCTGAATCTACCTCCAATATTGACCAAGATTCACACACCAGTGTTGTTGTAGAGGTGCCAAGGCCAGTATATAAACCAAACCGTTGGTGCTTTTACAATTCTCGGGAACAACTGGACCAACTCCTAGAGGCTCTCAATTCCCGAGGACATAGGGAGAGTGCCTTAAAAGAAACTCTTTTACAAGAGAAAAGTAGAATATATGAACAACTAAGCAGTTTTCCTGTGGAAAAGTTCCATATTCCAGGTAAATGAAAGGTTCCTGATCTTAATTTGCTTCCACAGCTTTCATTTCTATATAAAATTCTAGCTGTAATTTCTATATAATATTCTAGAAACATCTAATTCCCATTTAACTGTAATTCTAAAGAAATAAGAATTCTTCTTAAGTGTTGTTTCACTCTGTGTAAAACAGGTTTGGTTTTTTCCTTTATTTTTCCTTTTTTTGTTTTGTTTTGTGGTTTTTTTTTGTTTGTTTGTTTTCATGACGGGCCTTTGTGTTGTTTTTCTGGTGTTTTATGCTAAAAATAAAAAAAGCAGTAATTTTTCTGTTATCTCACTGCTTAATAAAACGGGATTGGCTTATAAACAAACATCCTCAAGAAGTAATTTGAGCTTTGGGAAAAGATTAACAGGGGAGTAAAGATTAGTATGTGCAGAAGGTAAATCATAGCATTGATCATCTGTGGTCCTCATTTCCATTATGATGCAAGCAGACACGAGGTGTGACACAGGGGACAGAAACATGGCAAAGGGAGGCAATTACTATTACCTTGATTTACTGAGTAGGACACGTTCTTTCGTAACGTTATACGTGAAACCACTCAAAAGCCTTTGCTTTCTCTACTGTGAACAAAGGAATGGTGGCGTATTGCAGGGTCATACTAAAACCTTTGGGAGGGGAAGAAATAGTGTAGGTGTGTTGGTTGTTGTGTGGGTTAACGTCAGTGCAGTGGATTCTGTGATACTATTCTTCTACTTTCTTTTTCTTCTTTGCCTTCTTCTGGCAGAGGAGACATCTGCAGGGCAGTCGTGTTTTTATGGATTTCAAAAGTGTAGCAGTGTAGTTAAAACCATGACGTCTGGTTGGTTTTTTTTTCCTTTTTTTCTTCAAGCCAAATATTTTGCGTTTTATTGGCAAAATAGGTATTAATTGCAGTTGCTGATAAAATTCTGTGTACACAAGCTGGCAGCTGGCTTGTTTGTGGCATTTTGGTGGGTAGAGTATGTAACCAAAACAAAACTCCCTAGAGTAATACCTAAGAAATAGCATTTTGTTTCAAATTTATGCCAAATCACCATGAGGATTTCAAGTCCTCCATATTGGGGCAAGGGAGAACTACTCACTGCAGAGCTGAGTTCTGCTTTACCGCAGAGCATGCATCAGGACATGCATCAAACATGTCAGATACGACTAAATCCATAACCAGACTGCCCTTTCTTGTGGTGGGAACTAGCACAGCACAGAGTCTCTGCACGGTAATAAAGCTTTATTTGGTGTTTGTGGATTTTGGTGAGAAAATCTATTATTTTTCTGATATGTTTGTGTGTGTCGTTCCTTATTTTCCTACTTGCTTTTTTTTTTCTGTATTTTGGATGTAGCTTTCTGCCCTGAAGCAACTTGATTGCCACAATCATAAATTTTTCTTTTCGTTCTGTGTTATTCATGTTATTTCACAATTCTAACATCGATTTTAAAAAAACAACAACAAAACAACAAACAAAAAAACTGAAAGGCAGCTTTGAGCTTGACTTTAAAATTCAAATGCAGTGGTCCAACACCAACAGCCACTTCCTGTGTGCGATAAGCAGTGATAAGTGACCACATGTGGCTGTATTTGGGGAGGAGGTTTACTGTGGTGGACTTGGCTGCTGCCCCGTTGCCTCCACTCCAGTGACTCACAGGACAAGTGAGAAGTCCTCCCTGGTTCTCTTGCACTGTAGACTGCTCTTCCGCCCCCCTTTCCCAATTCCCACTCAAAAGAGCATGGAAATAAAACTGACACGTGCTATTACTTGTTAATGGATACTGGAGAGAAATCTTTTCCCCGTCAATTCTTTTTAAGCCAATTGCTGCCCTTTTTTTCTTTTAAACCAAAAAGGACATTTCCAACATCAGAGTACGTTAGTACATATTTTCAGAATACTTGCATACTTTCAGTTACAGAGAATTGGTTCTGCAATTGAGAGCATCTTAGAAATTCATCCTGTACTTCCTTAACAGGAGCTTTATAGTAATTTCCTTTCATATATATCTCCTCATCACTGCACTTGCAGGATTTAAAGTAAATCCTGTGAACAGAAATGTCTGCTGCCTGTCCAGGTTTACAAGCACCAGCACTGATTTAGGATCTGGGCATGTTTTCAGCTCTTTCCTGTGGCTTTTGAGCTTTTGCATGAATTTTCAGTTCTCTTATGAAGATGTTTTTGCTTGACAGCCCGTCATCAGCTTTCCCCTTCTTTTTCATATATCATCTATTTTCCCCCTCTAATTAGAGGACACAATCAGTCTAGTCTGTGCCTCTGTCATCTTTGCTTTATCTGTTTGGTTGGTTTTACAGTTTTTAAAAATGGGTTATATCTTGTTCAGTTAGTTTTTGAGAATTGTCAGCTGCACTTGCTTGTTTTAAATGTTGCCATGATAAAGATCCAGGTGAGAAAGCAAGCTGAGGGGTTCTTCTGTAAAGTAAGGGCCATCAGATATGAAAAACAGTAGAAGTGTGACTTTATTATTTTCCTTTCCTTTGTTTTTCCTTGCATTTATAGCAGAAAGTTCTTGATTATCTTCTACTTCAGAAAGTGTTTTAAGACAAAAGAATGACTTTTACATTGACAAAAATTTTTCGTCCTCTGTATTGGGATGAGCAGATGCTCATGTACAGGTCTTCCTTGAAATGTGTACTCTGCTTGGCTGGATCGGATGCCTGAGTTGGAGATGCTGGTATTGACAACTCGTGCTACGGGTGGGGGTTCTGAACCTGGTGCTTAATTTGTTCTGCCCTGTACTGCTTGTGTTCTCTTCACCACGGGCTACCTAAGGAACAAAGGCCACTAACAAGAAGTTACTTGGTATTCTTGCAGACAAACCTCAATGTGACATCAGACCTCCTTCAGGACGGGGAAGGATGCAGAATGCCCATGATGGATCTCACGTGTCTGCAGAGAAGCAGCTTGAACTGAGACTTAGAGACTTTCTTTTGGATATTGAAGACAGGATCTACCAAGGAACGCTGGGGGCTATTAAGGTATCTGTGAATTGTAGAATACCTAGGAGCACGGTGGTGCCGTTGAGTCTGTAGCTTAAACGAGAGCTCTTGTGTACTTCGGGTTTTATTGAAAGCCTAATTAAATTAAGTGTAGACAGTAATTGGCAGTAAAAGTTCATGGCCTCTGATTCTTTGGAGACTTGAAATTAGTATGTTTGCTTCAGGTTACAGACAGACAGTCTTGGAGAGCAGCCTTAGAACATGGGCGGTATGAGTTTCTGAATGATGAAAACAAAGAAAATGGTATAATTAAAACTGTGAATGAAGAATCGGAAGAAATGGAAACTGATGATCAAGATAAGTTCATTGTGAAAGACAGGTAAGAGCTATGGCTTAAATAACTGCTCTTCCCCGTGAGTTTTACAGCAGAGCTCTGAGATTTTTTTAACCCTCAAATTGTTTTTTATCTTCAACTTCTTTGGAACTGTATTTTTTTAAGATTTGAGTTGTAAAATGTGGGATTTTGCATTGGTTTATATTTTCTAAATGACAATGTTCTATTGTCGTGTAAGACAAAGACACCAGTCCTTACAACTACTGTTCAGATACTACACTGCTCAGTGAACGTTAATTATCAAATAAAGAATGTGTGAATTCATTTTAAAGAAATTTAAAATGCAGAGAAAAATTAATCTGGCGATTTGGTTTTTTTTGCCAGAAGGAAAAAAAACACCCCGCAACCAACCAACCAAGTAAAACGAACAAAAAAAGCCCCAAGCGATTTGTGGAAAGAGTAGCACTGTTTAAAAGGAATAATGATAATGATGATAATAAATTACTGGTTGAACTGGCCAGTGTACCTCTACTGTGGCTTCAGCCAAATTTACCAAAACCAGACTGACAGGTGGCCCTTCTTCCCCCCGAAAAGAAGGGAGAGGAAGTGGATAAGGAGGTCTCTGAGTTTAGAATGAAATAAACTAATGAAGTATTAATACTGAAATTAAAATAAATTAAAAAATAAAAAGGAAGATAATGAATTAGATACAATATATACAAAACCATATAAAGCTCCCAGGGTGATGATCACATCACCAGCAGGCATCGGGAAGAGTCCCAGACCGGACTTGGTGACCGACAGGAGCTGGAGTCCAGATCTGGAGTCAGGAACACACAGATCGGGGTCAAAGGCAGATGACCAGACAGGGTCTTCCTTGGACATCAGCCATCGAAGAAAGAGAGTTGACCCTTTGATCCCTCAGCTTTTATACTGAGCATGGTGTAGATGGGATGGAATACTCCAGTTGGTCAATTTTGGGTCACCGTCCTGTCCACTCCTCCAGATAGATGTGACCCCTCCGTGCTTTTCGCTTCTGACCCTCCAATGGGGCAAATAACGCAATTCCCTGACCTTGGTTGTTGCAGCAATGAGTATAAGCAAGGCCCTCTCTGCACCATTCCTCGGTATAATCGGGTCTTATCACTTTGAGAGCGAACAGTTTCTGGACAGTATGCTGTTAATTTCAGACTTTAGTTGGTTAAAGAGGCCCAGCTAAAGAAAGTAAAATTGTAAAACAGAAAATTGATTCTGTTTTACCTCAAACCAGGACAACCTCTTTGTGAATCGAGGTAAGAACCATCACAGCAACTGGACGTGTTCCGAATTAACCTCTAGTGCTGCAGCAAAACTTCAAAACATACAGTGTTGCAACTGTAAAAACACTTGGGCTTTTTTGGGTTTTTTGGTTTGTCTTTTAAGCAAACATTTGAGACAGATGTGGGACTCTACAGTTTGATTTACAACAAACACCGATGTAGAAACTGTGAAGACTTTTAAATTTTGAATTCTCAGAAATGACGTATTTTTCAGATAGCTACCTTAATTTACTACTTAATGCATAGAAAATGCTATGTCTTGGTAGGATGTGAATGCTGAAATACTGCAGGAAAAAAGATTCATTGGAGGCGGTCACTGTACTAACACATGGTTTCCTCACCTATTCTCTAAGGTTTTCTGAAATTAGACTTTTATGAAAACTGACTTTCTGAGTGGACTCTTGAATGCTGTATGGGATGAAGGATTTGAAATTTAACATTTCATTAAAGTTTTTCCCATTTTATTGCAGTTTGTTGAATCACTAGTCTCATGTAAGACTGCACTTTGGATCTGAGTTCGCTAGTCATCCTTCTTTATATTCATGACACAATGTACAGACTTTTTCTGCCGGAAAACCACAACTTGAATATATTCCACTCTTTTAATTAAGAAGCTAAAATTTATGCCTCCAGTTACCTTGGGCACTTGCTCAGTTGCCAACTCTCAGTTCAACTGCAGGAGCTTGTTGCTTCATTTTCTTTCCATTTGATACTGACTCCATCAAAGTTTCTGAATAAAGTCTACTCTAATAAAGTCTTGCACATTAAGACAGAGACTATGGGATTCTGAAATCATGTGACAGACTGCTTTTGATGCTGGGCTTGTTATCCACACCAGAGCGAGTGACATCTCATTAAGACCTTGGAGTTTGACTAGTGAAATGTAAATAACTGTGCAGCTTTTTTTCTGTTTGCTTTCAGGCTCTCAAAATGTGTGTGACTGCAAAATATAATGAACAGCTTTTAAGTGTGGAAAAAAAGAATAGGGACAACCAAAAGCATTGCACATTCACCAGAATAAAGCAAAATCCAGACAGTCTTAATTAGGTTTTTTTTATAAACCCCAAGTAAAAAATTGAATTTTACTTTCCTTAGTGTGAGTTGCTCTCCTGCACTATACTTATGTTTGTGGTTCAGGAAGATTAATTACACTTTGAGATGATTACTTAGCCTTTGGTCAAAGAAGGCTGTTTTATTGGAAACCCACCCCACGCCCCTTCTGTGGGGTTTTTTTGGGGTTTTTTGTTTGTTTGTTTTTTTTCTCCCGTGAAGTGTTAGTATTTGAGAAATCCTCCAAGGATGAGAATATATAAGTTAAAGTTTGATGTTCTAAAATTATGTTCTGTTTTTTATTCATTTTCAAAAATCTTATTAATTATGAGGATCTCTGTAGTTGGACTTCTGTAGATGGAATTATTCTAGAAGGCTGCATCTAGCCAATGGAAATGTTTTTTCACTGCATAATTATTGGGACTATACTCTTCACAGAAATCTCTCACAAACTAGTTGATGGATGTTGCTTCAAATCTTCTGGAAATGTTAATTGTTGCACTGAAATTTGTCATCCACATTTCTTGAAATTTAGCTAACTTTGTAACCTAAAGATGATTTATCTAGATTAACTAGACTAATTAAGCAAACTTGAGAACTGGGATAACTAATCACACCTGTACAGTATCTGTTTGTGCCTGTAGCCCATGTGTGTAAATGAAGTGAAAATAAAAAATGTACTGTGGATACAGACTGGCACAAATATATGTGGTGTTAGATTCAAAGTATGTTTCAAAAAAATAAAATTTAATATGTTTCTATTCTAGACTTGTTGGGTTAAAAACCGAAGCTCCAAGTGCTGCATCGACAAGTACCAGTACTCCTCAGCCAGTGAATAATGTGGTCCACTACCTGGCATCTGCACTGCTTCAGATAGAACAGGGCATCGAGCGGAGGTTTCTTAAAGCACCTCTGGGTAAGCTTTCAGAATTGAAACTGTATGTCTCTAATTTTACGTAAGATTTTGTAACAGACAAAAGACACCGCCCTCAAAAAAACCCCACCCCAAACCCACTTCTTTCTCTTGTAAGACCTGGATGCTGGAAAGGGACACGTGGGGGAAAAGAACAAACAACTAATCTATTCCTACATAGCGTTGTAAAATTAAAAAAACATTAGATTGGTTTACAAGAGCATAGCTCATGAGGAAATACTAATATTTTTCTTACAGTTCCTCATGTCCTGAATTACATGCATTAATTGAGAGCATATTTTACTCTTAAATATATTCCTGTTTAACCTGAGTCACATCACTTACGTGATCTTTTTTATGTGGCCCTAGAATTATACTGAAGCTTTGGGAGACAAACTGTACCCTTAGGCAGATATGAGTGAGCTTTCTGGGGGAATGCTCTGTAATTCAATGTTAGTGTTGAGGCCAGTGTATCATGCAAGTACACTATGAGTTTCTTCTGTGTGCTTTTTTTTTTATGTTGTAAAAATGCATGCTCCTTTTTTATACTGTTTCTGTGACAGCAGTATGGGCCTGGTTTATCTGGATCACCTTGTGGAGCACTAAAAGTAGTAAAGCGTAGTAAAGATTTACATTGCAAACTTTCAGGCCCTCAGGTTTTGTATTTATACTGTAAAATTTGGAAATAAGAAGTTGCAAGAAAAACTTAAACTACAGCTTGATCATAGCTTGATTTTAACACGCACTTCTTCCTTGAATTCCTCTGACAAGCTGTAGGGGTGATAGAGGGGATCTAAAGTGCATGAAGTCATATTGTTTTCCAGTGATCCTTTGGGTCTGGATCCTGAGGATCCTTTTGCAATTCAAAACTGGAGTTTTTCCCTGGAGAAGCATGTGAAGGTGACTTGTCATTCCCAAGGTGGCTGTTTCTGCCCGGCTTCCCCTTGGGACACCGCATGGAGGATGAGCTGTGCTCTGCTCAGACAGACTCTTTACTTCCCACCCATAAGCATGCTGTAGGGCTTACCAGGGGTTTTCCAGGGCATGTCCTGCTAAATTGATGTTCTCCTCTGTAAACGACTGCATGCAGAATCTTTAGGCTCTGGCAGATTTTGCTGTGGTAGTTTAAGATGAAAATGCAGGTTTTGGTGTATTAACGTTAAGACGCTGGTTGCCCGCAGCACAGTTGGCCTAAAACTGTTCCTGCATCTCAACTACTCCTGCATGGAGCCTGGTGTCTGGGTACTGGTCACTGCTGAAGATGAGTTAGAGCTAGATCTGTGGCAGTGACTCTGACAGGCAGGCATGGGTTCCCCTCCACAAGCTTTCCTTACGGGTGTGTGGTGACCTCCAGAAGAGAGAAATGCAGCAAACGACTGAGATGAAAGGGTAGAGCACAGGAGTAGTTTAAACCGCAGCTGTTTAAAAGCTTTACTCAGCTGAGTGTTTGGTCAACTGGCCTACGTCTGGCCTGGCGTATTTCCTGCTGTGTGACATGGCTATTAGTAGGTTATGGCCATAGATCAGGCATCCTGAGTTAGGGAAAAAGGACTAAAAGAAGAAAAATGTCCTTGAAGTACCGGAGATAAAGTTTCTTGGCACTCCTGTGTCTTTTTATCAGTGGTCCCAACTCTGCCATAATCTCTGACATAATACAATGTTTTCACCTGACCTTTTGAATTATGGTGCGGTTTCTTGCTTGTTTTTAACTTGGGAATCCTGTTTTCCTTCAGGTGCTTTATACTGTGTGACAAAGTAAGTATATAGGGAAAGCAATCTTATATGATTTGCGTATCTTAAATTATATATTTGTTTAGCGTCCTGTGCCTGTGCATCTCTAGGTGAACCTGCTCTCTGACAGGGGGTGGGACTAGATGATCCCCAGAAGTTCCTTCCAAACCCTGTCATTCTGTGATTCTCTGCTCTCTTCTAAAAGCTCTGGAAAACGTAACGTATATGAAGGAGCAGGAAGGATCCTGGGTCTCCTCTGCTCTGGCTTACTGCCCTAACCCATTAAGCAACAGTGTCAGGTTCCCTCTTCCTTGCTTTACCTTTGACGCCAAACCTCTCATGTTCTCAGTTGTGTAATGGGCTGCTTTTAGCAGGAAACCAGTCTGAATGAAGGTGAGATTTTAGTTCTGTCACTGGAGAGCTGTTGGAGGAGCCACAGCTCTGAGTGGCTCCATAGTAAAGAAAGCTTAAAACACACATTGCTGAATTTTCTGACCACCAGGCAGTTAGTTACATGAAAGGTGCTCTGACTTGGGAGTTTCTGGACTTGACGAGAAGGCACAACTGCAAACTATCGAGGAAACCTGGGTATTTGAGGGGCAGCTGGCAAACTTAAGCACTTCAGAGATCAAGCAGCAGTTCTGGATGCAGCCCTTCCTGGATATCATTCTTTGGTGTTTCACGTGTTTGAAAAACCAAGAATGTAAACTTTGCATAATCTTATATTCAGCTTAAACTCCCTGCTTGGAAACAACCGCAGCAAGTTCTGTTTCTTGGTTTGCAACTTGCATGTGTACAGCAGGCAAAGCAAAGTTCTTTTCTTGGCTCGACCAGGAGGTGTTAGCAATGTTACTGAAGCCTTTACTAAAAAGTGGACAGTGGTGCTTGCTCAGGGAGTACCTGGTTCTCAGAACTGTGATGCCTTCTTTCATTGACCCCTCCAGAAAGCAGCCAATGTTACTCTGATCATAGTGTTCAGCTTGTAACCACTGGGTTTTGTTATGTGGGTTTTTTGTTTGCCCGCTCTTATATAGATCACTGTGTCTGTATGCCCCTTTTTGTTTTTTTTCCCTCCCTAACAGGAGGGCTTTCTCTAGTTGCTCCAACTATTTAATGGAACTGTCCCTTAAACAAAACGCTTACCTATCTGTTTCTAGTGTTAAGCTTGACAAACCCTACTTGTTATGTTGATTTAATTACCACTGAAATAGAAACGTTGGAAGTGAAGCAAGTGCTAGGAATGCTGTTTCGGTAGCGGTACAGGGGAATGCTGTTGGTGAAAGGAATACCCCTGCATTTCTGCTTCAAACCAAACGAAACGTGCTTTGTCTTTGTCATTATTTCCATTGTTGCCTTCACTGTGGAGTTCCTTTTCCCTCACTGCCCCCCCTTCACTGGGCTCTGTTCCTATTAGGGAAGGGAGCCATACTTAACAATTTTTAGTTTTTATTCTCTCTACAGCTTCTGCTACTAAAGACAGTGGCGTGAAATTCCCTGCAGCCACTGGCGAGTTTGTGCCGGTGGCCTCCAGGGTGCAGGGCAAACAAAGGGACCCAGTACAGCAATAAAAGGACCAGCTGCTCCTCTTTGCTCTGTTTTTGTTCTGAGGCTCTATCGGGCTGCCAAGAGCCTCGCTGGTGATTCTGATAAGTTCAGAGTTGAGGTGCATACCAAATATTCAAGTGGAAGAGCAAGAAAAGACTGACACACAAGATAGCAGTGCAAATGGGGATCTAGAAACCCCAGAAGCAGCACCCTCTGCCTTGCAGAGCTGCTAGAAGGCCACTAATCTTCTGTTGTCTGGTGATTAAATGTAACACGACTTCAATTGTTTGCATTTCTTAATTACGAATTGTATTTTAGAAATCCTGTCATTACACGTTAGCTATGAAAATTGGGGTTTTCTCCCTTCAGTCCAATCCGAGATAGTGTCTGGGGAGATCACAAAAAGGGGAGTACAGCTTGCAATACATGTTTTAGCTCAGAGTTTTTGCAGGAAAGAGGTAAAAAAAGCCCCCTTTTTTTTGTTTGTTTTTTGTAATAGCTGTTTGAGGGGAAACTCTGAGGTGCTACTTCTCAAACATCTTTTTTTATCTGAGGGTGGAAAAAAATACAAGCAACTTGTATTGTAGATTTTGCTTCTTTTTTAGTATAAATTTCTTTACATCTCAAAATACTTTGCAGTAGAAGTGGGGATCATCACTCCTATTATGTAGATGTGAAAGTTAAGATATGAAATCATGAAGCGATTTGATTGTCCTGGAGTTCAGTGAGGCAACACAAGAAACCGCAATCCTGCCTCCTGCCCTAGTGCAGGGCTTCAGTCATTAACCATCCTTCAGATTTCCATACGAAAGGTTGGATTATAATTCATGGGACCACCTTTGTGACTGATACAGGGAACCATTAACCTCCATTTTTAACTTGTGCCATGTACTTCTTATGGGATAAAAAAAATTAATACAGCTTTATCGCTCCTTTTTGCTTGTCTTTGTTCCATTCATTTCTTTCTAAACTTGGTTTATTTTTGCTTTCTCTATTCCCAAATTTGTTTCCTTTTCTCTTTATAATTGTCCTCCTTATAATAGCATCAGACATCTTCCAGCAGTGAACTGGGACAGGATTAGTATGCATACGTGCTTTTTGCTCCTGCTTTCATTACTTCCCTGCAAAGTTTTGTGAGCAGAGGCAGAGAAGTTGGAACTGGTTCTTTTTTTTTTTTTATGATGAAGAATTTCTGTTTACTCTTCAGAGAAGGCTGTCAAAGAATATACCTTGCATTAGGAGCAGATGGGGTTTACTGTGTCTCTTACTTAAACCAGGACAGGTTGTTCTTGGAAGAGCAACTTCGTCATTTTGATACTTGAGGATGCTCCTGCACAAAAATACCACGTGTTTGCACATGGACAGAGAGCTGGTTCTCTCAATCCTTGAGAACTGTGCCCATAAACTGGCTATATTTTTGAAATGTTAGGTAGCATGGAGCAGAGAAGTGGTTTGCCAAGAGAAACCTGTGGCCAGTAAGCTGCTCCTGTAGCCACTTGTATGAGAGGTGGACAGAAGGGTGATGGGGGGAAGGTTTAAGAGCTTTCAGTTTAAACCTTCTGTTTGTAGTGGGAGTTAAAGTAAATCCTGGGATGTGCAATTCCTTCATGCACTCTTACTCTCTTACCCTTCCCTGCCTACCTGTTCCCATGTGCCTATGTTGGGAACCTCTGTTCTAGTTATGTTTTTAGGCTATAGAAGTATGGATTATAAAAATTCATTAAAAAATAATCCACCACACTTCAAAAAGGTATTTAAATAACTGTTAGGTAATATGGAAGATGATAAAAGGAACTACAGAAAAGAGGAAGAGAGTGAAAGGCAACGCTAGTCAGAGAGATGGTAAATTTCAAATGTTACTTCTGTTGGTAAGAATTAGAAAGTATTAAATATTTTAGCAAGTTCTCCTTTTTAGTTTTAACTTTAATAATTTTGTAGCCAGTTCCTTGCACTGAAGGAATCACGGTATTGAAGCGAAAGGTTTAAACGTGGGCAGCAAAACAAATACAACGCAAAGACTTTATTCCCCTTCCCTTAAATAATTTTTTTCAATTATTTTTTTTAAAGCTTTCTGCAACTAGAGATAAAGAACTGTCTTTTCTTTTTATCACTTTGGCACAGAAATCTGCATGTTCATATAATCCTGCCTTCCTCCCTCCCTTTCCTTTTAATGCCCCCATCTTTTTTTTTTTTTTTAAACTTCGCAGCATTGTGCAACTGCATATCCTTTCTAGAAATACTAAAATGGAAACCCCTTCCCTGAACTCAATTAGCTATTGATAGATGAGTGCATAGATCTGTCAAACAACTTCATTTGCATTGTAGCAGGGCTTGGAGGGCTTAGCTGACAGAGGCGTATCCCACTGCGCAGTGTGGAGCTGCTCAGACACAAAGGGAGAGGCCGTTTCTCCCTCCAAGTTAACAATATAAATGAGAAAGGTGATGGATGGAAGGCAAAAAAACCAAACCTGTTATTCTCATTTGACAAAGTGGGATGTGAAGCAGCGGGTGTCGTTTGGTGTGTTTCTTTCTGCAGCAGGATGGGCTGAAGCAGGTCGTGGTCAGTAATTTCTGGCTCTGTGTTGCAAATGCGGTTTTGCAGTGCGGAACCGTGTTGTGTGATGAACTGTTACTGGTGAACCAATTCAGGCTAAAAATCACCACCGAAAAGAAGTAATAATGCTCAAGCTGCAGTTTCCAGCAAAAGAAATGCTTGCCAAACTATAGACACGCTTTAGATAAAGGATCTTTGCCAGAGTTGTTGTAGAAATCTGCAGCAGAACTGAAGGAGGCCTCATGTTAGAGTCTAGTGCCCTGACGAGCAGTTTTAATTTTCTTCTTGCTGAATTTAAAAAGATATGTTGGGAGATGCGCTGCAGTGCTGTGGAAGGGATGTTGTCCACTTCTCGTAGTAGGACTGAATTGAGACAGGAAGCCTAAGGACAAAGGAATAGGAAACTTTGGGAGGTCCTGGTTTGTATTTGCAGCTCAGGAGTAGCTATATTTTATAGATGAAGCTGTGTTGCCTGTTTGTCTTCTGCCTTCTGCCATCACTCCTCTTGTGCTCCTCACTGCTAATGCAAATGTATGCAAGATTAGGCAAATCCTGGCAGCCAGTTGATGAGGAGGCAGAAGGGCCTTGCTGGGAGAGCAATTAGTCTCATTTTTGTTCTTTCATTGTATTTGTTATTAGGTATTTTCTCCTCCTGCTCCTGAGGAGAAATCATTTGGCAGGCAGGTGGATCGCAGGCTGTTCCTGTGCCCTCTGTGACTAGTGCAGTGGGCAAGGTGGCATTTTGTACTGGAGCAGGTGATTAATCGGCTAGTGATCACACAGGAATAACTGGACTGTCAGTTTTAGAAGAGAAATCTGTGGCTATCTATATAGTCAAAAGTATTTCTGTGTTGTATCTTTCTCTCCTTAAACCTTCTTGCTTTAAAGTGCAAGAAATCGCTTTCAGTGTTCCTAAAGAAATTCTCTTTCTGCTCAGAGGGGTAATTTGTACCTTCTCATTGCTCCAGCTCCTCAAACAGCCCATTTGCTTGTGTAATTCCCAGCAGTTCATTCCTCTCCAGTGCTGTCCCCCTCGCTAGTCTGTGCCTGTGTTTGTGTGGCCACTTCATCGGCCTGGGCTGCAACCCAGACACGTTTGAGAATACAATATAATTTCTCACCTTGCCCCCCCTTGCTGTTTATCCCTAACTTTAATTAGGAATGTGTGCCTTAAGGTGATTTGCCACGGGGTGTGTGCCATAGATCCACCTGTGACGTTGCTTACAGAATAGTCAGAAAACAGTTCTGTTCCATCCTGCCCAGTCTGGAGATCCAGGCAGATGTGGGGGTCCTTTTGAAGGTGGGGGTGCGGGGAGGGGCACAGGGAGAGGGCCGAGAGGTGGTCTGCGATGCTGTGCCAAGGCAGAGCCAAGGGCAAGGGCAGGTGAGAAGAGCCCTTCAAGCTGCTCTTTGCCAATGAAGTCTCTGTTTAGTTTCTTTAAATGTAAATATTTTGGGATTTCAAAATGTATGTACAAGGGAAAGTAAATTGGGAGTGTTGTGTGTGTGTTTTGTCTTTATTCTTAAGTAATCTTTATACTTCATAAATTGAAGCAAATTGTCAGGTTTCCAGGTTAACATCTGACTAAGACTTCTATGTCTTACTTGTGTCCTATGTATATGCAAGTTCTAAATTAAATTGGTATTGAAGAGTAAAATACTACAGCTTCAGTAGCATAGAAACTAAGAAGGAAATATTCGAGTATTGAAGAGATATGACAAAGGTTATAATATCCTGGTTTACTACTGCTGTCTGTTTGAAAGTTGGAGGCTTACCTCGTAGTCTAAAATAACCTGGGTGTTTGAAAAAGAAGTTTGATCGTTCTGCTTTTTCTTTTCTTTTTTTTTGTTTGTTTTTATAATTCCCCTCCTGAAATGGAAGATGCCAGTGATGGTGGACGGTCCTATAAAACAGTTTTGGATCGCTGGAGAGAGTCACTTCTTTCTTCTACCAGCCTGTCCCAAGTCTTCCTTCATCTCTCTACGTTGGATCGAAGTGTCATCTGGTCAAAGTCCATCCTTAATGCTCGTTGTAAAGTGTGTCGAAAGAAAGGCGATGCAGAAAGCATGGTGCTGTGTGATGGCTGCGACCGAGGCTACCACACCTACTGCATCAGGCCCAAGCTGAAGGTATCTAAGGAAAAACAAGTGCTTCTTTTCTGCACAAAATTCAAGTAGTTCTTAAAACTTCATTGCACGTTACTAATCCTTTCATTCCTTTTTTTTTTTTAACCCCACCCCTCTGTTTCTAGATCATTCCTGAAGGAGACTGGTTTTGTCCAGAGTGCCGACCAAAACAGCGCTCTAGACGCCTTTCTTCCAGACAGAGACCCTCCGTGGAAAGTGATGAAGAAGCTGCTGAACGACTTGGGGAAGGGGAAGAAGAGGCAAACTATGATGAAATGGGACAAAGCGAGGAAGAGCATTATGAAGAAGAGCAAGATGAGGAGGATGAATCTCAAGAAGAAGAAGAGATAAGGTAAATAGACATGCGTTAAAGTGCTTTCCTACTGAAATATCATCTTGATTATTAGGTGAAACAATTGTTCACATAAGCATGTATCTTGAAAATCTAGTCTAAAAAAGATACTTATTTTTTTAAAAATCGCAGCTGGTTATGAATTTTGTGCTTTCTGATGGGATTAATACTAACAAAAGTTAGGTCAGTTGGCCTTAGACTCGCCTTTCAGGATGAAAATTCCAGCCTTGGATGTGTGGGTGAGAGATGGCCATCAGAGTTGCAGTTCTGTACAACTACTGTTTGAATATAAAGTGAGGAGAGTTTAAAAGAGTTAGGATTTTTCTGGAGAAAATCTGGAGTTATTCTTGTCCGGTTCTGAATTTTAGGGGACTGGATGCTTGCAGTAAGTATTGCAACGTTAGGGAAGACAAAGTCATCTGTTGAAGGCTATAGGACATGGGAAGGATTTGGGGACTTCAGTAGCTGTTTAGACAGTAAAACCCCAAAACCAAAACCAAACCAACAAAACAAAAAGCCCCAAACAAACAGACAAAACCAAAAAACCACCACCAACAAAGAAACAAAGCCAAAACATGCAGACACACTCCAATTTCCTCCCTCTCCCTGACTGAATAAACAAAGAAATTCCCAAACTGCTAAATAATCCAGTGTGATAATTTCAATAAAGTGATGGATTTGATACGTGTGCCATGAGCATAAAAGTTGAAATACACTTTCCTGATCTCAGAGTGTTTTTCTTCTTTTTGGTACAGTATTTTGAATAGACTGAAGCAAGATTTTCTCCATCTCTGATAGTTGGGATTCAATAGTTGGAGAGAACTTGCATCTCCTTAGGAAGTAAACTTGCCTCTGGGATCCTCTTTCTCTTCTGTAATGGAAAGAGAGTCTCGAGTGTTAGTTACAAACCCTGACCAGAGCATAGCTTTTCTACGCAGTGTTTTAGAACTGCAGTTTATTTATGTAGCTGATAATAATTGTTCAAAAATCCTGGTAGCTGCAGTTGCTGTGAGCAATAAGTAAGTGATACAAAGAAATTGATAGCTGGTGCTCCAGTTAATGCATTCACCTTGCACAACTGCAAGGGTGATCAGAATTCTGAGTGTTTCTTCAAACTATGTGCTTTGCATAATATTTAATTAATAGTCTTCAGAGCAGTAACTGTGGTAATTGAATGACTGCATCAGCTTGAAAGCCAGCTGCTCACCAGTCCAACCTTGAACATTCGGGTTTTTAAAGTACTGAATTAGAAAACTGAGGGAAAAGAGAGGAACGGAATCTTGGGATAAATAAACATAATTGTTCACATTTTGTAGCCCATCAAAGCAAGGAAGACCCCAGGTCAAGTTTCCATTAAAAATGAGAGCAGCTAAACTCAACAACCCGTTCTCAAGTCGGAACAGCCAACGTCAGGCAAGATACGCTTCTCGGAGTCAGCAAAACACACCTAAGCAAACTGAATCTTCCTCTAAAGTTACCAGAAGGGGCTTAAGAAAGATAAAATCAGCCCCTCCGTCAGTGACAAAGCCTTCTTTAAGACTTACTAGCCGGACCACCCGTCAGAGCCAAAGTTCATTACAAGCAGAGGTATTTGTGGAATTACTCAGTCCTCGAAGAAGACGAAGAGGCAGAAAGAGCGCTGATAACACACTGGAAAACAGCCCTTCTAATTCTCTGGGATTTAGAATCGTTGAAACTGCAGACTCGAACGAACGGCTTAGGAAGTATCCAGTTTCTGCTTCAAAGCTTTCCCTTCCTGTTACTGAGCCCAAGAGAAGAGGCAGGAAACGACAATCCACAGGTTAGAGAAATATGTTTGTCCAGAACGAAAACCACATTCTGTTCCTTGCTGAAATATTTGTGTGGTAAAGCAAGGAGGCCAGAAGTGGTGGTTGAAGGCATTTTTACCACTTCCAACAAGACTGTTCCCTTCTTTTGTGATGACAGAAGTGAACCTTAAAACTTCAGTCATCTAAAGAATAAATATCTGATTTGCCAAAGAGATGTATCATGTCCATATTTGAACTCTCGTATTTGCACGCAATATGGAGCAATTGATAGTAAGTGGATAGAAAATGGAAAAGTGATATTTATGCCTTAACCAATGCAAATATTTGCAGGTAGCTTACAGTTTTGTTTTATTAAAGATTTAAACAGCAAAGAACACAGACATGGGTAAGGTGGTAAAATTGGGAATACATACATTACAACAAGAAACTGCTGCCAGAAGAAAAATACCATCTATCTGGCATAGAGCTAACAGGGTCTTTGCTTGTTAAGCTAATACCAGGTATTTGGTGGCAAGGAAATGCTTGGAAAGATACAATAACCTTTTAAAAACAGAAAGGACCCAGTGTGAGACTGAAGAGTGTAAAAGAGCTTACACTCCAGTGTGGCAGCCCCCTGTATTCGGCACCTTTTCTGTCCCTCAGCATTGGGAGTTTCTGGGCTTATCCTCTCACCACCCTGCTGACTACTCTTGAAAGCAGATAAAGCCACTTTGAATAGACGTTTTGTGGAGGTAAAAGTTATGAGCAGGCAGCTTATTCTGCTTTTCTTTAATGGGGCTTTTCCTTAAGTGTTTAACAAATTGTTTTAAAATTGAAATAGCTGAAAAAAAAAAATCCTTTCCAAAATTAATGCGATGAAGGAGAATGGATGATCCCAGCTAAGTCCTGTTTTGTATGGCAAGAGAGACATTTAGTGGTTAACAACAAGGCTATAGTATAGTTAATACCTGAAGCCCAGCTACGAAATGTGCCCTGAAACTACAGTTTTAGTACCCAAGAACAAGGGTGTTTCACTCTTTTTCACTCTTTTTTTCCCATTCCTTTCTTTCTCTTTTTTTTTTTTTTTATTAATTAAAATCTTTACTTGTCAGGATTTTATTTTCATTTGGTGAGATGTCTGGTTTTTTTTTTTTTCCCAGAATCATCTCCTCAAACCTCACTGAACAGGAGGAGTTCAGGACGTCAAGGGGGAGTCCATGAACTCTCAGCTTTTGAACAACTCGTAGTGGAGCTGGTACGACATGATGACAGCTGGCCTTTCATGAAACTGGTTTCCAAAATCCAGGTAACAGAGAGAACTGTAGAGGGAATGATAATGGTTCAAGAATCCTGCTTGCTGCCAATAAAATTTGGGATTTTATAGCATTGCCTAAACAGGGGGATACAGCAAAGCAATGGGATTCAGGACAACTCTTGCATTTCAGCTCAAATATTTGGTGCCAGAAATAACTTTTCCAGTTGACATGTTACTGGAAAAATTTTCTAAATATGCTTGCTGCCAAGCATTTAAAAATGTGAAATCCTTTGATTTGAGGGGAAAAAAATATCCACAACAAAACCAACTAGGGCACTGGACTGCTAAAGGTAAGATTATGGTTCTTAATTAGTTGAAATAATCTTTGATTTATGCGACGGAATTTCTGAGAAAAGACCCATAATAGAATAACAAGGTACAAACAACTTCTCTCTGATGTTAACTATAACGCAGTAAAAAGATTATTTCTTAATTTATTTAATTTCCCTCTTACTTGATGGGACAGTAGGTACCCGAAGTAAGTGCTGCTTTAGAGGTTAGTATTGTAATTAAAAAAATCCTGAATTTCTGCTTCTCTGGAGGCCGCTCTGGCTGCTGGGTTGTAAGGTGCTACTGGAACTGCCCTGGCCTCTCCAGTCCCCTGCAGCGAGTCTGGGCAGACATCTACAGGATGTAGAGCTCAGTGTTTGAGTGCTCTATTAGAATTTACTGTGAGAGCTGTTAAATGAAGACTTGAAACTCTGAGGGTTCACAGGTAGGTTGACAAAAAGGATGATGAACAACTGTGAATGGAAGGCGTAAGCACAGAGGAGGAGAAGGAAAGGAATTGTGAATGAAACAGAGACCAGTGTCTGCATATTGTAGTACTGGAATTACTCTGGAATGTGCAAGAATGTGTTGAATGGAAGGAAGATTCTTAGGGAGGGATGGAGAATACAACTTAACTGTGATCCTGGAAAGAAACTGCTAGAACTCAGTGCATTCTGATTTGCCTGAAATCAGTTGCTGCTGGATAGTCTCTGTATAGTTGGGAAAGAAAAAGCCATACAGGAGTGACCCAAATTTTCTTCATCATAGTAGAAATTTTGGTTTAAACTTTTTGCTGTCTTTAAGACAACACAGCTAATACCTTCAATGATCAGTGTACAGCGAGCCAGAAAGACAATTCTGGCTTGCTTTCTTCTTAATACTCAGGTAAACACCACTCCTAAAGGGGAAAGGAATGAAGAATTTGTCAATCTAATTCTATTTCTCTACTGACTCTCTAGGTTCATTTGCAGGTTGTGCTTGATAAAGCAAGGTTACAGGCCATAACCAAGAACTCGGTTTTAAAACCTACATGATGGTGTATGTGGGTATTTTTTTATTTAACAGGAAAAAAAAAGTCAAATTTGGATCAGATGTTTTTTTTTGTTTGTTTGCTTTGTCTTTCGCCCCCATGTCCCATTCATGGGACATGGTGACTGTCTCATTCGTAAGCTTGGTGCTTACCTGGAGTTGGAAATGTGTGGCCCAGATGATGGGTGCCTGTAAGGGTTCAGCAGTGCTTCTCCTCCCGAAGTACCGTAACGCTTATCCTGCTCGTGCCATTTTCTTACGGTTGTTCACAGCACACTTAGGATTACATCGAGTCATTGAGTTGCTGGCTAATACTGGTTGTGGTCTGCTACTTCTAATGTGACAAAAAATGGCAAAGCAATACCTGAAAACTAACATTCAGTTCAGGGAATGGAGGTGGCTGCTTGGGACTCCTCTGTTTATTTAAAAAGAAAACCAAAATGCTTTCTACTACTGCGTAATTTTACTTGATTTTTATTTTTTTTTAAGTTTGTCCATGAATCTTTTTTTTTCTTTTAAAGGTACCAGACTACTATGATATCATCAAAAAACCTATTGCCTTAAATATAATCCGTGAAAAAGTGAATAAATGTGAATATAAGTTAGCATGTAAGTATCGTTTATTGAAAGAGGTAATGAACACTGTTCTCTCTTTAAAATAAATCCTTGTCCTAAAACAGATCTATGTTAGAAGGTTAGAAAGCTGAAATTGTGTTTGATTTGGGGGTTTGTGGTGTGTTTTCTTTTTTTTTTTTTTTTTTTTTTAATAAGAGCACTTACTAATAATTCATAAAAGATTTGCTTTAACATCATTAAGTGTGATGTGCAGATAGGTAAGAAATGAGCAGCTGAGAAACTGTTGGTAACGTCTCAAGCCTTTGATGTCAGTGAGTGACACTGATGTAGTATTTAGAAAAAGGTACCGTGGTTGCTGCTTGATTTGTATTTCCTTTCTTGATAATCAGAGAAATTAAAGACTTTGTGTGGCACTTGGCCAACGTAATGAGAGAAGCTTGACACGTATGTAGAGATGTTTTTTGTGCTGCAGCTCTGTGTCAGATGACCGTACTAATCCAGAGGTGCCATACTGCTTTATCATACTGCTCTCTGACTTGAGGCATGCTTAATTAATTAATTTGCTTTTTATTTGCCAGCGGAATTCATTGAAGACATTGAGCTGATGTTTTCAAACTGCTTTGAATACAACCCTCGTAACACAAGTGAAGCAAAAGCTGGAACTAGACTTCAAGCTTTCTTCCACATTCAGGCTCAAAAGCTTGGACTCCCGATCACATCTGGTAATGTGGACCACGCCGCTCCCGCGGTAAAGAAGTCACGGATCTAACCTCTGCCTTCCAAAGGATTTTTTGAGGGAATCTGTTTTGTTCATTAAAATGAAACGTTAAATCACGCAGTCGTCATACCTGTATAAAGCAATAACAACTGTTTAACCACCTTGAAGTGTGGCCTGCACTATATTCTCAATGTAATATTAAGCACTCAGGAGAACGTAGGAAAGATTACCTTTGCTACAGTTTTATTCAGTGTCTAATAATTTTGATAGATGTACTGGATACAGTACTGGTTTACAGAGGTTTTGTACATTTTTAATACATTCATGTGTCCAAATATCTTCCAGAAGTACATTGTTTTTTTTTTTTCCTGCACCAAATGACCTTGTTTCATCCTCTAGATTTTGTAGGAGCTGTGGTATTGAGGGCTTTATCAACTCGAATAAAATCTGCTGTAGCACAGTTGAAGAAACTGTGTGTGTGTTTAAAACTTGTTTGAGCGCATCTTCTCAACACTACACATGAATGAGTACAACTGCATATGTTTTTAAGTACTGTACCAGTGCTGGCTGGAGGTATTCAGTCTGAGTTTATTAAGTAGATATTTATTTAGCAGTCAAAGTAATTTGTGAATTTGTTTTGTATTTATAAAATTTGTACTTGGGGATTAAAAACAAAACAAAAAAAAATGGGGGGGGGGAGAGTTCCATAACTTCTTAAATTCTTTTTTCCCAGTCTTTTTTTGTTTTTGTTTATTCCCCTCTAACTTGATGATCAATCAATAAATACCTTCCCGTGTCCCTGGCAGTTCTTCTAGCAATGAGTAAATTTGCAGGACTGTACTATAAGTTTCTACGTACAACTTTGGAAGTGTATAAATAAAATGACACATTTTTCAAAGTATTCTGAGCTTCTGGCATTTCCTTTGAGTTACACTGCTTACACCATCTTCCCCATTAACTTACCAGCACAAACTGCTGGAGAAAACGCAGTGGAATTGGGTTTCAGTGTGAGTACTGCAACCAGCATTTTCAGCAGCTGCAGTCAGTGGTACCTGGTCTCTTAACCGATGCAAATGTTCATCAGTATGTTTTTTTTTATATATGTGTGTGTGTGTGTGTATGTATATATTTATCCATATGCACAGAAGCATGCGTATAAGTTGTATGGTTCATTAATTAGGATCGTTATTCTAACATTGTAAAACCTCATAGCTTTGTTTAGCTGACCAGAAGTTTCTTTAAACTGTACTTCAAATCCTTGATAGTTTTACTTTCACTATTTGTTAATTTTAAATCTGTTGAACTCAATTTGAGCCAAGAACTGTAAAACCAGTTTTGCACACCTGGAGGCGTGTGCCAAGCTCTAAGATTGAAACAGCCTGGAGCACGAGTTTGAGGGTAAGAGTGAAGACTTTTCTCGGTGTCTGTGCCAGCCAGGTGTCTGTCCCTGCTCTGCAGCAGCATGGAGACCTACCTGTGTATGCTCCACATGTTGCAGACCCCAACAGTCACCTGCTCTGCAGGGGTGTGGGCTTTCTCGGCTGCTGTAGCACTTCCCTGGCCTGAGAGGTGGCAAGGATGGGCATCCTCTTGAGCCTTGGGAAGGGATGGCAGTAGGAGACAGTTTGAAGTGCTGCGTTTTGGGGCTCTGTTTGTGGGTTTGTTTAAAAAAATCTTAAGAATGAGAAGGGTGGGGGGTGTTGTTGAGGTGTCTGTTAATACTCTGTGAGCTTCCCCTTCTCCAGCGCTGCTGTCTCTCTCCTGTGCAGGTCAGAGAAATGTTTCTTGTTCCCACCACAGAGAATGCTAAATGCCGTAAGGAACGTGAGCAGCAGAAGACTGCTTTGCAGGGTGTAGGTTGCACTCGATCCCCTTGTATCTGTCTCGTCCCCAGGGGGCACCCTGACTAGCAGGTTGCACAAACAGTTGTGCAAGTTGTTCACATGAATAGTCCCCGTGGAATTTAATGTGAGTACTTACTGGGGGGTGGCACAGTGAGCTGGGCAAGTCCCTCTGTGGCAGATTGTTACCGTCCCCAACCTACTCCCGGTTATTTATTCCTATCGCTCTTTCTCTGAGGTCATTTCCTCCAGTAGCTTCCCCTCAGCAACACAATCCTAATTTAGAGTTTGGGTAGAGCAGGTGAGAACAGCTCAACCCGGATCTCTGCTTGTGTTTGTATGCCTGTGCTGTGATCAGCTGAGGTACCGCTTTGTCATTAAAGTTTGCCAGCCTGAGGCCTTAGTAAACATGCTGGGGGGGAAAGTGCCCACTTCTTTGGGCGGCTGTGCTGAAGACATTGATGTGTGCTGTGTGTGCGGTGCGGATCTGGCCGTCCTTGGCTTTCGTGGCGGTCCTGGGGCAGGGACCAGACCCTCTGTTCCCATTGGTACTTTTTTTGCAGCTTGTTCAAACTTGAACTGTGCTTTTTCCGAGTTAGGTCAAGACATCTTTTTACGGCTGTTCATGTCCCCCCACGTTTTTTCCCTTTGGAAAAAGGGGAATTGCTTCCTATCTCCCTCCTTGTCTTACGGGCTGAGATATTCATGCTCCTAGTTCATCTTTCCCCCCAAACAACCCCATGTCTTACTGCGAGCAGCCATCCCACGCGCGGTTACTGCCAGGGTAAGGGATGGGCAACATCTGCAGGGGGCTCCCAGCCAAAGTTTCAGAAAGGTGCAGAAATGGATAGGGTCAACGGCTTCATCTTGGATTCGGAGGCCCCAGCTAATCAGGCTGTGCCAGACCCTTCAGGAAAACAAGGCAAGAGGCTGCCTTCAGCTCCAGGTCCAGTGCCTGTCCTCCAGACATGGTTTTGGTGCAATCCAGTAGTGAAAGTCATTCCCTTCTCAGGAGCTCTGATATATCCTTAGCCCTGTCAGGTATCCAAAGACTGCTCTACCAGCTGTTCTTCCTGCTGCACACATTCTGCCTCTCTTCCCTTCTCCCACCCCTTTTGTGACAGTGCTAAGAATTCCTGAGGAACCAACCACCCTGGGCGCTTTCTTCTGATGCTTTTTGTACGTAAGTCTCTCATAACGGTGGGGCCGGTTCCTTTGGAAGAATTGGGCTCCAACCCAAAGTACTGTCTCTTCCAGGAAATCTCCTCAAAACCAACTCACTCTCCTGGCCACCACAGACTGTCAAACATCCAGAAGACAAATTCCTGCAGTGGCTGCTGTTCCCGGAAGCTGCCCTGCCTACCCAAGTGGAGCGGGTGGGAAGGAGAAGGCCTGTTCTGGGAAATGCTGGACATAGCCTTGTGCAGTGGTTGCAGTCAAGCTGATACAGGCTGTTCACACTTAGGTGCCAGCTGGCAGCACCAGCGTAGTGAAGCTGTTGTGACAGGTCCCTTCACCTGTATTTGGAGGCAGGTGGTCACCTCAACTGGTCTATCCAGTGTTGGGTTCACCTGCTGGAAGTTTAACTCCTTGAAACCTCTAATGGTGCTGGAAAGTTTGAGCTGCAGCAGACAGTGTGACAGATGTGACCCAGCATTCTCCATTGTGAGGGATTTGGCTTTGGGCCACCACCCCAGCTCCCGGTGGTGGACGGCTCTTGTGTGGAGGGTGAAGCTTTAAGTCTCACAGAGCACGTAAATGTTACTATTAATAGTAAAGGAAGATGACTTTAGCAAGTACAGGCATTAGAAAGCAGCAAGAAGGAGCTGAAAACAAGCCTGAACTTGCATGTATAAATACAGGGAGGCAGAAATTGCTGGCCCCTGAACAGCCCAACTCACTGCAGTCACTGGCTGCCATTGCTCCCCCAGCCCCCCAGCCAACCATCTCCCAAGCTATCACAGTCCAGAAGGGGATGTCCTGCTATGGACGAGTGCAGGGAGCAGATCCCTGGGGACACCAGACTGTGCCAGAGTCCTGCCCAACAAGTACCTCCTGTGCTGGCAATTTAGCAGTTTAGGATTTAGGAGATCACAGATGTGGTTTATGATTTTTGAATGTAACCACTGAATTAACCCTTACCCTGCAACAATCTTGTATCTTCTAAGCTTTATCTTTTTGTATTCAAATAATTAATATCTAACACTGGTCATGTTGCCTAGTGTGGATCACTGTCACGACTGATGGCAACGATTTCAGCTATCGCTTCTTGAGGATACCACGCATGATTTCTACCCTGCAAAAGCCTTTTCACTCTAAAAGAGTTGCCAGTGTCCAGATGACTGCAGGGAGTTTTCTGTGCAGGGTTTGGCTCGGTTGCTGTAACTCCAGGTCTCTCCCCTGCACTGCTAAATGCTGCCTTGATCTTCAGCAGCGACATCTTGGGCCAGTCCTGCAGAGGGGCTCCTTGTGCTTTCTCCAGCCTGCTGTAAGGGGAATGCTGAGATTTCTCAACCTGTTACCATCCAACCAACTGATGCCTCCTTCTTCCCCCCTTTTATCAGCAACCGACTTCCCTTAATTTGGTGCTTCCTTAAGCAGCACTCTTAAAATTTTGCCTTCAAGTGCTCGATTGCGTGTGTGTCCACTATCAGGCCTTTATAACAACCCCTCTTGGAGAGTCCCCAGTTACCCTCGATAAGTAAGTTTCCCATTCTGGGACACTCGGGTGTGAAGATTTTGGATTAAGCCCAATGCAAAAGGTAAAATGGTTTGTGCTGCAAATCAAAAAGAGTTTTAAGGATGGATAATTAATGGCATCACCTTGTTTCCCCTCTTTTTCCTAATAGAGATGCTGAAGTAGCACCATCCCTATAAGGTGTCTGTGTATTTGTGGATGTGTGTGTGTACACTTGTGCAAAGTTTTGTAATTTTAACTGCTGTAAAGTGCTGACTATTAAAATAATGGTTACTATTTCTGAATGTTGTACTCCTACATCTTTAAAAGGTACATCTCCAGTACCTGGGAAAGTGCTGGTAAAACTGTGATTTACTCAGAGCATGAGTGGTTCTGGGAGCAAAGCTCCACTTCCTCCTGCCTTCCTCCACCACTCCCAGCAGCATCCATGAGCCCGAGCTTCAGTGACAGCTTGTGGCTGGGTCTGCGTTTAAACTTGGTTTTATTTTTGAAGTAATCAAACAAATCTGATCTGCTGTTGGTGAAGCTCAGCCGTGCACCCAGAGCTGCGTTCTGGCAAACACATACTTTTCCAAACCAATGCTTTTTAATATATGGAGTGCGTAAGAATGCTGAACATCAATACGAATTACACCTGACATCTACAGTGGCAGAAGGCCACAGGCTGCATATATTTTCCAAAAAGTGTACTGAGGCCAACTTTGTGTTTGTTTCTTTACTGCAATCTATCAATTTCCTGGGTTTGTAATGCTTCTCTTCTGGAAAACTGCTGCAACTAATTTTAAATTATTTATATTAGGTACAACTCCATCTTTACATTTTTTTTTTTTTATGCAGGAAAGAAAAAGGAAAAGGAAAAAATGTTTTCTGGGCCCCCAAAGGCAGGAGAGTATCAGCCATTGCCGAGGCTCTGGGTGTTGCTGGGGTCGGTGTGTTGGTGTTTGGCCCCGTGGGAGAGTCCCTCAGCCTTTGCCGGAAAGGGGAGAAGGCAGCGAGTGCCGGTGCCCTCCCTGCGGCCCCCACAGCAGATCCAGCTGTTCAGGTCACTCGCTTTTGATGATAGAAATGTTTGATTGGGCCAAGTTTCCTACCAGGATGTTACATGACGGCATACCCTCTAAAGCACTGGCCGCTGCCCACAGAAGATCAGCTTTCACTTATTCTTCTCCGCGGTCATACGCCTTTCCTTTCTTAGGTTTGTTTCAAAGATCCAGGGAAGAAAGGGTCTTTATTCCAGCATGGGAGTGACGCTGTGCTCGCACCCGGTGACGGTGTTGTTGTGGTGCTGTCTGCAGCCTGATTGAACACCTGATTGTGTGGAGGAACTGAAAGCAGCACACTGGCACCGTAATGTCCCTTGTAACAAAGCTGTCCTGCAGCCAATATTCCTGCTCTGCTTAGCCTAGTGTACTGCCCAGCCTGAGTTTTGTCAATTTGCTATTCTTTGTTTACCAATTTCTTTAGGCTTTATATAGCTATTTCCTACATTAACAGTTCTATAAGGACATATGTAATACTCTATGTGCTTTCCTATTTTTCTTCTCCAAGCGCCTTACAGATGAAATTCGTTTGGAGAGGGCAGGACTTTGACGAGCCGAGCTGTGCTGTGGCTTGGGCTGCTGTGAATCACGCATTTGAAATGGCAGAAATGTGATGCTGAAAGCTTTGGGGTTTGGATGGCAGCTCTGCATTCGATTCCGGGCAACGTGGGGATTTGCCGGTGGGATCAAGGCTTCGTAGCTGCCTTTCGGGAGCATTCCTGTGCAGATCCCACCGCTGGAGTCACATGCTGGGCTCTGCAGCCCTGGCACCACTCGAGAGCACTGCTGTCACCAGAGGACACTTTCGCACTGGCCAACAGGTCCTGCGATGCAGCAACAGTTATAAATATTCCTGTGCCCCACTCATCCTAAAGCCCATCCTCAACCACTAGAAAGTGATCTCAACTCATGTATTTAGCATGTTAGGCTTAGCTAATGTTTTATTTTTAGATTGCTATGTTAAAAAAAAAAACAATAACCAACCAAAAAAAAAACCCCTCAAGCGGTTTTAAAAGGCAAGATCAACTTCCTAAGCAACACGCTTTGTGAGGGGGCTTTACAATGCTTAAGTAGGTTTAGTCTGTGCATCTTTTGTTTCCTTAAGTTGTTCACTTTTGCTCCTAAGAGGCTTCTGAGAAACGGTCCTTGGGTTCAACCTTCATCAAACAGAATTTCTTTCCATTCAGACGCAATGCTGCAAACTGAGTCCTAGGTCTGTCTGGAGCAATTTTCATACTATTAAAACTTCAGAACCAAAAGTGTCTCTCCTCCTTTTTGGCCTTTGTGCCTTTCACTCTGAATGAGACATATGAATTAATATCCCCTGTCTTGGCACTTTTGTGATGGCTTCCTCCATCTCCTGGAGTGGATTTGATCCTTTCCTGGCGATTACTTTTTGTGTTGCAAAGATGTCTCCTACAGACCTACAATGTCATAGAAGGTCATGATTAAAAACAGTCTATTTTCCAAGGACCTTATTCCAACATGATGACATAACCCCAGTAGGAAGGGAAGCATGGAGTGATGAAGGTTAGTATCAGAATCAGGCCAAGACTGCAAGATTTAGGATTAGTGCCCAAAATCTGCGTGCAATGTGTGTGTACAGTGCTGCTTTGCACTTGTCCAACACAGGAAAACAAGGATTTCTTGTCCCACCAGGAACCCTGGCTGTCTCAGGAGGCCCACTTTCAGGGGACTCCTCTGTAAAGAAGAGTGTAACAAAGTCAAATCATTCTATTCCTTATGTGCCAGCCAGACCCACCGTCTTGAAGGTCTGGATGCATCTATCTAAAAGGCAAAGAGCTTTCTGAACTAATTGCCACCTTTTCTTGGAGGTGTACTGGTTTAAATTGTGTCATCTGCTGAGATGTCTGGCCGCATCCTAACTTTTGGCAGTCATCCTCCTGTGAATCAGGCTGAAGCCATTCAAGGATTTGTCCCTTCCAGTGTCCAGCTCCTCCACTGAGAGGAGTCACTACTCTGAGGCTGAAAAAGTTTTCAGAAACCTGAGCAAGATGAAACCACTGTTAGGAAAGTTGTAGGTAAGTTTTATTACATACTAAATTTTACATACAGTGAGCAACTGAAGAACCAACTGCTGACCCACAGCACCAAGAGTAAGAATACAGACAACAATTTTATCTTCAATGTGTTTTTAAAGACAAACAAAATAATTCTACTTCTGTGCTGTGGCAAGTCTATTGAAATCCTGGTGTGAGAGAACTTGATTTCCTGAACTTGGAGAGTGAAGCGGTGCTCGTAGATTGACAGCGTTAAGGGTTATCACTGAATTTGTAAGACAGGAGAAAACCCCAAAACTGCTGAATGCTGCTGGGGCACATGTGTAGCAAAAGGATATTGCAGCAATAAGAGACACATGGCTCGAGTGAGGCTTACAACAGTGCTGAGCACCCACTATAATAACAGCCAACTTTCTTCTGGTGGCAAAGGTGGGGAATTTTTGCCATAAACTTCAGTCATAGAATCATTTAGGTTGGAAAGGACCTTTAAGATCATCAAGTCCAACCATTAACTTAGCACTGACAAGTCCACCACTAAAACATGTCCCTCAGCACCACATCTATATGTCCAGGGATGGTGACTCTGACACTTCCCTGGGGAGGCTGTTGTAATTAATGCTTGGCAACCCTTTCAGTGAAGAAATTTTTCCTAATATCCAATCTAAACCTCCTTTGATGGTGTCAAAGGCTTTACTAAAATCCAGGTAAACAACATCCACAGCCTTTCCCTCATCCACTAAATCGGTCACCTTCTCATAGAATGAGATCAGATTAGTCAAGCAGGACCTGCCTTTCATAAATCCAGGCTGACTGTGCCCGATCACCTGGTTGTTCTGTATATGCCATATGATGGCACGCACAACGATCTGCTCCATAACCTTCCCCAGCACTGAGGCCAGACTGACAGGACTGTAGTTCCCCAGATCCTCTTTCCGGCCCTTCTTGTAGATGGGTGTTGCAATTTGCTAACTTCATTCTGCTCCTTTTCCCTTCTTCCAGCTTCCAGGGGGCTGGGTACACGGAGAACAACTGGTGTTACTATTAAAGACTGAGGCAAAGAAGACATTAAGTATCTCCACTTTTTCCTCATCCTTTGTCACTGTTTCCCCCCACATCCAATAAAGGATGGAGATTCTCCTTAGTCCTCCTTTTGTTGATGTATTTATAGAAACATATTTTATTGTCTTTTACAGCAGTAGCCAGATTAAGTTCTATCTGGGCTTTGGCCCTTCTAATTTTCTCCCTACATAATCTCACAACCTCCTTGTGGTCCTCCTGAGTGTCCTGCCCCTCCTTCCAAAGGTCATAAATGCTCTTTTTTTTCCCCCTGAGTTCTAGCCAAAGCTCTCTATTCACTCAGTCAGGTCTTCCTCACTGACTTGTCTTTTGACACATAGGGATAGCCTGCTCCTGCACCTTTGAGATTTCCTGCTTGAAGAATGTCTAGCCTTTCTGGACTCCTTTGCCCTTCAGAACTGCCTTCCAAGGTACTCTGTTGACTAAGCCCCTAAACAGGCCAAAGTCTGGCCTTCAGAGACCAAGGTGGCAGCTCTGTTGATGCCCCCTCCTTACTTCTCTGAAACTATAATTTCTTGATCGCTGTGCCCAAGATGGCTTCCAACCATCACATCCCTGTGCCCCAGGGAGGCAGCAGACTTCCCTAACAAGTGTGTCCAGTCTGCATATTGGATATTCTGCTCCCCTCAGTAGTGGACAATGATCCATCTTTTTTTCTTTATGGAAGTGGTTTTGATGCAGGGTGGTGTGGGCCAACTTAACCACAGGAACACTCCCAACCTCGATGAACCATCATCCTTGTCACTGTTTGGTTCCACTTGCAGAGCCTCATAACTATTGTACCAGGGCACCTAGGAAGGTGGGATAGTCACAGAAGAGGGGCGCCTGCTGCACTGGGCAGGAATGCGTCACCATTGTCCCCTATCCCCTGAGTCACTGTGTTCAGCCAGGTGGAGAGAAGAAAGGTCCGTGTCATGCATCCTGTCTGCCTGTGCGGCCTGTCCCAGGGAAGGTGGGGTGCAGTTCCAGTAGTCTGTCTGCCTCTCAGACTCCCTGATGCTCCTCAACCTACTCACCTCCTCCTAGAGCTCTGTCATCAATCGGAGGAGTTCCTCTACCTGCGTGCAGCTCCCACGGGTGTGCTCAGAAGGTTAGTGAGGGGTGAAATTGCTACTGAAGAAGCGCTTCCTGGGTGCTTCCCCAGGAACTTCCCCACTAATCTTAGGCATCCCAGTTCCACCACTCCACTAGAAATTCCTGACAAAAAACCAGAAAATCTATTAACGGCATCTCATCCGTGTTACTTGCATGAGTGTCCTTGAATAGGGTCCGGAAAGAGCAAGCGGCTGTTGGAATCACCTGCAGCTGTGAAGGGGGTGCTTTAGGCTGGGGAAAGGGTGCTTCAACAACAGCCCTCAGCTGTCACTTCCCGAGTGTTACTCTCCTCTGTTCCATAGCTCCTCTGCTGCAGACACAGATAGAGGAATGTATTTCAAACTAAAAGCGGTGTTCTTCAGCAGAGAACAAGCTAGCGGTACCAGAAAATGTTCTGGGTTTTCTTCATACTGGTTTCACAGCTAGTACACTTTTAGGGTGAGAGATCTTCATTTTTACGGGACTCTGTCATTAGTTCATTTTATAGACAAAAGTTACATATAGAAAGCAAGAACACAAAGAGAATGGGCAATCCAGAAGAGGTTTCTTCAGGTGACTGATACGTCTAGCAAATTACTCCATTGCTTTTTGGCTGCTTGAAGAACATTTCTGGACTTTTATTATATTAGAATAATTAAATAATAAAATCTTTATCTTGTTTAGTGTTACAGCCTATTCTTCCAAAGCACTCTGGCAGCTTTTCCCCTAATCCACTTACCCAGTGTATAGGTCAGCTATAAGATGCCTGGTTTTCTAAAGGTCACTTTGGCCCCCTTCTTGCCATTTCACTGTAATAAGCAGTATTCTTACAAGCAGTGATGCACAGCAGTGACTGGGCTCCCAGAAAATTATGCTGCTTTTTACATTTCCTCTCTTTGGAGAGGATTTACCATATTGCATCCACGTCTGCTACACAGCCGGAGTTCTGCTCCAGTGTATGTGGAGATATACGTGTCTGTCTGACACATCGGTAGTTGGAGATAACAGCCATCATCAAACTCCTCGGAACTAGCATTGTTAGAGGATGCTTATTGAGAAGGGAAGTCTGGCTTTGCTGTTTGCTTGAGAGGTTTCAAGAAAAGAATTGTTCTGCCTGACTGACATTTCCTTCCCTAAGAGCAGGGATGGTCTGCAGTTTAAAGCAGGGATAGGGACCTGGGCTGCCCTGCCCCTCGGCTTGCCACAGCCTTCTTGGGTGACCCCAGGCAAGCCAGCCAACAGGATAAATAATACTTATCAGGCAGGGACAATCAAAAAAAGCTCTCTTTAGCATGGAAGTGAAAGTTGTGTGGGAAAAAAAGTGAATTAATGGAAAAATTGATAGAGTCAGTGGCTGATCTTATAAATCCTTCCTCACCTGATGTTATGCTGTAAATTTATCTCAGCTGTGAACAAGAGGCAGTGAGAAGAGAGACTTGGGAAGAAACTGCTCCTGGGAAAATACATTTTGCAGGGCATACAGGCTAGCAGGGTAAATAGTAATTATTTTTTTCTAGTGCTATAAATGTGCAAATGTTTGTGAATGTTGAATATGTGCTAAATAAGGCTGAGCAAAGACTCTCTACGTTTTAGAGTTCAGGGGAATTTTTTGATTCCATTTAGCCATTTTTCTGCCATTAGTTTCCACATTTCCCTCATAGGAGGAATTGTTATTTCCTTTTTTGTTGTGTTTAAATACCATCCTTAAAATGATGTCATTACAAGACATAACATTTTCATTAAATCTCCCTTTCATTGTCCACTGACCAATGACAGGCCAGTGGCTGCCTGGCGTTATGATTCACCAGCACGTGTGACTTACCAGCACCGCACTGAGAGGCACAGGGGAATGGGGGGGAGGAATTCCACCCTGCCCCCCCAAAACATGTGGCTGCTGCTCCTCCAGCATCCATGCTGGCAGTGCCAGGCTCACACTGCTGCTTTCTCCTGCTTCCCTCTGCCTGCTCTCCTGGTGTACGAAGGTAAACTCGTCCAGGAAATGCAGGCAGTTGAAGGGCTTTCCAAGAAAACAAAAAAATAAAAAATTAAAAAAAATCAGAGCTTTTCTTCAGCCACATGGCTGCTCGGTCAGAAAAGCAGCTCCACTTGGCAGGGACACCAACCGAAGTATCACAGCACCCAAGCTGGCATCGCAGCTCGAGGAAATCTTGCACCATCTCTGACAGCTGTGCCTCCTTGCAGCAGCAAGAGGGTCGGACTCCTGGAGCCTGGGGTGGTGGCCAGGGAAGGCAGGCACCCCACCACGTCAGGGGGTGCAGCAGCTGGCAGGCAGGCAGCACCCTGGGGGCCATGGTGGGGCTGCTGAGCGTGGTGGGAGGAGGGTGGCAGCCCATGTCGTGACTCAGCCCAAGGAATGTCCTGGCACGGGTGGCCCAGTGAGGGTGACGCAACACGGACGGCTCACTCCCATCTCGGAGGTTGGCAGAGGCCACCAGGCATAAACCGACTCCTCAGGGAGTGGCGGCCAGTGCCTCGCTCATCCTCACTCCTACCCAAGCCATTAGGAAGCTAACTGATAGCTCAGAGCCCCAGAGGGATTTTGGGACTGCACTGGTGGAAGAGGCTGCTTAAGCCAGCAGAAGCGACGCTGCCAAGAGGGGCCGGAGCATCTCTTAGGGGGAAATCTGTCCCTTGGTCTGACAGCGGGGCTTGCTGGGCATCCATACTCCATGCCAGCCCATGCATCCTGCCCCTCGCTGCAGGTTCTCGGGATTAGCACACCTGGGAGACACTGATAGTCTTGCTAACTTGCCCTGAATTCACTCTAACATGAACTTAGATTTTATCCAGCATTCTTTGCACTCCCACTAAAAATATTGTTGGAGGGAAAGCAGATGTTTTCTGGAGACCAAAGGGAAAAAGCAAGCATTCTGAGCATCAGATCTCATCAAATGCAGTTTCCTATTGATTTCTGTCTTGACTGACTGATTTTTTTAAACTGGATGATATTAAGACTTTGTGCTATTTCAGCATACACCTACGCAACTTCCTCTGCTTTTGCTTTTTAGTCCTCTTCCTGAAGGTAATCTGGCTACTCCATAAGAAATCTGATGTCTCCTAGCAGAAACCAGCAAGTTCCTGAGTTGAGCTGGTAGACACACAGCCCCAATTTCTTCTAGCTTGAATGAATTATTTTATGAAAATTAATTACTTAATTAAGGATCTTAATTACTCTTGCGACCTCTATCCTTCCACCAGATTTAACTCAAATATGCTAACAAGTTAAAAAGTCACTGGGACAAGGACTAGCCCAAGTGAGAAAGGGGATGCCTGAGGAGGCCAAGCAGAGGCCTTGCTTCCACGGGAAAATGAGGCTGAAATGGTAACGTTGAGTTTAGTGACACTGACAGAGGAGCAGAGAGGACGTAAAGGATACGACGAGAAAGGACTGTCATTTCAGAGAGCTTCAATGCATAAGGTAACTTGGTCCGTTATAATCACTCTGCACTGATGAGCATCCAGGAGTTGAATCCAAACGAACAGTGCCTTCTGCCTCACAGTGAGTCATTTCTTCCGCGCACAGAGGGTGAGGGGAGGTTTGGAGGGTTCCTCAGAGGCATGTGCTCCACATAGCCTTCAGTGCTGCTGCTGCTGGGCTCTCTGAATCATAGGGCTATTTCAGTGGTGCCTGGTGGGATGCAGGTCCTGTGGCACAAGGGTAGTGAGTGAGACTCAATGCTTCCTTCCTGAGCTCAGCCTGATGCCAAGGTGGGGAATGAGCTTTGTCTGAGTGTGCTCCAGCAGTAAGATTTGCTTGGTCATTATTGCTCGTGGCTGGACACTGGCCATTTCTGTGACCTCCGAGGTCAACACTGGCCTCTGTCACAAGTTCCTTCTCCAGTGGCTGCACTGGGGAGTCACCCAGAGTCTACCATTCATTTTCTTAAAAATAAGAAGCCCTTTTCTGTTTACCTGTGACCTGTTTTTCACCCCTGAAAAATGCTCTCTGATTCTGGTAAACTCATTCTTTCTCAGGGATTTCTATAAAGACATAAAATACTCCTTCTTCAGCCCTTGTGTATTCTGTACTCAGGTGCCTGCCCGGGGCCAGTCAGCGATGTGCAGCAGCAGCAGCAGCCCCGTGTGAGCCTGGGTGCCTCACATATTCACCTTGTGAGGTGCGGAGAATAACAAGCACTTCTGATTCATTATTCAGTTTCCATGGTAGTAAAGATGGGACGGTGAGTCATGCAGAGTTTTGGAGCTGTCATCCCTGGAGCATCTCTTTGGCCCTGGCCGTGCAACTCTGGGGATGGCAACTCTTTCTCCCTCTTTTCTTTTAGGAGCCATGCAGCGTGGGACATGCAGTGCCGAGGCCTTGAGTGGATGGCTGAGGGAGCACTGCCAGGGCACGAAATCAGGGCAGCTTCATGGTTCTGAACAAGCGTGAGAAGCAGCCTGCAGAGCCCACGGTAGTGACTGTGGTCACTGGCACTGGAGGATGTACCGCACACATGCATGGCTACCTTTCCTTATGAAGGTGAAGGAACCCCCCTGCGCTGCTGTTTGCCACAGTGGCCTCCTGACATTGTGTAGGGCTGCAAGGAGGCAGATGTCTGTTTGGGACACCGAGGAGGGCATATGCCATGCACAGTGTGTAATGACATGCTGCAGTGTCATCAAGGCTGGTTTGGGATACATTTAAACCATCCTGACGATGAAGATCTGAAACCGCTGAAGTCCACCCCAGTCTGTGAAGCTGCGTGAGAGAAGCAGGTGCCCAGAAGCGGAGCTGTCAAGACATTCCCATGGACTTATGTTGGTTTAAGCCAACCATAAAACTGTGTGTTGAGAGTTATCTGGTCAAGGATTTGTGCTATTAATTCCCATAACGAATTTTCACCTAACTAATGACTTGTTTAATCAAAAAGCAGCATGTATTGTATTTGAAACACTGAATTAGGTAACGGCTGATTCTTTAAATGCAAAAATGCTCCTTGCTAAGTCCTGCATTCCTGACACTGAACAGGTGGTGAGAGTGAACAAGTGGCCATCAGCTGGAAAAAAAGGTTGAGTCTAAGAGACTTGCTGTTTTCAGCTGAGTGGTGGTGGGGATTTCTGAGTGCGTGGCTGCAAGGAGCTGGAGGGGTAACACAACCCCAGGGTACTGATTTCAAGGCTGATGGGCCAAATTCTGAATCCTCATGAATGAAATTCAGTCTTTAATTCTGCACACAGAGAGGGTGGGATGTAACTCAAAAAGGAGACCTGGGAACGCCTGGTCAACACGGTGCTGTATAGTAATAAAGGGGAAAAAATCCCACACCCCTCACACAACACAGTATGAATGTATATATATCATGGAATTGTCAGAGTTGGAAGGGGCCTCTAAAGATCATCCAGTCCAACTCCCTTGCTAAAGCAGGATTGCCCAGAGCACAGGACTGCATCCAGGTGTGTCCTGAAGGTCTCCAGAGAAGGGGACTCCACAACCTCCCTGGGCAGCCTGTTCCAGGGCTCTGTCACCCTCACCATAAAGAAGCTTTTTCTCATATTTGAATGGACCTTCCTGTGTTCCAGCTTGTGCCCATTGCCCCTTGTCCTGTCACTGGGAACCACTGAGAAGAAACACTGGCTCCATATATATATATCTGTGTGTGCATATACATATATACACATTCATGCTGAGAAACACTTGTTTGCTGGTTTCCACCAAGGTTCTATTAGCAATTCTCAAGTTTGGGGGAGAGACGGCTGACTGGCCACAATGCAGGCTGGGTGCTCACAGTTACTGCTGGTTGAGGTCCTGCTTGTTGAGGAGCTCGTGGCTTTCAGATACTCCAGCTTGGGGAGCAGAGCTGCACAGTGCTGACAATGCTCTTGTCCACTTGGGTGGGCTAAAGGTTACAAGCTCCACATTGGTGTCCTGTGCCTGAACCCCACATCCAACTCAGTATGGAGAAGTGAAACACTGTTGGGAGGATTATTCTTCCTTGTTTTCCTGTATGTCACCTTCCTATATTTTAATGCTGCTTGTTCAGCATTGTGCTGTGTCTTGCCCCGTGGTCTGGACATGCTCGTTCAAAACCACAGAAGGTGCCATTTCTGTGTCAGACCCTCTGGCCTTTCCCCAGAGACCACCGGTGGCCATGGCAGAAGCACAGCTCCTGTTGCAAGGGGGGACAAGAAGCCATGGCACACCACAACCACAGAACACCCCAACGCCAGCATGCCATGCCTATGCAGGCAGGCACACAGCACTTGGCCATGAAGCCTGAACAGGGGAAGGATGCCAAAATTATGACTTCACAGCAGCAGAAAGCACCTTGGCAAGGAGAGCAGCACAGTCAGGAGGCGCAGGGCAGGGCAGGGCTGGCTCCAGAAGGAGCTGGGCCACCATCCTGCCCCGACCTGATGTGACTAATGGTTTTTAACTGAAAAAGGGTAGATGGGTAGGTTCAGATTAGGTATTATGAAGAAATTCTTTACTGTGAGGGCGGTGAGACACTGCTACAGGCTGCCCAGTGAAGCTGTGGATTCCCCATCCCTGGAAGTTCGTGGCGAGGGTGGATGGGTCTTTCAGCAACCTGGAATAGTGGGAGGTGTCCCTGCCCACGGCAATGGGGGTTGGAACTCAGTGATCTTTAAGATCCCTTCCAACCAAAACCATTCTATGATTCTATGACTCCTGGCTGCTTCTACTCCACCGCCCCCTCAACACCTCCCCGCCCGCCGGGGTAGGCCCGGGGCCGCCCAAGGAGGAGACGCCGGGGGCTGCCAGGCTGAAGCGGCCGCCTGGGCGCTGCCAGCCGCGCTCCTGGAGGTGGCCGGTCCCGGCCGCTTTCAGGCCCACCCCGGCCCGGCCCGGCCCTGCCCCGCTGGGGGCGGCCCGGCGCGGCGCGGCGCGGCCC
>VXBJ01002629.1:438727-740138 GCA_013400055.1 Nycticryphes semicollaris | reverse complement strand
CCTCCCCCCAGATAAGCCAAATGCATGCTAAGGCAATGGAAAACTGCTTGAGTAGTACAGTTGTGTGTGCCTAGTTGTATAAAACTGCTGTCCAGAATCACAGCTGAAGATGCTGAGATCTGCAACAAGAGAGTATGGATTTTACACCTCCTCTCTATATTCTGCTCCAATCCAGCAAGGATTACTAAATACATAGTGTGTTCAGGTTGAGTATAGTACCTTTATTTCTACAGGGGCAGGCAGACTTCTTTATCTCACACTGTGGGCTATCATCTTTTCTAGTGAGTGCTAATTTTTGCTGTTTAAATTATTCCTTTGATCTCATTTTACAGGCTTCTGGAGTAACAGTGAACGATGAAGTCATAAAGGTTTTTAATGACATGAAAGTAAGGAAATCTTCAACTCCAGAAGAGATTAAAAAAAGAAAGAAAGCTGTTCTCTTCTGCTTAAGTGATGACAAAAAACAAATAATTGTAGAGGAGTCAAAGCAGATACTGGTTGGTGACATTGGAGATACTGTGGAGGACCCTTACACAGCCTTTGTGAAGTTACTACCTTTGAATGATTGCCGATACGCCTTGTACGATGCCACGTATGAGACAAAGGAATCTAAGAAAGAAGACCTGGTATTTATATTCTGGTGTGTAAAAGCAAAGCTTGCTGTTAAAATTAAACATTGTAGAGTTAACACTGGATGATTGAATTAACTGTTTTGGTGTGGTTTTCTTCTTTCCTGTAAAGGGCTCCTGAAAGTGCACCTTTAAAAAGCAAGATGATCTACGCAAGCTCTAAAGATGCCATTAAAAAGAAATTTACAGGTACAGACGTAAAAATGTTTCGCTCGTTAACTGTAATGCCATTTAGATGTTGAGGTTCTCACAAGTACACTGTTGTCCGTCTGTCTTTCAGGTATTAAACATGAGTGGCAAGTAAATGGTTTGGATGATATTAAGGACCGTTCAACACTTGGAGAGAAATTGGGAGGCAACGTGGTAGTTTCACTTGAAGGAAAACCCTTATAAAAAGACAGACAAGTGCCATCTGGATCTAAGGAGCTTCCATTTCTGCAGCTCGTTCAATTGGAATAGCATTAGTCTCCCCGTCCCCTTCCCTCCTCAAAAAATAAGTCCCTTCCCTCCTGCCCCTGAAGGAGATGTCATTGTTAAGCAGTCTACCAGTGATTGCCATTAGACTGTTTAATCCTGGTAGTTTTATGTAGGATCCAAGGAATGCTTCCACGTCATACTCTTAGCCAAAAGTGACGTTGCAGGCATTCCTTGCAACATGTACAATGAATGTGATAGTTAATGTGAATAGTCTAGCAGACAGCAAAGGGTAAGCTAATTGAATGCCTTGAAAGTATTGTCCACTGGTCGGATGGTAGACTCTATACAGTATTACTTACAGTTGCACTTGATTGCAGTTCCATGAGGCTCTTGTGCATTCATACACCTCACCTGCCTTGACAAGCCTATTTTTGTGACATGGCAGCACACAACACTATGCATTTAAAGCACTTTTTTGTAATATGTTTGACCCGCCCTCCCTCCCCCCCTCCCCCAAAGGAATGCCAATTAAGTTGCTGTAACTGTGTCATCAGATTATTGTAGTACCTCAGTTTCATTCCTGTTACATGCATATCTTTATAAATGAAGTAGCTGTTACGATGCCTTTTGTTTTCCATTGAATGTACACTACTGAACAGGAGTAGAAGTTATCTGTTTACCATGTGAGTCTTGAAACACTAAAGTTTTGTAAAACATCAATTATGGTGGCAATTTCTGTATTAAAAAGAGCCTTAAATGGAACATTGGTTTTTTGAGATCAAAAACTGGCCACGTTGCAATAAAACTTGTGGCTTATTACAGAACGTTGCCTTGTTTTCATTGGAAAATACAGTTTTTAAGTATGTTTAATTTAAGCATATTTCAAATAACTTCTGTGGAAAGTATTGTAAAGATAAGCAATCGTTAATCTCATCTTAAATAATGCAAGTTTTTCATTCCTAATCATGATTTAGGCACTGCTTTACAATACTTTGTGGCTCTGTTCCGATCATTCGATAAAGGACCTGATCCTAGTTTACCGTTAAAGTAACGAAGCTACCACTACTAGAGACCATTAGTTCCATGAAACACTTGTGTCAGAAACGTCCAAATACGAAGTAATTAACCACGCAGTGTGTTTCCTACCTGAATGTTCTTAAAGTTCTACAGGTCAGAGTAAAACTTTGCACGAAATCTTACAGCTCGCCCTCTTTTTCGGTAAGACAGTTACATGAAACGCCAAAATGAATCGGGTGAATAGTTCTTATTTCTTGCGTGTTAAGACGGAGTTGGCACAAGAAATAGCCGAAATGCACCGTTCTACTTTTTAGCTTCTATGTAAATAGAACTGGAAAGTGTTTGCCACTACCCAGCCTTGCGGCGGGGACATGTTTTGGCTGGGAGCCAAATAATGCTCTCCTTATAGAGAATTTGATCTGCTCTGTGTGAGCAATCCTCCGTTAGCCAGAGCTATTTATGGCAAACACATGCTTTTGTATCTTGTCATCGTTATCCACAAATGGCAAAACTGGACATGATTCTCCTGGTATGCGTAAAGGAGCGCTGTTAGGCAGCCGCTCGCAGCCGAGCTGTACACGCTGCTGGAAGGAATGCTCTTTATCATTACCTTATTTTAAAATGTTGGTAGAGTGGAACTGTGGAGCCTTTACATACAGACCCTTTATGTTCAGTCCATAGCCCTTTTTCGACAAGGAAGCTGATCATCATAAAAATTTTTTCTTTTTTAAATACCTGAAATAACCTGGCTATGCTGTGGTTAGGCTCTCTTGTCCTGTAGAACTTTAAGACTTTGTTTCAGGCTTCTGGCTGTCCCTATGACTTGCACACCCTCATTGTGTTAGCTGTTCTATGTAGACTAAACTTTACTAGAATTTAACTAAGAAGGCATGATGACCACTGTCTTACTAAGTGTATTAATGAGTCTTGGTTTTGTTCTACAAAACTCTCCTTTCAGGTACCTTTTAAAGTTGAGAAGTAACTGATGGTATGCATGNCCTCACCTGCCTTGACAAGCCTATTTTTGTGACATGGCAGCACACAACACTATGCATTTAAAGCACTTTTTTGTAATATGTTTGACCCGCCCTCCCTCCCCCCCTCCCCCAAAGGAATGCCAATTAAGTTGCTGTAACTGTGTCATCAGATTATTGTAGTACCTCAGTTTCATTCCTGTTACATGCATATCTTTATAAATGAAGTAGCTGTTACGATGCCTTTTGTTTTCCATTGAATGTACACTACTGAACAGGAGTAGAAGTTATCTGTTTACCATGTGAGTCTTGAAACACTAAAGTTTTGTAAAACATCAATTATGGTGGCAATTTCTGTATTAAAAAGAGCCTTAAATGGAACATTGGTTTTTTGAGATCAAAAACTGGCCACGTTGCAATAAAACTTGTGGCTTATTACAGAACGTTGCCTTGTTTTCATTGGAAAATACAGTTTTTAAGTATGTTTAATTTAAGCATATTTCAAATAACTTCTGTGGAAAGTATTGTAAAGATAAGCAATCGTTAATCTCATCTTAAATAATGCAAGTTTTTCATTCCTAATCATGATTTAGGCACTGCTTTACAATACTTTGTGGCTCTGTTCCGATCATTCGATAAAGGACCTGATCCTAGTTTACCGTTAAAGTAACGAAGCTACCACTACTAGAGACCATTAGTTCCATGAAACACTTGTGTCAGAAACGTCCAAATACGAAGTAATTAACCACGCAGTGTGTTTCCTACCTGAATGTTCTTAAAGTTCTACAGGTCAGAGTAAAACTTTGCACGAAATCTTACAGCTCGCCCTCTTTTTCGGTAAGACAGTTACATGAAACGCCAAAATGAATCGGGTGAATAGTTCTTATTTCTTGCGTGTTAAGACGGAGTTGGCACAAGAAATAGCCGAAATGCACCGTTCTACTTTTTAGCTTCTATGTAAATAGAACTGGAAAGTGTTTGCCACTACCCAGCCTTGCGGCGGGGACATGTTTTGGCTGGGAGCCAAATAATGCTCTCCTTATAGAGAATTTGATCTGCTCTGTGTGAGCAATCCTCCGTTAGCCAGAGCTATTTATGGCAAACACATGCTTTTGTATCTTGTCATCGTTATCCACAAATGGCAAAACTGGACATGATTCTCCTGGTATGCGTAAAGGAGCGCTGTTAGGCAGCCGCTCGCAGCCGAGCTGTACACGCTGCTGGAAGGAATGCTCTTTATCATTACCTTATTTTAAAATGTTGGTAGAGTGGAACTGTGGAGCCTTTACATACAGACCCTTTATGTTCAGTCCATAGCCCTTTTTCGACAAGGAAGCTGATCATCATAAAAATTTTTTCTTTTTTAAATACCTGAAATAACCTGGCTATGCTGTGGTTAGGCTCTCTTGTCCTGTAGAACTTTAAGACTTTGTTTCAGGCTTCTGGCTGTCCCTATGACTTGCACACCCTCATTGTGTTAGCTGTTCTATGTAGACTAAACTTTACTAGAATTTAACTAAGAAGGCATGATGACCACTGTCTTACTAAGTGTATTAATGAGTCTTGGTTTTGTTCTACAAAACTCTCCTTTCAGGTACCTTTTAAAGTTGAGAAGTAACTGATGGTATGCATGTTGTCTAGATTAAAAAAAAAAATCATCTTCTTCCTCAAAATAGTCTATTTCTGATGGTTCACGTTGTGTGCAAAGCCCAGTTTAATGTAGAGATCTACTTTGTGCTTTATGTTTGACTTGAGTTCAGTACAGTATAATGAAATGATCTTTTAACTGATTTTCACAAAGTATAAATGGTTTCTTCAGAAAAAGCCAAAACTGAAAATGTTAAATTTTAATAAACCATTTGAATTTCATTTTAGACAGTAAACTTTTAAGCAGTACTGTGTTCAAATTTATTGTTTGTCTCTGCTGCAAACAGTCTGGAAAAATGTCTGTGGCTTCAAAGTTGAATATTAAAGGTTATGTTACTTTTTTCTTTTTTCTTTTTCCTTTTCTTTTTTTCTTTTTTTTTTTTTTTTTTTTTCTTTTCTTTTTTTTTTTTTTTTTTTTTCTTTTCTTTTTTTTTTTTTTTTTTTTTAACTAGCTTAGGTGTGGATTCACTCAGTCCAGTAGATACAAAATTGAAGCACAAACTATATTTATGTAAGTTTTGGATCCAAAAGGATCAGCCTGCCTTCAGTTTGTTCTTGAAATGACTGACTGATGCGAGGTCCATTTCAGATGGCTTGCTTTAAAAAAAAAAAAAAAAAAACCAACAAAAAAACCAAACAAAAAAACCAATAAAGTGCTACAGAACTGTTAATGTTTGAATTATAAAACCAACGACAGACAGCTGGCATCTGTTCCAAAATGGTTTGTCAGCTGTTGTTTTCTGTCATTATGCAAAGTGGTGAGGGCCTCATTGTGATCGAGAAGTGGAGGAAAATCCTCTCGAGTTGAATATCTTCTGTGTATCTCTGTGTAGACTTTTGGGTATCTTGGCTTCAGTTATTTTATTGATAAAGAAATGTTAAATAAAATTTTCATGAGAGTAGCTTGTGCAGAAATGGCATTTTTCTTCTAAAAAAAATACTTGAAACCAGCAGTTGTTTTGTTTGATTTGGTAAATCCTGGAAGAGGTGTAGGTTTGATTTCTCTGAAAAGGGAAATCGGTCCAAGAGGAGTGTGAGTAGGTGAGGTTTATACTTGTGGCAATTTTGGAAACAAAGCTTAAATTTATACGGACTTGAGTGTAAGAATCTCTCCTGGTCAGGTCATTAAATGCATTTGGAGTATGTTCAGTTAAAACCTAAAGTGTTTCTCTAAGTGGAAGAGTCTTTTTCTGCTGTACCGTTCCTTCTGAACGAGTGGTCGCATACAGCAATTGCCACAATTTGATAATGAGCTTTACTCTCTTAATGCCAATTCCAGTATAAACCAAATTTTCCTGTCTGCCTATTTTTTTATAAACTTCTGTAAGTTCCCCTTAGTTTGTGGTGGCGAGTTAATGACTGTAGAGTGAAAACACAGCACTAAAGGTGGATGAACGATCATCAATGTAGCACCTGTCTTTAAGTATTGAATTTCTTTGAAATATCTCTGATTTTGAAAACCTGGTATAAATAAAATTAATTTAAATGTCTTCAGATGTTGAGTGTGTTTGTGTGCGAGGCTGCACCTACCCTGATCACTTCACTGTTGTTTTTGGCTTGGGAGCAGCCCAGACACTGTGAAAGGAGGGAGCCTGGAGTAACTGTGTGGAATGTGTGCGATTTTTGTAATGGGTTTCACCTACAGCCCCTTCAGTTCAGTAGCCAGTCACAGCCAAAGGCAGCACCAGTGGCTCTGGAGATGGGTATAAAGGAGTTCTTAATGGGCTGGTGCTGGATAATCTTTTTCTCATGTTGGGTTCCCGCTCTTGTCTTCAGAAAATTAGGCATTTTTCTTAAAAAGGGCCAAAAAGCATGTTTATGCTGAGAAGTCATTTTTAGTGTTCGGAAAGAAGGGAGCTGACACAGCGTGAACCAGGTAACTCCTTGAAGAATGGTCAAAAGATTATTGGTTTTGTATCAGTGGTATCTCTCTTGTTAAGGTAAAATTTCTTGGATCTAGGAATAACTTAGCTGGAAGAGAGTTAATTTTGTAAACAAAGCTGTCAAGAAACAGCATCCTCTGGAGAGGACAAGCTTTTACACTGTAGAATAACAATCTTTTTAGTGTTTCCCTAATGTAAGCATTCTCTGTGGCTGTGAATATGCCTTAAAAATGAGTGAAGGGTCTCTATGACAGTATGTATCTTTATACAAATTACTGCTTAATTAAAAAGTACTCAATTTTTAATATATTCATGTCCAGTGCTTGATACCCTATTGAATTTGGGCATTTCCCTGCCTCATCCCTGTCCCATTAAATCTACAGTAACCCCCCTACATTCTCCTGTTCCTTGCATTGTTTCTCTCTGCCATCTACTAATAAGATCTAAAAAACCACCAAAAGTGAAAAACTAAAGCCTTTCATAGGGCATTCAAACACATAATTTATGTTGTTTATTTGATGATATGATAGATTTTTATGCTTACAGCAAAAACGTGTGCTCTTTGGAGGTACTGAAAGTAATTTAGACATTGTCCTTAATACCTCATTGTGGGTTAATATTTCTGTTGTTATCTTTACTTCATAGTTACTTAGAAAAAATGATTGGAAAAGAAACTTGAAGGTGTGCTGATTATTTTAAATGGATTTTAAATGTCAATTCAGATGATAAAAAAAAATCAACTTCAGTTTCCTGCTGTTAGCTTAATTTTTATTCTTGTGTGAACAGGCTCAGGAATGTGTGTGTAGCTGTAATCATGCCTTCTCCTCTTCCACCTCTTTATTTTTAAAAACAGCTGTGTCACTGCAAATCCCTACCATCTGCCTACCATCTTCTGTAAAGCTTTACGGACAATCTCCTCTTGTACCTTTTAGTATCTATTTTTCCCCTCTCTTGTTTGTGATTGTAGGGATTTGATTTAGAAAAACTAGCTGTAATATTATGCTCCTCAAAAGCTTTTCTATTATGCAGAAAGTTAAAAGCATCAGTTACTCTCTGGTGAGCGCAGCTGCAGGGTATACATTGGCTTGAAAAAAAGAGATGTGATTTTGAGAACCAGTTTAGAGAGCACTATTTGTGTCCGCTTCCTCTTAGAGGCAGCGCTGCTTTCCTCTGTGACCTTCTATTAAGGCTAGTGTGAGAGCTAAGCTTTTCTTCCATTTCAGCCGTTTCAACAGAAAACTGAATGTGCCTATAGCAAACAAGGTGCAGAGAAGCAGAGGAAGGTTTAGAAGCAGCAGTTTTTCATAGAGACCTGTACATCTGGGGCAGGGAGGGAGGGGGGAGAGGAGAGGGTTACAGCGCAGGATTTGTTTCTTTTTAATTTCAGCGAGAGCTTGCAACTGTAAAGACTGAGCTTATGGGATCTTTCGCTCTGCCTGAACATACTGATTCCAGAGTCTTAACTGTCTGGATGCTTTCAAGCAGTGAAATGTGAACATACAGCTCTGTTTCGGTGAAATTTGTTTGATTCCTATAAAGATGAAGGCCTGCTGTGATAGGGCTTGTGTTTAGTGATATCATATAGGTGATGCACCTAAGCTGCATTTGAACAAGCCTTTAAAAATGTGTATTTTTTGATTATACTAAATGCAATAATTAAGTTATTACATTGGGAGTGAGGATGAACTGATGCAGTTCTTAATTAGGTGACTGCAAGTGACAAATATAGTTTATGGTCATGTTTTAGAGTCTTAGCCCTGTTATTTAAGCATGACTTGGAGATGAAACACTTCCCAGTCCACAGAATTCATTGTCTGCATAAATTCTTTTACAAAGCAGTGGCATAATTTTAGCTCTTTGTTGATGATACTGATGCAGAATCTGTCACCTGAAGGTTTTTGTTCTGCGCTGGTGAGATTCCTTTGTAGTGCTGCATTATTTCTCTGCATCCACACTTTAAAATCAGTTCCCAGAACTCTCCTTCCAAGTAACCAGAATTCCTAAACAATATTTATTCTGCGTGACCGAAGTAGAAAGGCATCTTGTAGAATGCCCATAGGAAACAAATGCATGGTATTAGCCTGCGTGGCCACTGAGCGTGTTTGGCCCTGCGTGCTGTCTCTGGCTGCTGGGTTATTCCAATGAGAACCTCAGAACATGGTCAGGTTTGTGTGCAACAGCCCAACCCAGAAAACTTGTGGAAACAGAAAAGAATGTCTTAATTTTTCTCAGACAGAGGCTTTACAAGCTGGCTGAATGCCTTGTTCGCTGGTAAGGCTGAATGAAACAGTGATCTGTGAAATGGCTATCAATTACTTTTTTAAGTTTTTGGGTTTTTTTAAATCTGTTCTGACAAAGACACCTGGCTGTAATTCTAGCCAGTTTTACAGATTTACTTTAACAGGTGAGGTGGTTGGAAGTATCTTCAGGACAAGCCATATATATAAACTTTCAATAATTCTGGTAGTTGCCTTGGTCTCATTATTATTTTAATTTAGTCACTTCAACTCCATTACAGTTTTAACTGCCTGGAGTTCAGCATTGCCAATACAATGCTCATAGTGCAGCTTAAACAGCATTTAAAAGTCATCATTGTCAAAATGAGCAATAATTTAAATCAATTTTCTTTCTATAGCCTGGTCTCAGTTTTGCAGGGAGGATGACAACTCTGAAAATTCAAGTGGTTTCCAGCGAGCTCCTGACTGAACACCTGCCATAAAGTTTCATGATGGGGTTGGAGAAGTGGTGGAGTATTCACATCCGAGCAGTTTGCTTACCTTTCTTGTATAGCTGGATAAATTTACTGTCCTGGGATATGTTGAGGTTACTGTGACAGCAATGTCTAAATCATTTCATCTTCTTTTTCATTCTCAATAGAATGGACAGACTGCAATTACAGTTTTTTTCTTATGATAATACAGGCAGCCACCTCAGCTATGAATTTTATTTTTGTCATGATTACCTGAAGGGAGAAAGTGCTTCAGCATAAGGTCAAAACACAGCATTGGAGTTACATGTGGGCATCATAGAATTGTCTAGGTTGGAAGGGACCTTTGAGATCATCTAGTCCAACCATCACCCTAACCCTGATAAAAAACAACAACCCGTCACTGAGAACTATGTCAACCCATCTGTTAAATACCTCCAGGGATGGTGCCTCAACCACTTCCCTGGGCAACCCATTCCGATGCTTAATAATCCTTTCAGTGTAAAAAATTTTCTGATATCCAACCTGAACCTCCTCTGGTGCAACTTGAGGTCATTTCTTCTTGTCCTACTGCCTGTGACTTGGGAGAAGAGACTGACCCCCGCCTCGCTACACCCTCCTTTCAGGGAGCTGTAGAGAGTGATAAGGTCTCCCCTCAGCCTCCTCCAGGCTGAACAACCACAGCTCCCTCAGCCTCTCCTCACAAGGCTTACTCTCCAGACCCCTCACCAGCTTCGTTGCCCTTCTCTGGACCCGCTCCAGCACCTCAATGTCTTTTTTGTGGTAAGGGGCCCAAAGCTGGACACAGTACTCGAGGTGGGACCTCACCATCATAACCATTTTCAGCTATCGTGGCTGTTGCAGCAGATACAAAATGTGATGTTGTCAAAATAGTCATGCACATGGCTTGGTAGAGCCCGGGAAGGAGCTGTGGTGAGAATCTGAGTCTCTGGCACTCTTGCCCTGTCCCTGCAGGACCTCTTTAACATCACGAGGTTACATCTACTCTAGACTTCCTCTTTCAGGAATCTTACCTTGCTGTTTCACCCTACTTCAGAAGTCAGTGACCGATAGCTCAAGACATCTTCAAGAACACCAGGACTTCTGCTGCTGCTAATAGGGAAAGACAAAGATGAGATGTTTCCAGTAATAGCTTTGTTCATGCCAGATTCACGAAGCATATGCCTCTGTGTTTATCTGCAGTTACCCTGTGCATGAAGTATTAATGACACATCAAAGTATATTTAACACCAACAGTAATTCAGAATCTTACTTTAATTTAACAGCTGTTTTCTTTGGAAAATAGTGAGAATAAGATTTTTCCAAAGATTTACTAATTAATATCTAGGAAATGGAATAATATACTTTCATGTTTTCATGTTTGTGCTTTTGATATTTGTCTAGATATTTAAGGAACTTGGAAGTTCCTGCTGTTGCCTCTTTTTTTTTTCTTTTTTATAGAAATGGTGTTAAAAACCAGTCTTTCTGCTGTAATAGCAAACTGTGGGAAGATGAGTTATTTTTTTGCATCAGCATCTTTCATTGTGTGCAAATACAGATCCTCTCAGTTTCTTCTTAAAATAGTGCTTGGATCACGTTCAGTGGTTAATGGACAAGAACATAGGATTTTTGTAAGGCACATTTTACAGTATTAAGGTGGACATGCACTTGTTTCTGAGCTATGAGATAAAAACTTCTAATTACCAAAGGACATATTTTTTGGGATAAAATAGTAACTTTTTAAAGCTTATATTTTTCTCTGCTAAAAAGTTCTTTTTGTGCTGCAAGTTACCCCTGCAGATCTGTTCTTTCTGGTATGTTAGTTACTTGGTTTTAGTATTCTCACTTTCCCCACACTGCATCATGTTTCAGTCTAATATGGACGGGATTAAATTGTTATTAAGGGAAGGAGCTATTATGTATATAAAATGTACAGTTACTCTAGGAAAGAATAAACTGCTTGCTTGACCCAGTTTTATGGAGCTATTTCTTTCTAAAGGGATGGGATCACAGTTAAGGAAGAGGGGCAAATTGGTTTGCCAAGAGTATTTAGGAGCACTCAGTGGGAATGAGATTATTACTGTAGTGCTTAATCCTGAAATAATCACAGACCATCTCATCAACCTTGCACCAGCATTTGGAAGAGATGAAAATTCTGACTACTTTGTGATATTAGTCTGAGATAATTTTCTCTTGTTACAAACTTGGAGCTCTCCAGATAAATATAGAATAGAATATTTATACCTGTGATTAATGTTTTGATGTTCTCACATATGTTATGTTTTTTAAAAAAATACTCATAATTAGTGGAGATTTAATTCTTCAACATCTTTTAAGGGGCTAAAAATTAAAGTGAATGTTATAGAAGCAAACAGTTCACTTAATCTATTTTGGGGGATTGCTATAATGTTATCAGGCTTACTTTTCCATCTGTTGGGCACAGTGTGCAGGAGTGCATTGGAAGGGTGTTGTGGTGACATAGTATCCATAATCACGGGTGTTAAAGGCATCTGATGGAAGGGAAGTTACAAGTCATGCTGTATGCAAAAGGAATAAAAAATGTTCTCAGATCAGAATTTGCCATTTTCATAGACAGGGACGTTTTGTTCCCCTTAAACAGATGTAAGTGTCCTGCTGCCTCTTTGCTTCTTTAAAGAGGAAAATGATGAAACTGAGCTTTTCCCCTCCCTTTGACTTACTCTCTGTGCCTGTTCTCCTCCAAAGCATTTTCCCCCTCCAGCCTACAGGCAGAAATTGCTCACCTGCTTCCTCTGGTCCCCCCGCTGACCTCAGTTACCTCACTTTCACCTCCTCTCATCACCATCCTTCTCACTTCCTCCTGGTTCCAATTCTCCTCTGGTCCTCTTCCCTCATATTAGCAGTGTGCTTTGCTCTTTATCAAACCATGGAGAAAACAAGAAAAAAACCCCAAACCACTGTCAATGCATCTACTGATTTCTCTTGTTAAAAACATGCAGCCTTGTACTTATGAAGAAATTGTTCACAGAGTAAACTTGGCTACGGGTTACCAAAGTGGCAGAGTTTGAAATAATCTCTCAGTATGTTTGAACAGTTCGATTCTGCTCCCAGAGTTTTACTCTGAAATCCAGATTCCACCATTTAGACAGGGAATTGCCATATTGGGTTATTTTAGGCTTCCCTCAGTGCCAGAAGCCTTTTTTGCAATCATGAAAGCATCTGGTTTCAGCTATTAACTTCCACAAAAGAGTTAAGTACTTACAGTGTGGGGAGATGCATGAATTTGTTATACTGAAGACTAAAGCTGTAGAAATACTGTGAAATAAACTGTGTATCTGCATAGAAACCTGAAAGTTAATTCGATGGTTCATTGATTAAGACTTAATAGTCAAATCAAGAAAATCTCTGTATTACAAAATATATAAAACACTGCCACGAGGATTGCAGGCCATATTGCCAGCTTTATATGTTCAGAAAATTTAACAACAACAACAAAAAAGCAAGTAACCTTTTGTATAGTCAGATGTTATATTAATATAACTTTTAGGAGTTTTAATTTCTTTTCTGAAACCTTGGCATTATGCATAATTCATCTTCTCAAGCTTTTCTCTGCAGTCACGAGCACTGGAAACCAACAGCATTGCAGTGAGGATTTCTTTCCTTTCCCTGATCTCAAAAAGAGAAGGAAAAAAGTCTGTGATGAAGTAGGGCCATCTGAGGGTGCTGTTCGACAAGACAGCGAAGGCAATCTAATGACACATGTGGGATGAGAAGGGGATTCTTGCAGAAGCCGGGTTGGATGCTCCCCCTCTTCTCCACTGGTGCTTAACCCTGCCCCACCAAAAGTGATTTTAGGCATCTGCACTTCCCACTTATTTTGGAAAGGTTATTTTTTTTCTTGTTTAGGAAGGCATGATGCCTGAAATGTTTCAGATTTTTCTGAGAATTGCCTCAGTCTTGGAAATTCAGTGTGTGTGGTATGCAGGGTGTCTCTGGAGGAGCTAAATTTCGTGTTCATGACAGCCCCTGTGCTCCTGCGTGTTGCTCTGTGCATTTCTGGGTGATGCCAGGCGATTGTATTACATACATCTTGTACAGTAAGTCCATCTCTTCCAGGAAGAATTAGACGCTCTCTGTCCATATATTACATAGCAGATACATACATTCACAACATATTTAAGATAGATGAGAAGCATGGGATGTTTGGGTCTGTGGTAGGCAGTGAATACTTCTGACATAGTCATACTTAGGACAAGAGGAAACTGCCTCAAGTTGCACCAGGGGAGGTTTAGGATGACTATTAGGAAGAATTGCTTCACCTAAAGGTGTATCAAGCATTGGAACAGGCTGCCCAGGAAAGGTATTTAAAAGACAAGTAGATGTGGTGCTGAGGGACACGGTTTAGTGGTAGTTTGGGCAGTATTAGGTTGATGATTGGACTCAATCTTAAAGGTCCTTTCCAACCTAGACAATTCTATGATTCTCCGTCTCTGCCGGCAAATCTCAATCTGCTGACAAAAAATATCTGGCAAGCGTGATGATTGCTTGCATCTCAACTTCTTCTCAAGTACATATTTTAAACTGCATATTCTTCATGACTCTGACTCCTGCACGTACATATGGCAGTGGTGAAATTCCGTTCATCGGATCTCAGCTGCTGGTAACACTGCACAAGACACGTAAAGGCGTTTTAATGTTTAACTTCAGATGAAACCGGGGAGTTGCGCTACATCAGACATGTGCGTGCCTGACTCCGGCTCTTGCTTCCTCTCTTCACTCCTTTTAACAGTAATCTGGCCGCCCTTCCCCCATGAAGATCAGTGATATGAATTAACTAAATTCCTCAGATTCTGAAGTGCTGACTACAAGCATTTCGGAGACTGGGAGTCCTGCCATGCCATAGTATTCCAGAGGGTGTAGGCAAGCCTGCTCCACGTACAGCACATCACAGAGCTTTGAATATCCAGTGCTTCTAGAGACTTTGAGTTTTGCTTTGTTCATTTAGTTCCCAGTGAGACAAACTTTGCTTATCCAGCTACAGCTGTCAGCATCCCAGGTGAATTGTATCTACTGGTGTTTTGAGTGGAGAAGTAAATTAGGAGTTTACTACAGAGCAGTTAGAAAACAAGAGTAACGGGCAAAATGGCTCACCTGATATGCATTTGGAATTCAACTGGAGCACATATGTGCTAAGTATGTATGAAGTTGGATTTTTTTCGCCAGGATTGATTTAATCTAGGCATAACCAGAGGTAGCTCCATTAAAATCAGTAAAAGTTAGAAATGCTTATTACAAGTTCATTAATGTCTGGAATCATTAGAACAGTTTGGAGTGATATAAGGGTGACAGGGAAATGCTCTGGGTGTACAGTAAATGGAGACCAACATTTTACCAGCATTAGATGCATTTCAAAGGGTGCATCACAGCTCTGTAGCTTTAGACAACAAAGATAATAGTCCAGGCTGAAATGTGATGGGTTTCAATATATGCAAGAAATGCAGCCATGATTCTTTTAATCAAAAGGTTGTTTTAAATATGTGTTACTAACTCAATCTAATAGTGCTCACTTTTTAAATGCACAAAATGCAATTATAAATGCTGTTGCTTTATCATGTGGCCATTTAAATCTATTACAACCTTTTGGGATCAGCATCCGTGTACTGTCTACGTGTGTTCTGTACGTGCACAAAAACCCACCTCATTTTTGTGGGCTTCAGTTCAGAAAACAACAGATAGGTCAAGGACCATTTGTAAGGCAGAAGCTGGGGTCTCCTGTCTGAACCTCCCCAGTGGTCCAGTGTAGTAAAGGTACTTTAAAGGTGACTGGCATATACCGACAGCACTGGATTCAGCACAAACGTTGCCATATTAATTAGAAAATAGCTGAGTCCCCTCCATTTTTTATACAAAAACATTTTAGAAAATCCACCCATTCTGGAAGGGGTCTGAATTCACCTCTCTCTTGACTAGATGTGGTTCTAATTCACAGGGTAGTGCCCAAACCACTGTTTGGACTGCAGGTTAGGGGCTTCACCGGTACTTCTGTGTATCAGCCTGGCCTGATGGCTGAGACTCATCACCCTTTGAGACTGCCAAGGTACAATCACTCTCTTGTATGCAGCAGAACTTTACATCTTGAAGGACACTGGTTACTGGTCAGGGTCTTGTTTGCCTGGTTTCTGCCTCCAGAGCTGTACAAATGTTTTGTGTGAAGAAGTCACTAGTTGGTGAATAGGGAGCAGACATCTAGAAACCAGACACAGCGATGTCTGTATCATCCTGGTGATGATTTATCATCACATCTACTTCACTTTGCATTCTGTAGATTCAGCTCTTAGAGATCATAACATGAGCATCTCCATGAGTAATAAATGCCTTACTCGTGTTTTGTTGTCTGTTTATTATTTCTTTTTAACAAGCCCGGTGATTTTTTTTTTAAGAATCAGATTCAGTAGTCAGAATATTTCTTTATTTATTTTTATGGCATAACACCACTGTGTGTTTAATCTGCTTCCTCCAGAACTCATCTCTCGATCACTGTCTTTGATCAGGGGTGAATGTGTTTTTCTCAGCCTAAACTCCAATGATGAGATGCCAAGAAATACTTCCACACACGGTGATGGTTTTCATCAGAGTTAGGTTGATGGTCAGAATGGATGATCTTAAAGATCCCTTCCAACCGAGATAATTCTATGATTCTATGTAAGCTACTTGTATAAAACCAGTTCCTGCTGCAAATACAGCACAACCCAGTGCTTGCACAGTGAACTTACTGAAAGGACCAAAGCTATTTTGTTCGGTTCTTCCCGTGAGGGAATTACTTGGTCTTGTGCATTGCTGAAGCATGGGGCTACCACAGCCAAAGGACCGCTAACTTCTCTTGCCCATATGCTGGCTATATGCTGTGCCACAGCACCTGAAATACCTGCAGGTCTGATCCTTGAGCTCCAAGCCTGATGTAGGCAGAGATGGTCAGGACTCTGTGCTGCGTGTGTCAAAGTCTGCACATCATTTTTCTATGACAAATTGGCTGACAGGGAATGGAGAACCTGATGCCACCCAACGAGGATTTCATTCCAGCCACCTGATATTGACAGCTATGAAGCCATATAGCACTCTTCCCACCCATTTTTTTTTCCTTTGCTTCAAATTTAGCAAGTTCACCTTAAAATTACTTTTTTTCCCCTTCTGCTACAATAGTGTTCCAAAATGCTGCTTTGACATTTTGAAGCCATATTTTAATTTCAGCCTGAATATATTCTTGGGCATTTTATTTTGTACCTGTACCGTTCTTCACTTTGAATAGCCTTCACGTTCCCTTTCTTAATCCCCTGATATTATATTCTCTTAATTCATTTGTTCGCATCCAAGATATTTCTGGTAAGACAGCCTTCTTTATCTCCTTAATTGTCCGAGCAGCACTTCTTGGTACCTAGCTGAGTTTGAATCTATCTCTTCTGAACACGTTTGATTGTACTTTATCACTACGTTATGAAGATATTAATGCATTCCTTTCTGTGTATTGTAGGATCATATGCCTTCTACCATTAAAGGCTGATATGTATCATATGACTGATACATCCACTTCTTTCTCCTCCTCATGCTTACAGAAATCTCTTTTGGCCCCTAAGATCATCACTGCATTATTCACTATGAAATTCCATCCTGTTTCTATTACTGCAATCCTCAAGGTCATGAAGGTCTTCCTGGATGATACTCCAGCCCTCTTCTGTACCAGTAGTACCTTCCAGTTTTGTGTTGTCAGCAGAATTCATTAGCTCACTTACTTCCTATGTTTTGTGCCAAGGTCATTAGCAAAAAGATTAAATAAGATTGTTCCCAGACTGAATCTAGGAAACTCCATTAATATTTCCCCTTTCTCCTGACAGAAGACTCCTCTTCAGTGAGTTTCTTGTATGTTTTACAGTTCATATGTTAGTTTCAATTTTCATCTTAATTAATGTTACACAAAATACATTCAGGAAGTTAATCAAGATTAGGTCTAGTGTCCATGTCTGTAGAGAACAAGCAATCGTTTTATGAAATAAATATATCAAACAAGTCTGGAATAATTTATCAATGATAAGTGGGTATTTTTATCACACTTCCATAGCCCTCTTTATCTTTTATTACATTTCCGTTCCAAATGTGTCATAAAATCCTGATCGTTATTCAGCTCAGACATACATGCTTTGGCAGCTGCCTAGTTCACTCATTTCCTTTTTTGAATATATCTAAAAAATAATATTAAGAGGTTGGTATCTCACTTTTATTGTTAATAAGTTATGCCTCAAATATTTGGTACTTCAAAATAAAAATGCTAGGAATTAAACTAATTAAGTGATTTTCCAATATTCAATTAGTAATTATAAAATGGTGTCCAAGAGGGGAAATATGAAAACAGTGAAAGAGCGATAAACTTTATTGTGGGTGACATTCACAATTTCTACAAGCATCATTTAAGCCAACTTTCAACTTTGGGGCATGCTGTTACCATAGAGCCCCACATGACAGCCTCGTTACCCAACATGAATCAATTGCTGGTGGCATTTCAGACTATGCTGTGACATTGCACATCCTTAAAATAAATTTCAGTGTCGATGTATTTTAGATTGAGAAGCAGATGTGAACTACAGGTGACCCAAAGATGAAGGAGGTAGAAGAATTGCTAGAATCCTAGGTGGACACTTCAGCTGAAAATGTGTAGATTTAATGAGGAGCTTTATTGAATCTTACTTGCTCTAGGTATTTGCTTTAGCTCATCATAAAGATTATGCATGCCACACACAATCACATCTCCGGCAGCCAAAACATCTCATGATTCATGTGGAAGTCAGAGCTCCCTGTACCTTAGGGCACTGGTTCAGAATCCCTGCAGAGGGAAGAACATCACCAAACGAATCACGAATCACCAATATGACACTTTTTGCTCTCCTTTCCCTTAAGCTCGTCCCACAGGTACCGCCTTGGCATAACTCAGTTCTGTTGTGCTTGCAGGATTTGATACAGTACTGTAGCACTACAGCACGCTGGGGTGTTTTATGGAGCAGAAATTAATATACATTCTAACATAAAGCAGTCATGATTAAACAAAAGTCTTAGCTGTTGGTGGCTCAGAGTTGATTTTATGACTCTGTGACTGGGACACAGGACTGCATGAAGTCCAGAGCTAAAAAATGTCAGCCCAGACAGGAGGGGAAATCCATTGCCAGGACATATTCCTGGAACTCCTCAGTCTTCAGTGCTATAGCTGGGTGAGATGGAGGTGTAAAATAAGAAATACAGCAAAGAAACTCTTTTTCTATGAGATGTGAAAAGCAAAATTTAACCTAAAACTTTCACTTAGTGTGTTTGCAATTGAGCTTTACACTGGTGCCTACCTTTGTCCTAAAGCACTGATCCTCCGGGTGGGGAGATTTCAAAGTGCGAATTCCAAGAATAGCATTGCCTTAAATGGTGGGAAATGAACTGCATTGCAGGTTTGGTAAATCTGAAGGTTTTGTTCAGCCACTTAGTCATAGCTGCCCCCTCAAGTGAGAAATAACAAAAGGAATTTTTCTGAGAGGGTGGGACTAGAGCAAAACATAACGATCTGAAACTGTATGGGTCCTTTGTGTTTTATAAAAGAAGCAGAGGTAAAAGATTTCCCATTGTAGAGTATTATCAAATGACTAGAGCCAATAAATTGTACATAATGATCCTGACTTTATGTAATCAGCAAAGCTCCATTGGCTTTAATGGAAAAACCATTGATTTGCAGTAGCAGAAGAGCTGAGTGGAAGGAGGTACATTCTTGACTACCTTGCTCATATGGCTAATCTTCCTGAAATAATTCTCAAAAATAAAGATTATTAAGGGTCTTTGTTTCTTTTGTAGCTCCATTCTGCAGGGCCTTATACTTTCAGTGCCAAAGCTGTCTTTAACAGCCCTAGTGCACAAAGCATGCAAAGAACCCACTCCAGAGGAGAGTGAATTAATTCTTTTTTTCCTTGCCTGGATGAGGATGCCTCACCAGTCCTGAGGCATAGCTCCCTGCTTTGCCACTGGCAGGTATGGCTCTGTGGACTTGTATGGTGTCTACCACAATGGCAGGGAGATAACAGGGAGGCCCAGGAACACAGCAGCAACGAACAGGACTCGGAACCCCACACCTTTGGCATGGAGTCAAACACTGCCCTGACAGAGGAATTTTTAGTGCTCATGTTATTCCATGTATCAGCAAGATTTGGCCCTATATATCACAGTTGCTGTGATAATTGTGGACAGGTCTGAACATAGCAGTTAGGATAACACAGCTGACCCTCCCAGACCCAAAGTAATGTTCTGGGTCTGGTTCTGTGCCTTGGGAAGGGGAGAGATTGATCCCAGCAAGAAGACTGGCAGCATTTTCTAGGCTGGTTCCCATTGCTCAGCTGCCATTCACAGAGCCACCCATGTACCCCAGCATTCCCTTTGGTCACGTATCAAATTCTCATTGAGGTGGGTTCACCTGCCCACTATCAGATCCAAACACCCAGATGCAAAAATCCAAAAGGCATGAGGGGGGAAAAAGAAAAAACAAAGTCAAAGCACCAGTACTTTCCTTTCTCCCCTTCACCACACATTGACCAGCTGGGACAAAAAGGGCCAATAACAGTACTAAGTTCTTCTCTGAAGACCTGATCCTGGATCTGCTCACAAACATCACAAATAGCTCTCTTTCTGACCACACGCAGTACAGATCAGCATCTCAAACACCAAACACTCTAGTTCCCCACATGGCAACACAAAGCTTGTTTGCTCTCAAATACAGAATTACAGTTCTAATTTCTGCCTGCAAAGATATAACCTCCCATAATATCATATTACCTTTGCCTTGACCGCGGGATGATTGCAACTCAATAAAGTGTTAATGGAAATCCAAATGCTATTCCATTAGCTTTCATTCCAGATTATAGCCTGGCCTGGTCAGCATCATAAAGCTGTGCTGGCTTGAGGCTGATGGACAAGTGTTTTTGTTATCTGTAGCCAGGCAAGCTTTGTGCAGGCCTCTGTGGTGATGCCAGCTGAATCTGTGCTGAGACAGGTTCAGTGCTTTTGCCTAATGGCACGTTCTGTCCTTCAGTGACAAACATCACGCTACTTTAAAACACCACAGGAGTCACACGATTTTTTCCCAGCATGCACACTGGGCTTTCACAGCAGGGTGCTTTATTGTAATGCACCTGTGGGCTCATCTTCGCTGAAGTGGAGTTTGAAACAATCCATTAGTAACATCGAAAGAGGTTTCCTGATTGGCTTAAGCCAATCTAAAAGTGCACTGCTGCTGAAAAGTGGGGCACTACCCTTTATATTCTCCCTGTGCTCCTATCGTGCTGGCTCAAATGGTCCAGATGAAAAATTATTGCAAGAAACACAGGTAAATTGGGCTGGGACAGCAGAAAGAGTGTGGGGCACAGGAGCAGGAGTGACTTCCCCTCAAGCAGCAGCATGGCCTTTGATGGGCTTAACCCATACTGTGCCCTATGGGTGTTTCACGTTCAGCATCTCCAGATCCAGAGAGACGGTGTGATGAATCAGACAGAGCTGGCCTGTCTGGAAGCTTGGGCTGCGGCTCAAGTGCTGGCTGTCACACTGTGGGAATCAGTCAGTCAGCGCAGCCATTACGATCACCCTGAACATCCTGGCTGTTTTGCAGTGTGAGCACCATCAGTCAAGGCAAACTGTCTCAGGAGATGTTAACTCAAAAGCAGACAGCTGGAAGCAAAACTAACAATGAATGCTCTGCATGGCCACATCTTAGCCTATGCCTCCTATTATAACTGGCTATCCAACATAATTGAAAATCAACAAGCATCTACAAACTGTTAAATCAGGAAAAGAGAATCTAGAGGATGATACATTTGGCCAGCCATTATCTGCGTGGCCAGATTTAATTTTCTTTTCTGACTGCTCCTCAGGTCAGTCCTAAGGCCTCTGTTTCTGCAGATGTTGTATAGAAAGGTACACATCTGGATGCAGCATAGAATTTTTATTCTATTTTTGGGGTGAGCAAGCAGGCATTTGAGACTGCGAACAAAACACAGGATTTGTCTCAGGGTGGCCGTTTCCATGCAGCTGTGCTGCAATTTGAGCATCAAAACAGATTCACCTGGAGATGGAAGAGGCTTTGTTTTTGGGTCAGACATTACCACATTTGATGAGCTGCCCCTGGCCATTAAATAATGCCTCAGGTGATTGTTGTTTTAATGCTGGTTGATGGCATCTATCAAGTTCAGCCTTTTCTCTGGTAAACATATATCACAAAGAACGTGTTGATTTTATTTTATTTTGTTTGTTTGTTTGACTTTTTATTTCCCTTGGCTTATCTCTTATATTTTGAATGAGACCCCGTTGGCCAGAAGGATGTTGGTCAGATAAGGCTCACTTGACGTGTGTAGGAAGACAAAAGATACCTGGATATTGTTTGTGATATTGTGTGAATGTTGTGAATTGTGTCAAGCTTGTGAATGTTGCCTCAAGCAGACCAGGTTAGTGGTCATCGCATTCTCTCATGCTGCAAGTGATGCTCTAATGCTACAGGCATTCATAGGATGTGCTAGGAGACATCTCTGGCTTTCAGGAGAGAACTTGGACGAGTGTGTATGTCTGTCTGCCAGATGTGGAAGGGGGAAACAAAGAAATTTAATTGAGGAATAAACCAGTGAGGAGTACTGAAGACTCAGTGTAAGACTGAGAGAAAGAAGAGAGACAAAATTTGAATGACCTGGGACCGATTGCAGAGTGGACAGGAAGGCGTGGGAGTGAGGGGAAAGGTGTCATTTTGGGATGAGCTGGAGCAAACAGACAGTTGGCCTCAGGCAAGACCAAAGGAAAACAGGGCATGGAACTCTCTAAGGAAGAGACGGGCTGAAAGGGGGATGAGAGATTAGCAAGGAAAAATCCTAAATATTAAAGAAGAGGAGACATAAATTGAAAACCAAACAAAAAAGTATTAGGAGAAAAGGAAATAGGATAACAGGCAAAAGAGAAAGAATAATGACTAAAGAATAATGCCCCCCAACAATAGGTATCTACTGAATTAGGCAGAAAGTGTCATTCAGTCTGTTCTGGCAAAATCAGCAGCATTGTGCAGTCCTTCCTGATACCCGTTATTGTGCCAGCGACAAGACATGACAAGAGCTGCTTTGTCTGCCCTGGCTGGTGCTGCCCTGCTGGGGCAGAGCTGGCCTTTGGGGAATGATGTGTATGAGGTCACTGTTAGCAAATCTGCTTTTTATCCATCTTGGTCACACTTTCGTCAACAAAGCCTTATTTATAATGAGGTTTTTTTCTGAATCTATTTTACTATTCCCTAGCCCTGACAAGAATCATCAGGGCTAGCACTGATGAAAGCACTACTGTAAACGGCCTTCTGGTATTTTTACTTCAGAGTCGTCAACATTTGACATGAAAAGAGTAATAAAATTTGCTTTGGAGAACTCTCCCATAATGCTCCTACCATTAGTTACTGACTGATAGAGGTAAGACTCTGCTGTGAGGCTGATGTCCCAAAGCACTCCTATTGCCCTCCACAACCCAGGGATTATAGGAGGCAGCTCTAAAACTAAAAACCTGAGAAGCAACGTGGAAAACAAATCTCCAGGATTTCAGCTATGATGTCAACAAAAAAGGTGGTGGTTTTTTTTTTTTTTTAATAATAATTAATTCTGTTACAGTGATTTTGTGCCAGTACTTGGTGTAAGTAAAACCCTTAGTCTGAAGCAAAGGTGAGGCCAGAAATTCTGGCTTTCTCTTAAAAGACATACTAATAATCGGGAAGAGTGATAAAAAAAAGATTCTCTTGGAATATTATCTGAAGTGCTCCATCTTTCAGTCACTTTATAAAGGAGAAAGGACTGGAGTTTAGAAAAAGAGAAGAGTTGAATGGCTTTAAATCCAGAGTAAGCAGCTGAAATGCTGATCAGTCTGTGATTTTATTTATAAACATCTCCAAGTATCCCTGTGTACCAGGGAAGGTGAGAGCTTCTTTATAGGCTCTTTCCTAGACAATCCTATAGGAGCTACAGGAGATGCAGTCTCCTTGTGCACCCATTTGCAGTAAAGTATTTATCTTGAGCAATGATTGCCTACAATTTGTTGCAGAAATATGATGATTAGGTTAATAGCAGTATGCAATCCAAAGAAGAAACAAATCCTTCAAAAGGTTCAGAGCTCAGAATAAGTGATTTTTGCCTCTGTTTACTGGATAATATATTCTTCCCCTTACAGCTTCTTGGCATTAATTCATGGCACTGGTGAAAAAATAAGCCTTTAGATAGTTCAGCTTTCTGCATCTGTGTAGCTGTATGCAGGCATTAAGTCATTCATGACAGACAAAGACAGAATGTGTCTATAATGGCACATAAATGAATTTTTAAAAGGCAGAAAGAAAAAAATCTGATTCTTTCCTAGGGAAGAAGTGTGCTGAATTGTATTACAATGTATATACACACATATAGTCAGCATCTGGCACAAGGAGACCAGGATTTTTAAAACTGCAGAGTGAGCCTTTTCAGGGTCCCTGCAGTCTGAATAGAAACCCACACATCCTTATTATTTGCATATGGTCCCATTATGCTTTGAAATCCACAGAAGTCTATTCCACACTGAGAAATAGATATTTTTTTCTAATGGAAATGATTGTTCTTCAGAGTGGCTAGAAGTTACTAGGCACATACTGTACTAAGATATACTTCACTTTCTTCTCTAGGTTATTATACATCTTTCCCCCTCTCTGTTCTTTTAATCCTACAGCTCACATTCTCTTTCTGTTTCTAAAGGAATATGATCAGTTTGGTGGCCATTTTTTGCTGTAAACTGATCTATCTCTGTAACAGGTTAAACAGCCTCTATTGCTAAATGAGCTTTTAAGACTGGTTTTGTATTAAGATTTTGAAGCATTTTTCTCCTTCAGCCTTAATCTTCTGAAAACATTGCACTTAAAAGCTCTAGTTTTCCACAGAAATAAAAGGTAAATATTGATTCGATTTTTTTTAAATGTAATGTTCTGCTCTGCCTCAAAAAAGCCTTGTGATACAGCTTTAATGGTACGGTTCCTTAATACAGTTTCAGTTAGCAGCAGCAGATAAAATTTAAATTAAGTGTAAGGGAATATAATATTTTCATCTCAAAGATGAAACAACAGCAGGAATCAATCTGGCACTGAGACACGGTAAAGCCGGTCCTGATGACCACCGTTTGTTTGCAAGATGTTGCATTTCAACTCCACATGAATAACGTATGATGTTGTTTCAAGGAAACTGAGAGTAACCAGGTTTGCAGAGGGAAGTCGAGAGACTTCTCAGAAAAGTGCATGAAGAACAGTTCCTCCTACTTCTTTAAAATACATAACAGCTAACAAAATATCAGAACTACACCACCAGCATGGCACGCATCAAACCCTTGCATTCATTGACTCACTCCATGATTAGACCTACAGTACAGGTAGTCCTATATGACATGATGTCAAGGAGTAGAAAGCCTTTAGATCTCTGCAGTGATTCCCTGATAAAAGCCAAAAATTTCTTAAATTGTGTGGCTTCTAAGTTTCCAGGGACATCACATTCAAACACAAAGGAAAGAAGCATCACCGGTTGGGAAAACCTCGGCTGGGGGGCATTCCTAAATATATGTATATAGCGCCATCTACTGCCACTGCGAGTCTTTGCAGGGGAACGAGTTTTTTTTAAAAAAATCCGAAGACCCGTGTGTTGGAGTAGTGCAGCAGTTTTTCCCCGAATTGGCGCAGAATCGCTCCCTCTTTCAATTTATCACTCTGTAATCTCAGAATTGCCTCAAGAGTTTAGCAGCCAAAAATGAGACAAAGTTGAACAGAGAGAGACACGAAAAAATAAGGAAAACAGGGTGGAAAAACAAGACAAAAAATAAGTAGCTGAGCAAGTCAGAGCGTGTCCTGGAGCAAAAGTGAGATGTTGGCAAAGGGAATAATTTCCCAAGATGTAATTTGAGAGCCCCAAGACTTTCCTTTCTTTTGGCTTCAAACTCCTGGATCCTCTCTGGGGCCATCCATACAGCTTATCAGAGTCAATGCAACTCCCCCGCCAAAACAGTTTTCCCTTCCTTTATCCCATGTAATTTCTCTGCTGCTGTGACAGGTTGACTGGAGTCAGGGCCTGCTGGAGACCAGAACCGGTGTAGAGAGAGCCGGGTGTGTGGAGAAGGAGGGGAGGAACACGACGTTACCAAAGGGCTGTCACATTGCCTCAGTTACAACCTGCAATTTCATTCTTGCTGGGTTATATTTAGTTCATTGACCTGGTTTACTGTTGTTGTGTAGATAGAGAAGAGAGCCTGCGAACAGCCAAGATGGGAACTCCTTCGGTGGGGTGGGCTCAGCTGGCAAAGGAAAGTGAATGTGATCCTGCAGCCTCTGAGCAGGCTTATCAAACGCACCGAGAGGAGACACTGCTCTTCTCCCACCTACCAGCTAGGATGTCCCCACGGCATACGTGATCCATCTCTCAGCCGCTGAAGCAGAAACAGCATGCAGCCAGCCTTGCTTGGCTGGTGGGGAGGAGCATGGGGACAAAAGTAGGGCAAGACACGGAGCAGCCATGAGTTGATCAGGGCAGGACGAAAGATTAGTATCATGGGTAGTATTGCTGCTTACCAGATGTGGTATCATTTGGTACAGAGCTCCTTTAGAGCCACACCATTGCTGTTGATTTGGAATATGTCCCTCATGGGCCACCACGCCATCCCAAAACAGAATCACAGAATCACAGAACATGACTGAACTGTTCCAGAGCTGCACTGGAAAGCCATATAGCCTTAGTTTTTGTAGAGCACCTGAGATGGTCGTATTAGCTGTCCCCTGGAAGAGGGAATTGCCTCTATTACTTGTGAAGTGTTTTCTCAACTCTTTGACTTGGGTTCTTTGGTCCTACAAAAATGTATTAAAAATAAATAATAATTTTTTTTTTTTAAAAGGCTTGTTCTGTCACTGATGTTAATTTTTCCAGAAAAAATAGATGTTGGTAGGTGAGGTGATAGGGTACAGAGCCCAGACTTTGCACAGAACAGGATACAAATGTGTGCAGGTGACACCCCACCCCCAAATCAGTTTCCTCTGTGACTGTCTTTAGCCCTTCAGGACCACAAGGCTGGTGTTTAAACAGAGCTCATGTACCCTTTCTCAGTATCTTGTAAAGTATTTTTACTTCTCTTGACCCACGTAGTAAGTCAGTACTTTGGATGATGTTGTATGCCTCTGTATCAATACAGAAACAGATTGCGTACATGAAAATTGTTTAAAGAACAGCTTTTTAAATTATTTACAAAATGCAAAAGTCTCTTTCCGCAGCTGTGCCAAGAACAATTTCCAAGAGGCAATTTCCATTTACAAATTCCAAAGCAGTTCAGGACCCGGAAAGCTTTCTCTGCACTTATTTTGAGGCTGCCCAAGTAGCATTTCTCAGGGTATAGTTTCCTGGTTGGCTTAGTCCCATCTACATCCACGGTGCTACTGTGGCAAGCGGTGGTCCTGTCTCACCATGGCTTGTAATTCTGGGCTTTGCTGGATTACGGAATTGACTCAGATGGAAATGAATCATTTGTTGCGGGATTAATTTGCAGCTGGATCAATGCCCTCATCTGTCTGACTGTAGCCCATGGGAGTGCTAGTGTCCACACCTGCCATCATTGCTCAGCAACGGCACACACTTACATTGGTTTATGCTGATCAGAAAACCCCACCCTGAGGCTCCCTCGTGGCTGTTCCAGCTCTGATTCACAAGAAAAAAAAGCAGTCTCAGACATGGACTCCCCACCCTCCACGCTTGTATTCAGTTTAGCCTGCAGATGCTGATGTCTTCCACTGTCATTACACAAAGGGGCATTTTACGGTTCCATTCCTTAGTCTGAAAGGCAGTCTCCAATCTTAGTCGCCTAACTGCCCATAAATCAAAGGTGCATTATGAACCACTTAATTTCTAGTGCTGTACAACTGTATGGTCCGTTTCACACACACACTTGTGCATGTGGTGAAGGTCTGTCTGGTGCTGTGAAGCCCATCTCTCACAGAAATGACAGGAAAAAGAGCACGGCAGCACCGAGCTGTCTGGTTATGAATAAAGGCCAGCGATGGCAGTGGAGTTTCCCCGTCGCACACGTTTCCAGAGGGTTTTGCACACTCGCTCTGAGCACGCCAGGCGTTATCGAGTTTCATGCGCCAGGAACAAAGCCGCTCTCGCTTCTGCAAACCGCGCACAGCAAACATTCACCAGCGGCGCTCGGCTGCACTTTGAACGCCGGGGTCCCCCTGCTCGCCGAACCCAGCACTAGGCCCCGCCACCGCTGCGGCAGCTCAGCTCGGCCCGGCCCGGCCCAGCCCAGCCCACGCAGCAAAGGCGAAAACCAAGGTGGCTGCGACGGCCGCAGGCTCCCCGGCCGGTGTGGGGCGGCTTCCCCCATTTCCCTTTCTCTCCCCAAGTCGCGGAGAGCCGCATCCCGCCCCCGCAGGGAGGCCTCACAACCTCCGCCCCCGCCCGCCGTCCCTGACGGGGCTCGCGCCCTCCCTTCACCGGCCGCCCANCGGGTGTTCTGCGGCCGGGTCGCTAACCTGTGCGCTTTGTCTCCCTTCACCACCACCACCGCCACCACCACCCCCCGTCCTGCCATCGGTTGTGCCCCGCCGCGTCTTCCTCCGGCCCGCTCCGCCTCCTCCTCCTCCTCTTCGCCCCCAGCAGGAAGGCTCGGACGACGGCCCAGATTTCCTCTCGGAGGAGGACCGAGGTGTAAGTGCCGTGGGGAGGTGTTGGGAACCCCGTTGTCTAAGGGGGAGCTCAGGGCTGGCCCCCTCCCCCGGGGGCCTCCTCCGGCCGGGCCCGCTGGGGGTAGCCGGGGGGCGGCGGTGGGGGTCCGGGATGTTCGTCTGTCGGGGTCTGCTGGTGTGGAAATAGCACTGCCTCCCTCTGAAATCAGTCTCTGTGTCCCTGTGTGTTTTGCCTTGAATTTTTCATTGTTCTGTCACCCAAGTTTTGGAAGGGCAGTTCTTCAACGTTTTGGTTGGAATAGCTAGAGAGGGGGCTGTGGATGATGCCAGATTCCTCGTCTCCCTCTATGCCCTTTCCTGCTCTGGTAGATTTGCCCCCTAAGGGGATGCTCCTACCCCGCAGGCACCCTGGCTGTGCTGTGGTCCTGACCAGGTTGACCAGCCTTGTGAAGAGGACCAGGTTCCATCTTTATTCGTGAGCCAGGCCCTGGGTGAAGTAGCCCTGCCCTCTCTGCTCTCTGTAGGCCCCAGAGGTTCTCCCAGAGATGACAATGGGACGTTGACATTGCAGGCGCATGCTGCATAATAAACTCTGTATTGAACAGAAGTTCTGTTGTTGGGACAGGATGCCATGGTTATGTTTCTTACTGAGGAAAATCTTTTTATTTGTCCTGCTGCTTCTGGCCTTCAGTTCTCTTCTAACTGTGTTATCTGTCTTTCTTTAACTTGCCTGCCTCACTTAAGCAACAAATCAGCTAATCTGGTATAACTCATTTGGAGTGATTATCCCTATCAGTTAGTGTCTTGAGAAAGACTGACTCTGAGCAAGGCAGGAGAGCAGCTTTTGGGTTGCTTAGGTTGCCTTGGCCTATTGCTGGCTATTAAAGTGGCTGCATCTGATATATCACTAAAAACAGTATCTGAAGAACATGGTTGGTCTACCCTTTTGTCATCCATGCCATAGGCAAGTGTCAAATACAAAGTTCTAAGTGATTTTTGACTGTGTGTGATAGGAATTCAGTGTATTTTGTGTTCCGGTTTATGACCAGAGATGCAAATGGAATTCTAGTATTTTATTAGACCAGTTCTGGCCACTGTAGAGCTTTTGTTTTTATTTATACAGCCACTTTGGTAAGAATACTGTATAAAAAAAAGAAGGTGGAGATTGTTGTCCTGTGAGTGTCTTCTGTCAAGGACTGAAGGACTTACTGGTAATGAACTTATAGTTTACATAGATTGCCTCTGGTATTCAGGAACAGCCATTGAAGTGCACAGTTAAGTTGCTTTTATCTGAAGGTGCAGGTAGAACATAACAATGCAGATCTGATCTTGTGTGAGACTTGTTTGTTTGGCTATTAGTTTTCTCTCTAAGGCTACAGGTAGTCAGAGTTCATAAGGTAATTTGAAAGCCTTAAGAAATCCCTTAGCAGTCTTGTTTGTGCTGTTGGACAACTTACATCATCTCAGTTGGCCAAGTGCAGTCTTTTTTTTTTTTTTTCCCTCCCCCATCTTCATCCAGAACTGAGGGATTTAAACCAGAACAGTATCCTTCTCCTTTCTCTAATTTTCAAAAGTTTCTTATTTTCAGTCATTCTGGGGTTTTAATTTTTTCACTGCTATGTAAATCCCTGAGGTTAAAATGCAGGTTACCATCTGCATGATTTTAATTGTGATACAAAAAATCTAATCAAAAGCAATACTGGCAGTCAGTTCATGAATTGATTTGCTATGCTTTAATCTTCAAAACCATACCTTTTTTGTCTTTGTAGCAGTAGTAAAAATAAACATCTTTTCATAAAGTGTATCCCTCATTCTGATTTGTCACTTTCCTCTGTTTGCGGTTAAATGAGTAGGTCAAGCCTTTATCTGAAAGCATGGGTGATAACTTCTGGTTAGAGTTATGGGTGATAACTTCTGCTTGGAGTAATTGGACTTAGTGTTGAAAATCTTTCCTCGCTAGAATTCAGATTTTGCTTTGACAACTGTACTTCTAACTTTTCATAATCGTGTTGGTCAGCTACAGTTGTGTTAAGTTTAATGTGGCGGTGATGGCATGAAAAGAGGCCTGGAAATTATGCTGATGGCACATAAAACAGTAATTCTCAAACAGTCGTGTTATACCATATGGAGCCTTTTCCGGGCAGTTGTAAAACAGAGCACTGAGAATCTTCTTTGAGGAAGTAGCAGTGGGTGGTCTGTAGAAGGAACTTATTATAAGCGGTTTGCGTAAAATGAACTTGGGAGAATTGATTTTTCTAAATCTCCCTTAGGAAGATGCTATTGAGTTCACTTGGAGTAACTCAGTTCCTGATGGGCTTTCTTATGATCTCTCTAACGTAAACAATACGTGCTTTGAAAGGTGGTGTACTAGTGCTGTCTTGTGTATTTAGTATCTGTATAAACTTTAGCTGACTTGGCTAATGCTTTTGTCTGCTCTTTTAGGGGAAATTAGCTATCCCTTAGAACAGGTCTGCTTGAAACTTAATGCCCTGATGACACTTTGTAATCTTCTGTTGTAAAAGTATTTGTTTGTTTCCCTTGCTGTCTGTTTATCTGCCTGTAAAGAACTTGCTGAATAAAGAGTCCTTTTTCTCTAAAATTTTTGAAAGAGCTTAGAATGTAGAAGTTACTAGTGTTAAGGAATGACACCACCTGGGAATGTAAGGTTTGGTTGTTTCCCCTGTCTCTGCAAGCTTCCTCCCATTATTATTTGAAGTTTAATTGATCCTTAAGCAAGGGCTTAGGTGCTAAATCCTCTTCTTGCATTGTGTTCTTGTTTAGTACTGTAACATTGCTTAGCCCTGGTTTTGGCTTCTGGTGTTTTCTAGACCCTTTGAATAAAACAGGGGCTTTCTTGGTGTAGCATAGGAAACTGTAAAGCAGCTAGATTAAGTTAACTTTTGTTTTGCAAGTTGTTCAACGTGGATGTAGAGCATGTACCTAAGCATAAGATTACTGTACTTTATGTATTAGACTATGTATTTTATGTATTAGACTGGGGGGATGGTGGTCAAGGTACAAAAGGACTGTATCCTACCCTCATTTTTTCAAGGATTGAAGGTACTTTCATTTTTCTTTTCATCCACATCAAGAATTTGAATTAATTTCATTTCTCTTTTCATCCAAATAAGGGTTTTCATCCACATCAGGTTTTGTAGCATTTTATTTTTTCACTTTCTACTCCCTTCCTGACTAGAAAATCATCCATTGGTGGCAATTTTCTTTTGGAAGTAGTGATCAAGAGATTGCTTAATTTGCGTGATGATATTGTTTGTGAATTTAATTCCCGGGAATGCCAGCGATGAACCATTGTGTCACATGAATACATTTAAAGCCCTTCAACTTTCTGATTGTCTTTGACACCTTTCATAAATGCTTCATTACCATTGCAGATTAAAAAGTTCCCTGTTGGCAGTCAGGCTACACAGCATAATTTAACATATGATTAAACGCTTCAAAACTGTTACAAACTTAACTGGGTATAAGTCAAACAAATAGTCCTTTACGGTTACTTGTGTGTCATGAGTGAAGTTGTCACGTTTTGGTAGTTCTTAATTTTCTCAGCCCAGATAAGCATTTTGTTTCTAAAGCTGTGAATAGCACACGTGGCCAGGGTGTGCTGCCTTAGAGACTGTGTACTCACTAGTGACAAACTTGAGCAGCTGCTATACTGAATCTTAGAATTTTGTATTTTACCACTTTGTTAAAAAAAAGGGGGGGGAAAAGCATTTCAGTAGAAATTTTTGTGACCTGTGAAAGACTACAAAAGTACTATTTGGGTAATGCATTTTATCTGCTGAGATTACTACGTGTTCTTGGGGGACCAGAGAAAAGCAAAAGTACCCCAAGACAGTGTAACCAATAAGAACTTTTTTTACAAGGTGAAAAATGCGGTGTCATAACATAAGGCAGACATTGGTATGCCAGATTATATTTTTGTTTCCTAAATTAGATGTTAAGCACATTAGAAACTCAGTAGGAGTTAGGAGATTCTGCCTCTGAGAAGTGATCTGCAAGGAATCGTTGCATGATAATGTGCCTTTGTGAGAGGCAGTGACCCCCTAAACCGTGGAAAAAACAAAACAAGAAGGGATGCCTGAATCACGTGTGTGAGTATGTTACTGTGCAGTGTTTTTAATGATTTCCAACTTTGCTGTAAGGAAAAGCCATTAGTATTTGTGTAATAGCTATTGCACTGTTATATTTTGCTAGCCCAGCAGAATATGCTAGACTGTATGATTTTGGTTTACTTTAATATGCTAATATTAGTCTGGTTGCTGCTCTATAAGCAGCAGAGTTGTCTATGCATTGAGGTTAACAAGAAAACTAGAGTGAGAGCTGACCACTGTGATTCTTAAGATAAAGATTAAGGTAACTGGTGGAAAACAAGATGTGGCAGTTGATGCTCCTCTCCTAGTGCTGTTCCAGTGCCTTGCAGCATTACCTTCAAAATCTGCTCACGTGTAACCTTTGTACTGTGTGTTGCTGATCTTAAAGCATTTTTGTACTTGAGTAGGGACTTCAAAATGTAATCCTGAAAAATTTTGCAGGAAAAAAAATCTGTATCTTTGTATGGCAAAGCATTATAATACTGTAGAATGTGATATTTCTAGAAAAAAATGCAGCATCAAAGAAAACAGCAACGTAAAAAGTAAGGCTCGTCAGCATGACATTGAAACATTTTTTTGACATTGTGACTGGAGAATATTTCAGAATTATCCTTAGCACTTGTGAATATCTTCTGAATGTCTGTTGGTCATGGTGATGAGATTGTTGTGGGACAAATTGCTGTAGAACAGGGAGGGTGTGAGGGTGAGGGGACTTGAATTTCCAGTTAAGGCCTAGATGAGGTTCTGGTTTCACTAACTACTATTGAAGGCTTTGGTCAAGCTACTGCCAAACGTTGTGGTGCTCAGATAATTGCTTTTTTTATTTGATCATTGTCTCATTTTATTTTTTATGTGACTTTGGAATTATTTTGTGAGAGTGTTCAAGTTTTGTGTCTTGTGGAAGAAACATGCATATTCCTTGCATTTTTGCCATTTCTCTTACTTAATTTTCAGAGATGAAATCTTTAGCTTGAGGGGCGATTTGTTTGTTAGGGATGTTTTGGTGGTTTGTTTTGTTTTGTTTTTTTTTTTCCTTTCTATTCAGGAAAACATTTCCAAGGAGGCTTTGCTCTGTAAAGTTCAGGGTATTAATTTTTTTTTTAAAGATTTTTCAATATATCATGGGAAACACTAAGCAAAAGAATAGTGTAAGACAATGTGAGTTAACCAGATCTTTAAATAGCTCTTGCTCCTTTGAACTACAGGATCTCTTTTCTCCTTAAACATACTTTTCCAATTATTAGTACTTCTATAATTACTTTACGTTTACTTACAGCAGTTGTCAATTTGGGGAAGCTGAGGGAATGAAGAGAAAAATTAAGTGAAAAACATTAAGAACTTGCTGCCTGTAAATGTACTTTGTCTTGATAACCTCAATTACTAGCAAGTTACCAACACACAGAAATAATAGCGTATTAACAAGGAATATGGTAGAGGAAATGATTTGTGTGGTCATGTGTGCTATAAGGAGTACTACTGAATCTGCTGGAAATAATATTTTAACGTTGGGGCTTTTTTGTAATCTGTCTTCAGTCTCTTAAGGATTTTTGTCATTGCAGGATCAGGGTTCTTCTCAAGGGAAGAATAAGGGAAATATAAGTAACTTTTTTTTTTAATTTAAACTAAATAGATTTTTCTTTCATTAGCTTAGAGCAATAAATGTAGATCTCCAGACTGATGCTGCTCTGCAAGTGGATATCTCGGATGCACTCAGTGAGAGGGACAAAGTGAAATTCACTGTCCATACAAAGGTAAAAGGATGGGTTTGTACACTGAATATGTTCTTAATTACATAGAAAAGAAAGTTTGCTTAAACTGTTTGGTGAAACGAGTGTAACACAATCCAAAGGAAATGAGAAAGTAGCGTTATCTCATGTTTAAGAGACTGTAGCTGCAGTGCTTAAGAAAAAGATGGCTAAAAAGTTACAAGGTTAAAAAACTGCTTCGGAAAAAAGTGACCTTCAGCTTTTTGTACTAATGTCTCGTCATACCATTCTCATGCTTATTATTTGGCCTATTTGCAGGTAGAATCTTTCTTATACCTCAATATTCTTCAGTATAGTTTTTTATTAGGTTAGCTGTGGTTTCAAATTCTACAAATATATGTCATAATGGAATCACATTCAAGGATCATTTTCCGTTACTGTTTATTTATGGCTTTTCTTTTTTTAGAATTGAATATTTATTGATTGCAGAATCACAGAATAGTTGAGGTTAATAAAATTTCAGGAGATCATTTAGTCCTTTCTCCCTCATTTCCACGTTAAATCAGGGTGAACCAGAACAAGTTTCTTAGGACTTTGTGTGTTTGGGTTTTGAATATCTACAAGGGTGGAGACTCCACAACCTCTTTGGGCAACCCATTGCAATGGATTGCCGTGCTAATTAAGACAGGGGTAATTATTGCAGTATGAACTTTTTTGATCCAGTTCTTACTTGGATGATTGGTTCATTTTTCAGACATGTTTCTATCGTTCCTTCAAGATGTTTTTCATATAATGAAATGTATGTTTTCATATAATGTCTTTCATTACATGAAAAACATGGTGGATTTGAGGGGTTTTTTTTTGGTTAGGTTTTGTTGTGTTTGGGGGGTTTTTTTTGTAGTTGTTGGGTTTATTTTATTTTATTTATTTTATTAATAATTCTTCCTCCTTTTTGCCTTCTAGAGTTCCTTACCAAATTTCAAACAAAATGAATTCTCTGTTGTCCGGCAACATGAAGAGTTTATTTGGCTTCATGATTCTTTTGTTGAGAACGAGGACTATGCTGGCTATATCGTAAGTGTTGCGGTTCTTTTGCTTTCTGTGCACTGTTTTCTGTGGACTGTATCACAAATACTTGTGACTGCTTTTTTAAGTGCAATGGAAACAGCAGATACTCATTCCTTCTGAAATCAGATCAGGTGCTCTGGTACTTCGCTTTATGCAGTTACGCAGAATTAATGGTTGAAGCAAGCTTGGAGGAAAGTTCCTGTAGCTGTCATGCTTTCTTACCTTTCACTCTTAAAGTAGTTTAATCTGTATCCAACTGTATTTTCAGTCCACCATATTAAAAGCATGTGAGATAGGTGAACTGTATAAACTTGCTGGTATTGTTTTTGCAAGCTAATGTTTAACTTAGTTACAAGTTTCATGTTGCCTTTGTTTTAGCTGGAGTGACAGTGCAGTTAACTGAGATCTGCTAATTATACTTTTCCAGTTCTCATCATGAAGGTCAGAATCATTTTACCATAAATGATTTGGAGGGAAAATAACTAATACAAATACCGTCTAGAACTTCAGAGAACCTTAATACTCAACAACTTGTATTTTGAAGTTTCCTTCAGGCCTCCAGGGAACAGAGGTCCCAAAACAGTCACATTATGATACTGCCTATTAAAAATGGGTGCTACAGTTCACACTTCAATTACAAATAGGAATATTTGACATCTTGATGTGAAAGTTAGGTATTCATTTTGTGCTTGGGGGGCTGTCTCCTGATTCAGAACGTAAAGATCTATTTCTAATAGTGAGTACGTTATGGTGAATATAATAAGTCAGAAAAGCTTTTTGAAATGACTAGACCTTCAGTGTGGTAATAACTAGTTTCAGACAGGTGACTGCGTAGGTGCTGCATTTTTCTTTTTTGTAATGCATTAATGTAATGGGCAAATATTAGTGAACTAAAATTTAGGCGTAATTTAGCTTTGTTCTGTGTCCCTTTACTGACAGCAATTCAGGATTAGTTTGACTGGTGTTTTCTCTTTCAGTTTTAAAAGACTATATTACAGGATTAACCTAGAGACTTGTTTACTGTGTGCTTTGTTATTTCAACTGTTGTATCTTTAATGTCAGTAGTTCTGCAAGAAAGAACTAGTGCCTGCAAAATATGGAATATTATTTTTGGTTTAAAGTTTTGGGGAGCTATAAATGGATGGTGTGAAAACAATTGTGGAATTCCTTTTTTTTTTTCCCCTTTAATCAAGAAATAAACCTTATGAAATAAGCTAAAAAAAACCCTAATGATAAAATAATGATTTCAAGTTTTAATTCATTGCAATGGTAAAGCTAGGTATTATTTGGTTTCTGTTGTAATTAAACTACTAAAGTCATTAGTTAATGCTTTAGTAATCCTCAAGGACGCTTGGCCAAAATTGGTAATGTGGCATGTCTGACTCATGAATGAGAGAATTTATCCATAAATGTTGTAATGAATGATGAAAGAGAGAGCCATATATTAAAAAGCTGCTGGCAATTTACAGTTCCTGTACTAAATGGATGTTGTTTGAGAAGATGAGCAATTTAAAAAAAAAAATTGATTAAATTCCAGATTCCACCAGCACCACCCAGGCCTGACTTTGATGCCTCAAGGGAGAAATTGCAGAAACTTGGAGAAGGGGAAGGATCAATGACTAAAGAAGAATTCACCAAGATGAAACAAGAACTGGAAGCGTATGTAGACTTGATTACTTGATTTATTATTTTGGTTTTTTTTAATCCCTCTACTTTTAATGCTGTTTGCTGTCCCATGATTCTTCTTTGTGAGATACAGGCTTGAGAATCAGGTTGCTACATAACCAGGGTTACCTTAGTGATCATGATCAGAGCCATTAGGAAAATTGTAGAAATAATTTCATGGAAGGTACTCTGAAACAGGAAAAAAAAAAAACCCAGCTTGTTCTTAAGCATTCTTTTATAAGGGAAAAAAACACAGAACACCTGCACAGGGAGGAGGTAACCTCTATCTTTTCAGTTCTGGTGTTTCACATTTTGTAAGCATAATGAAACTTTTAAGTTTTATACATGTAGTGATTGAACTAGGGATTTTTGCATGTGGTTGGTACTGTAAAGCTAGATGCCAACCTTCTGTTCCCAGGAAATGTGGAGATTCCTAGAAAATACATTTTTTTTTTTTTGACACTCCCCCTTTTTTTTTTGTACAAGGAGAATATACTTCCTGAAAATAGGTTTTTCCCTTCCTGCGAATTTAATGTGTATTAAAATAGCTGCTTTGAGGCTTTTTGTTCCTTATTGAGTTACCCAGTGAAGTTTCTCCTTGCTTCATCCACCTTCCTTATCATGCATTCGCTTCTTTGATCTTTTTCCTGTCATTGGTTTCAGTTTTCAAGTGTATATTTACGCTGCTGCTAGACTGCTGCTATCAAGAGCTCTGAATTGGGAAGAAAAGTACATAGAACTCTCAGAACTGCTGTTTTCCCTCCAAACTCAAGCTACTGTGAGCAAATGTCTTGAAAAGCTCTGTATTAGTGTTACATACAATGTAATTTATAGCAGAGTAGATATACACTTCATATGCAGAAAACTGGAAATTTAGCAAAACACTATAGATTTTAAAGAATCTGTGGTTTTCCAGCGGCCCTGATCATGATTCTCTTGTGGTCTGGTTAGGGGTTGGATAACACAGAAAACTTTGGGTTTCTTCTACTGCCACCTCCATCCTCTGCATCCTCCTTTTTTGTCTTCACTGAATGACTACTACTCTCACTGAGATCAAACATCTCCCAACACTGGCCCTGCTGGTTTGCTGGTATGTAAATCTTAACCTCCTTGCACATAGTGGAAGCAAAAGTGTTGATTATCGTTTCGCTGTTTGACCTCAGAATGGGGAAAAGAGATCCTTCCTCATTTCTAGACAAGCTACATTTTATTCATTGAATTTGCAAAGCAAAATGAATTCTAGCAAACACGTATTGTTGAGAACGCCTTCCTCTTAATTAAATCCCAAATGAGTAAGTGCTTTAAAGCTGAGTTGGCTGAACTGGGCAGCTATGCGATTGTCATGGTTAAATGTGACTTTTTTTGGTTGTACCTACCAAATGCAGCACTTTATTTCACTTTTAGAACCACTATGAAGCAAGACAGCCCCAAAAGGCTAGGTGCTTTAACATGGAATAAGAGTGCTATCTAAAGAGCTAACAAAACTACATGAACATTTAAATAAGTAAGGAGGGTGCAAATAGGCAAGGGGATGGAGATGGGGAGGAAGGAATTTGCACATTGGCTACATAGTGCCCAACGACTGTAGTCTGTATCTCAATTTCTTGATTTTTTGGGGAGTTGGGGAAAGGATAATTAAATGAGGTTACACTTTCAGCAAACCAGTTTGTGTTAGCTAGCTGTAAAAATTAGAATGCATTTGTTGAGTCTTCATTAAAAAATCTCTCCATAATATGGTAGGGCTTTGAATTTTCACCCTAGTATTAACGTTGCACTATTTATTTGTCAATATATCAAATATCAGAGTGATAACCTCTGCTGTATCAGCTTATAGTTTTGTGTCCTTACTAAGGATCTCTTAAAGCATCTCACTAGGCTTATCTCAAACTTAATTGCTTCAAGTGAAATTCTTATGTATGTCTTGTTTTTTGTTTTCAGTGAATATTTGGCAATATTCAAGAAGACAGTTGCAATGCATGAAGTGTTTTTGTGTCGTGTGGCAGCGCATCCTATTTTGAGAAAGGATTTAAATTTCCATGTATTCTTGGAATATAATCAGGATGTGAGTATTGAAAATGAATTTCTGGCAAGAGAAATCAAGAAGTACTTTTATAGTAGGATGGAAAATTGATTAAGAGGGCTTTACCTCCTGGAGCAAATTGCAGCAATTCCTTCATACCAGGCATATTTGTACTGTAAAAGTTAGAAATTCATTTAGTCTGTAGCAGTTCATTTGCCTGCCACCTGGGGAACCAAATGCACTATGTGCTCTAGCCTCAGCATCAGAAATATTAATGAGAATCCAAAATGTTTTGGATTAAAGAGATTAGCTTTTGGTGGTGTCATTTCCCATGATGTTATACCTGTCCACTCTTTGACTTAATTTTTTTTTTTGTTTGGTTTTTTTTGGTGGGGAAGGATGATGCATCAAAGATAGAATGCTAATTTTTAGTATTTGGAACCGTGGTTTAAATTCTGTAGCTAAGAAAACTAGAGAGGATTTCTAATTAAGTGTTCTGATAAATAAAACAGCTTTTCTTAATAATGTAGATGCAAACTCAGTTAATGTTTTTTAGATACTGGACTAATGTGGCTATACACATGTTACATACTGAGTTGCTATCTGATTGGGAAGTAATGGAGAAGGCTTTCTGAATTCATAATAGCTCTTTGAGTTGGAATTGGTGGCTCATACTCTGCAAACAGTTCTTAGTTGCTTTTTAAAATTAAATCAGCATTGAATGTTGAAAAAATCATTACAAAGATTATTTCAATTGCTTACACGCTTAACTTCAAAGTATAGTACAGAAGATCCTCTTGTTGCTTGATGTACAGATGCTTACCTGTTCAGGAGCTCAGTTTACCTAAATTGGGCAAATTTAGATGGACAGGAAGAGAATGAGGGGGCTGAAACCAACACGAACCCCTCAGTGCAGGAGGGAGTAAATGCTTCTGTAATTTCTGAAAGTCAAAGGTTTGCCATTCTGCACTTAAAAGAGCATAACCTGGTTATACTAGGTTAGCTCAATAGCTATATGTACATGATAAACACTGTATTAGTGATAACTGAAATGTACACCTTGTCCATTTGGTATTATCTGTAGGTGCTAGAACATTGCTGGTTTTTTGTTTGTTTCTTTTTGGTTTTTTTCTTCCTGAAATAGTATTTTAGGTGATAAAGAACAGTGTAGTAAATGAGGTAGTCTGTCATTCTGGGTGCATGGTGTCCTGTCCCCATTGATGCAGGGTATAAGACTAAGCAGAGAGCAGGAAAACTGATTTAGAAGTAGCAAGTTGTGATATGTAGCTCTGTTTTATTTTTTTCTTAAAGGTTTTGTTGCCTCTAGAAAAGGAACTAACTTGATAAATGAAATTGTTTTTCAGCTGAGCGTTCGTGGGAAAAATAAGAAAGAGAAACTTGAAGACTTCTTTAAAAATATGGTTAAATCAGCAGATGGTGTCATTGTTTCAGGAGTAAAGGTGAATAGTGCTTACATTTCAAGATTTAAAATGTATTATTGTCCCTTTTTTTTAATGAGGTAGAGTTTTACAGTGCTACAAAAAATGTATTTTTTTTTTTGTCGTGGTTTATTTTAAGAATAAAGCAAAGCATGGGAAAGAATCTGTGGCCCTGGATGCAAGATAACTGAGGGCTGTCTAATTGCTTCTGTGAAAGAAGGCTTTCAGTATTCTTTCCCCTGTTTTATGAAATTAAGCATTTTTTTAATCCATAGATAATTGATAATCTGTCTCTTGCTCTGTCCTGTTATTTTATATAGTGGGAAGGTGCACTAGCTTTGACAACTGCTGCAGCTCAGAAATTACTAACACAGTGGGACTCTTAACAACCTTGTAAAATCATTCTACTGTCTCAGAGCTAAGAGCAGCAGTAGAGGTGATACTATTTTTCCCAGTAGATCACAGAATCACAGGATGATGTGGGGTTGGAAGGGACCTCTGGAGATCATCTAGTCCAACCCCCCTGCCAAAGCAGGTCCACCCAGAGCAGAACACGTTCAGGTGGGTTTTGAATGTCTCCAGAGATGGAGACTCCACCACCTCTCTGGGCAGCCTGCTCCAGTGCTCTGCCACCCTCGAAGTGAGGAAGTTCCTCCTCATGTTTAGATGGAACTTCTTATGTTCAAGTTTGTGCCCACTTCCTCTTGTCCTGTCACTGGGCACCACTGAAAAAAGATTGGCTCCTTCCTCTTGACACCCGCCCTTCAAATATTTGTAAGTGGTGATCAGTTCCCTCCCCAGTCTTCTCCAGACTAAAAAGACTCAAGTTCCTCAGCCTTTCCTTGTAAAAGAGATGTTACCAGTCATCTTTGTAGCCCTCTGCTGTACCCTCTCCAGCAGTTCCATCATGCAAGAATGTAACTGAGACAAAAAAAAAAAAAGAAAATTCAATTTCATTTTAACTTTTCCTAAAGTTGAAAGATTGGTTTTATAACAAGCATAAATTCTGCAGAAGATGATCTTGATCACCTTTCTTTCTAGTGGTAACTTTCCATTTGCCAGCGAATTAGAGGGCTAAAATCCCTAGTTTTAAGATCTCGAGCTTTGAAACTGCTGGAAAGTGCATATAATCATGGATTAATTATGACTTGGAGAAAAATACGAAGTCCAAATAACCAGCAGTTTTCATAAGCACGTTGTTCAAACCCATGTTGTAGGCTATTCCACAGTAGCACTTGTGCTAACTTAGAGGTGGGTTTTAAATAAACATGACCTAAATATCTAAAATTGTAATACAGAAAATATTAAAATTTACCTACATTTACCAACTTGAAAGAAATCTGTCATCAAGATCAGTGTTCCTGAGCTAGGAGTTCATATCATGTCTGCTGTGACCACAGCATCTGTGCAATTGGGTGTCTTTCTTCCCCTCCTTCCCTTTTTCTAGGTAGATGTCCTTTTATTAACTACTTGACATTTATTATATTTTTCTGTCACCAAAGTGGTAGTTAGTAGTGAAATGGTTTGCTTCACTTTGAGTTTAGTTATCCAGACTTTAAGATGTTTGTTACAAGTTCCTGATCCTTAATAAATTCTTAAGAAAACTTCAGATCATGATGGATGAAGAAGAAATCAGTTTACATAAATGGTGATTTAGACAAGTAAAATAGATTGTTTCATGTCACAGCAACAGCAATATATGAAAAGTTACCCTGCAACTGCTCTGTACAGAGTGAGTGAAATCCTGTTTTTTACATTGTTCTTCTTTTTTTGTAGGATGTGGATGACTTCTTTGAACATGAAAGAACATTCCTTGTAGAATATCACAACCGAGTCAAAGATGCTTCTGCCAAATCTGATAAAATGACAAGATCACATAAAAGTGAGTTCTTTTTCCAGGGTGAAAATAGTACTGGTTAAAGTATACGGAAGCAGTTCGTGAGGAACAGTAACTTTTAGTTTTCTTTTTCAGTGTGAAAAGTGACTTGATTTCTCCAAGTGTAGTCTTTAGATAGTCTTAAAGAAGTTTAATCTGACTTTCAAAGTTCAGCCTCTGCTGTAATAAACTGGATGGAGTAAGAACAGCCTGAAGTGACACTGAAGATATCTTGATTCTTCATGCTGTCCCTTTGAAAAGAAACACGTTTCATGTAATAATACTTTTTTGAGTGAGATTTTTTCACTTAGGTATTGATTTCTCTTCCCGAGCTGAGTGCTAGCTCATGTGATTTTTGGAAGCTCTAGATAGTCTTCTCAAGTGCAGTGCATTTATTTGAGAGAATAGAAAATCTCTGGTTTACGACTAGTGTATTTGGTTTAGAATTGTTGTGTTTTGAGAAGCTCAGAAAAAAGTGAACCTTTATTACCCTTGATTTTATGGTTTTGTGCCTAGATAAATCAAAATTGAAAGTAGATAGGTTTTATCTACTTTCTTGAAGTTTGTGTCTGATTCACAGATTCTTTCTTATCTACAGTAATAGAATTCACGCAAAACCAGGCCACAAATCTTTCATGAATCTTGATTGGTAAGGACTCTGAAGTGGATATTTAATGAGACATTAAACCAAGAATTCACTGAGCTCTTCAGATGTATCTCTTGCTGGTGTATGAAGACCATGTCTTTTGTACCTTTAGTGTCTATGCTGAAAGATGGGGAGAGTCAGTTATGGCTTAATGAAGTACTAAGGGACCCTGTGTCTTAATTCAGTTCCCATCTGAAGTGGTTTCTGGTGTTTTGTTTGCTTTCTTAAAATGAAAATCTAACCTTGTTCATGGTAGTTAGGTGTCACACTTTAGGCAGCCTTTCACATTGGTTGTAGAACCAGGAAAATTGGTAGAAATGCGATTGTAGAAGATCTGATGTGAAAGGATTGATCGAACTTGTGACAAGGCTTCACTGGTTTTCGGGCTCAGATCATCCAGAATGTTTATTGACAACTTTTCCTGAACTGAGAATTGGGACAAACTGCACCTTTTGAAATTCTGGCAGGAGGAGTAGGGCAGTGACCTGGGAAAGCCTGTTTTGGAAACTGGAAGTCTGCAGTTTATGGATAACTCATGGTCAATGGAGAACTTGTAAAGACACTGACTTCCTATTTCCAGCAGAAAATCTATTTTTATGTTGAAAATGGAGGAATAGACAGAGAAGTTAATGGTTTCCTAATATTATTCTTCACTCTAAGCAACTGCACTGATTCCCTTGGGATGTTTAAAGTAATGAATTGGGTGGAAGGTGACCCGCTCAATCAGTTTAAACAAGGTTGTCTTATTTAAAAAAAAAAAAAAAAGATAATTCTGCTTAAAGGCATATAAACTTCAAAAATGCCAAGTATATTTTCCTGTTCATTCCTTGGATCCGTTAGCATTTTCATCATCCATTGAGTTTATACTAAAATCTCTTTAAAGGGGCCATCCATGCAAAGATTTGATTTCAATTATTACTATATAGCAGTTCCTCACTAGTCAAATTATGCCATCTTCTTTACAAACCTTGCTTCTAATTTCATTGTTTAAAATGCCTTAACACCAATGATACTTCAGCCAGTGACCACTTCTTGATGAGGTAAGGGTGCCCTGAAAATTTGGCATGTGCTAGAAAAGGTGTTCACAGAATCGTCAGAGTTGGAAGGGACCTCTAGAGATCACCTAGTCCAACTCCCCTGCCAAAGCAGGACTGCCCACAGCACATCACTCAGGACTGCATNCCCAGAGTTGTGCATATAGCGCTGTATTTTGTCAGTTTGTATTCAATTTACTACTCTCAAGCCTACAGCCTTACTCTTCGTTATTGTTAGACTCATCTTTTTCAAGTAGCTTTATACTTTATATTCAAATTTAAATTCAGGCTTTAGCCACTGAGTTTGTACATCTTCAACCAAAATAAAACCTAATGTAGTTGCACAATAAATTTACCCAACAGGTGTTAATTGTGTTATATATCCCCAGATAAATTACAGACTTTATGATTTGGTGAGAGTGCCGTGTTTGTGTGTGTGAAGTTATCCTTCAGAAAAAGTGACATGATGGAAATTTTATTTCTGGTTTTGTGTTAAAGCATGTTCCTTTTAAAAAAACACCCACTCATGAAGAAAGAGAGGAACTTCCAAAATTTCAGAAATAATTGGAATGAAATAGTAAAACCAAGTGCTTGATTGTTTCTATTTTTTTAGATGTGGCGGATGACTATAATCGAATTGGTTCTTCGTTATATGCATTAGGAACGCAGGACTCCACAGATATATGCAAGTAAGACATTGTTAATAACTTACGGGGGAATGTGCTAAGTAGCAGTCAATACAGTGACCTGCTGATACAGCAGGTAGCTCTCTTGTTAGGAGAAAACCAGAATTTGTTATAGTTGTATCACACTAAGATATTTTTCTCTGTAGTATTTCACTTTGGTAACAGATTGCTTTAATGTTTTTTGCTTTAATATCTTTCTGGAAAATGCTGGCTTCTGCAGCTTGTAGAAGATTACAGAGATGAGATGGAAAAGTCTTCATAGAATAAGAAAAAATTCCTGATTGTTTCTAAGTTTTGGTTTTTTGGTGGTTTTTTTTGTTTGTTTTTTTTTTTTTTTCCTTAAAGTGTTGTAAGTGCTTTGACATGTGCAGCAAGAAGAGGTCTTAGTCTGAACATACTGATTTTTGTGGATGTTTTGTGGTACTAATTACTTGAGAAATGGGTTTGCTGTCCTGGCAATTTTACTGCCTTGAGGAAGAGAAAAGAATCTATAGAGATCCCTAAACCTTTGAAAATAGAAGAGCCTCTCTATGTAGAGATGCTTGTCTTCTAATTTTTCAGTGATTTGCTGGTGTATGAAGTTTGGGGTATCTGAAAATAAAACTTAGTTAACTAGCTCAAAGAAGTTGATGCTTGGGAATGTGTACGCTTATTAGAGTTAGTGTGATGACAGACGAGCATGAAAGTTAACTTACTTTTATTAATTTACCTGAATTAGAACGATATACTTCCAAACGTGGTGATAGCTTACATATAGTTTACTTCGACTGTAGTATTGAGATCTGAGATTTTCTGTTAGGATCTGTCAAGAATCATGCCTGTCCTCTGTCAAAATAGTATGATTTGACTGTAATTCAGCCTGCTGTTATACTGAACCCTCGTATTGTCTCCTGTGATGAAGGTGTGCCATATTGTTGCCCAACCTCCCTGAATTCAAAGTAGGGCATGTGTCATGTTTACTGCATGAAGTAAAGTACGTTCACATTTGAGTGAGGGATGCTTGATAACAGCGCAGGACCATTAACCAGGGTAGTGGTGTTTGGGGTTTAATTCACAGAAGCATAAAGAATCCCTGAGGAGCTGCACAATTATTCTCTAGTAAAAAATATCTGTTACGCTTTGTTTGTCCCTTACCTTTTCTTAAGTAGTACAATTCCCTGATGCTTCAAGTGCTACAGTTTGGAACAATTATGAGAGTTATGTGAACTACAATTCAAAGCAGAGCCTTTACAGCCTTTATCACCTGACACATTATATTTTGAGTGCTAGAAAGTAATTAGTTCAAATGAATGTTGTAATATAATCTGTTTCCTTTGTGCAGGTTTTTTCTGAAGGTATCAGAGTTATTTGATAAAACAAGGGTATGTACTATGAAATCTTTCTAGATACATTCTTTATGTACATCTGGAAGCAGCAAGACATCTTGTGTCCCTTAGACATCAATGTGTGGATGTTTTATGAATGCTTCTATATGAAGCATTTAAGCAATGCATGGTAGGGAATGAAAAAGACTAAGATTTCTGTCATCTTTTCCGTAAAATGATTGATCCTTAGGAGTCTTCATCCTGCTAAACATTTCTAGGCAGTCTTCCTGTCTTCTCTGTAGTACACAAGTTAAGCTGCTGTTCCTCTCAAATGCTTAGAGGTACTCGTTACAGAAAGAAGAAATGTAGTCCTTAATCCCCTAAATGGTGGTCGTGCTGCTTTTTCCTGCAGCCAAGATCTGCTTCTGCAGTTATTTGACTCAGAAATACTATTGCAGATGCTCCTAACCAAATTTTCAACTGTCGTGTCTCTTTCTTTTGTCTTGTTTGTTTGGCTTGGTAGAGCAGAAGATGCACGTGATGTATCAGGAAAACTTTTGGATGAAAAATGTGCGTTTCTGAGACACAGTTGTATCTGCATAATAAATATGCACTTTGAAGATAATGAAGTTAACAGAATTATGTGCTTTGACCTAAAATGTTGCCTTTTAGATATTATTTTTTTTAAAACTAAGATTTTAAAAATGCACTTGCAGACCCTTGCTAAATTAACAGCAATGGCTACTTTAAATACAAGCAAGTGAGGTTAGGTATTTTGAACCATTTTAATACACGCAGTTACACAGCTAGTCTGCAAAGATGCCTTAAATTTTTGTTTTCCTTTGATCTCAAAAAACCCACAAAACTTGTGTGACTCTTTATACTAGATAAGCTTTTGTTTCTCTGCTGTTTTGCTAGTGTATGATACATGAAATTGGGAAGAAAGCATTGTTTAAAATAGAAAGCTAGTTGTTAACTACTGCTTGAACAGTAGGTTATTGCTTGTTTTAATATAAAATCCTAATCCTGCTTCTCATGATGCACCTCTAAGTATTCTGTCACAAATGCACAATCTTAGTGTTTGAAAAAGACAATCTGTCATGTGCTGTTGCATTTTTTTTTTTATGGTGCATTTACATTGTAACAGTGAATACCCAAAGTCTGGATGCTTTTTTTAAATTGATGCTTTTACTTGCTGTTTTTTCCAGAAAATAGAGGCCCGGGTATCTGCTGATGAAGATCTTAAACTTTCTGATCTTTTGAAATATTATCTAAGGGAATCACAAGCTGCTAAGGTGAATTTATGTGTTTTGTTCAGTGAAATAGCGTTTCTTAAAAAAAAAAATAAAAAGAGAGGAATACACAGCAGTTCCAGTAAAATGCTGCCACCTCTCTAGTTCTCTAGCCTGCGATTTTTCCCTCTGCTAAAACCTGGATCTGTGTGGAGCTGTGTGATCCACTTACCAAGGCTAGGTTGTGCAATCATTGAAAACAGTTGAAGAGCTGTTGATGAATTGTTGGCGTGTTTGCTGCTTGTGGACTACAAGGAAGCCTGCTTTTTTGTTAATATTAAAAATGGACACTTGAGATTCTCTGCAGTTGCAGATACAAAACCACGTGGGCCAAATTTGAGATTCTATACCTACAAAAAAAGGCCATTCTTAGTGTTGCTTGATGTAAGATGATTCAGTTATAAGACAGGAAGGAAGCATTTGGCAGACAATACCTGTAGTTAGAAGATCAGAGCAGTAACTGTTGCACAAAATATGCTGCTGCTGTTTTTTGGGCCCTGTGTGTATTTCAAAATCATAATATAAATATAGTTTGTTTCTAATCTAAGAAGCTGTGAAATTTCCCATAATTGCCCCTTCTTGGGTTTTTGGAGTAGTATCATCTAAGCCATCTGGTGCCAGCTTCTGTCAGACAAGATGTAGACCAAATGATACTAAATTATATGTCTAATTCAGTGCAATTCCCGTTTCGTGCAGGATGAAGTAAAGTGAATGCAAATAATTTAGTAAAAACTGAAATACAGCAAGAAAGACTAAAATTAATCCAGGTTTTTTATTATTACTAGTTGGTATATACTATAATCCTTGGGTAGATTCTTGTAAACTCTATACATCCTTTCTACTTTTTTTATAGGATCTCCTATATAGAAGATCTAGGTCACTAGTGGATTATGAAAACGCTAATAAGGCATTGGATAAAGCAAGAGCAAAAAATAAAGATGTGCTGCAAGCAGAAACTACTCAGCAAATATGCTGTCAGAAATTTGAGAAAATATCTGAATCGGCAAAACAAGGTATTTGGGTGGTCTTTGATCCTATGTTACTACTTGAAAATTAACAGCTTTTAGGATAGTGTAAATGAGAATATATTTTTGTTCTGTTTTCTAAGCAGAATTATTATCTTTTAATCACTATTTACTTATTTTAGAAAGTTCTAAGAATGTTTTCCTTTGGCTCTTAGCTACTGTTTTTATATGAATAGCATAGGATACAAAATAATAATTGCTAGCAGTAAATGCAAACCTAATCTTTGTATTTTTTAAGCATTGTTGAATTTCCTCTTTTGGTTTTATGCATTCATCTGTGAAGGCAGCACTCAGTCTATTGCAGAGATGATACTACATTAGAAAAAGGAGGGATCATGAGATGAGAGTTCGCCGAAGTTGCAGAGTTACAATAGTTCTAGAGAAAAAGAACCTTATTTACATGTTGCCTTTTTCCTGGGAATCTACTCTTCTTTTAGGCTAAGATTGTTGTGAGCTAATAGTCATTAGACTCATTATTTGGGTCACATTTGTTCGAGGATTAAACATTTGTTTGAGGATTACACACCATGGTCTTCTGTTTTATCATTTAAGAGAGTTGTTTGACCCTGTAAATCTGGCTAATGATTCTTGTAAGTGAGACAGTGAGGGATGAGTGATCCTGTTAGCCACCAAAGTGTGTGCATAAAGCACACTGGCTGCTTCTGTTCTTCACACTACTTTTAGCTTAATAGCTTCACTAGAGACTTCTACACATCAGCCTTGAAGGAACAGTGCACATGGAATAAGACAACTGAATGTTTTGAAGTGTCCACATTGTAGTCTTTTCAAAAGAGCTTTGTGTCCACCAAAGGTTAGCTAGAGATGAGGAACTGCAGCCATGGTTTGCTTTTATCCAGCAGCGCAGCAGTGAGCCTGGAATGTGCTGCAGTCAAATTTGAGTTTTTTTTCTGTGGCCTTCTCTAACCCTTCACCTCTTCCATCCTGAAGGAAAGTATGTTAACAGTTGAGGGCACTGGCAATATACTGTTAATGAATCCATTTTTATTTTATATAGAACTGATAGACTTTAAGACAAGAAGAGTTGCAGCGTTCAGAAAAAATCTGGTGGAACTAGCAGAACTGGAATTAAAGCATGCTAAGGTAATTGTGATCCTTTTTGGCCTGTGTTTCAACTGATTTTAAATATTATATGCTTGAATAAGCAAAATGGCTGCATTAGTTTTGTGTGATTGGCAATTCCCATGCAGGAGGGTGAATTTGAAGGTAAGCATCATTCAGAAAGGTGAACTTTCTGGAATAGTAGAGGGGGGAAAATGTATAGGTGAAATATCTCTGAGAGACTGGTGGTGTACTTCAGGTGCCTGTGGAAGATTCCTCTCCTTGAAGACAGCTTTGGCTTCAGTTTTGTGTTTCTCTAGAAGTTTGATATTGATAGCTGCACAGTTTGAATACCTGCCTATTTTTAAAACCTCATCTCACCAGTTTACTTTGAGATAGGAAGTGATTCCTCCTGTTATCCAGATGTTGGGGACTTGATGTATAGGATAGGCTGACTGTTAAGCATGAGATCACGCAGGCCTGTCTGAAGTCATATGAGTGAGTATGCTTTTTGAACCTTTTTGCCTTTAAACTATGAAGTGCTAACAACAGAAGAATGTTGCAGATAGCTTCTTCAGTAAAATATTTTTTTCAGGAAAAAACTTCAAGGGGCCTGTACTATCATTATATTTCACAGCATATTTGATTCTTGTAATCCTTGTGAAATTCACATTTTTGGTTAAATTAGATTAGCTACTCTGATTTCATAAACAAGTACAATAGTCTCTTACTTTAATAGTTCCGTAGCAGGAGGCAGCTTTCTTTAAAAAGTCAACTCTTTAGCATTTCTCATTCTCATCACAAATCTGAAAGTGTGTTGACTACCAAGCTTTGAATTAACCCCGAAGAATGTATCTGTTAAAAGGACTAGTTAAGAGGTGCGTAGTGTTGCTGAGTTAATGTGTTGCTGCTTTGTACTCTTCTCACTGGTGTTGGTGGTGTCATTCTGCATTCTGCCACACACATTATTTATAAAACTAATGCACTGTAAAAAAGGGTTGTTTTGGGGGCATTTTTTCTTGATTTAACCTTTGTAGGTATAAGTTCAGCTTGATGGGATATTTAGCTGGTAAACTAATTGGTAAGGCCTGGAATGCTTGACTCCTTTTCAGATGAACAGTGCTTACTTTAATGTGCTATGGCAGAAATTCAGCTATAGTTTCCTTAAACTCTTAAAACTTCTCGAAATACTTGGCACTGTTTAGCCTTCTTGCTTCTCTGTATCTTAACTGCTGCCTATGTCCAGACCTGAGTCTCCCAGAAATCCCCATGCTTGGACAGGAATATGCTGGTGACGGGGTTTAGTGACATTAATAGCCCGAACAGCCATACTTGCAACAGTGTTTATTGATTTGCCATATCATGCTTTAATAAGGGAATGAATCCACAGAACTTCTGTCCTGCTTCAGTCGTTGACTCTCCATCACATGTTGTAACTGGCTCTTGCTGAAGTCCCTGAATGTGTTGGAGTGGAATGCTTAAAAATATCTCTATCTTCTAAAGTATCCCAAAATAATCACTTGTATTAACATTCTCTGCAAGTCAAAATCTTTAGTAATATTTTCATGAATTTTCACAGCTAATAACTGTAGAAGGCAGGGGAAAAATACTTTATTTCTGTAGCTTTCAACTTTCTTGGTGGTGTCGCTTTTCCTGGAGAAGCTTAAATTTTTTTAGCAGTTCTTCATTTGTCACTATGGCTTGTGTTTAAGACTTAGTTTTTCAGATAGTCTGTCTCAGTCTGTGACTTACCTTGTCTTAGTAAATTTATTAACAAGGAGTATTTAAGGCTGTAATAGAAGCTCTGATCTGTAGTCTTGGCTTTGAAGGTACCTTTTTCTTTTGCTGACCCTTCTCACCTACTTTAATCGTGGAGCACTTTTAAGATTCACTGGACAATTTTGAGTATTTAAAGCTCTACACTTTAAAGGTCATTTTGACTAAGGGTGACAGTTCTTGAAATGTTAACAAATGTTGTGACTTCTTGAATGAAAGGATGTTTTCTCTCTCACTAGGTTTGGAAGTTTTGGTTTTTTGCAAAGCCTGTGGTTTCATATTTATACAAAACACACAGTCTTGGCTGGGAGGGTCTGAGAATAAGAGAGAGCTGCTTTATTCTCAGCAGCGTGTACCCTAGATTTACGTCAAATAGCTGCCAAACTGCAGCTTTAGATCCTGCTTGGTTTCTCACCTATACTAAGAAGATTGATGTTGTTTTTCCCGTGGCCGTTGTCTGACTATTCCTCTAGGTCATCTTTAGCTTCTGTTTTGTGAGCTCTGTGTTTCTTCATGCACCTCTTTGGGCATTTAGTTCAAAAGCTGCATTTAAGCCTATTCATTATTTTAAACAGTTGGGTTTTGAGATGTTCCTGTGTTGGACTTGCCGTTCAAGCAGGGAGGTTTGATAGGTGGTGAAACTGCTAAGTTTATAATCACGTATTTAAAGCATTTATAGCCTTGGCTATACTTTCAGAGCCTTTTGACAAATTAATTGTAACTAAGATAGCTACTGTCTTCAAATGAAAAATAAGAAAAAAATAAAACCAGCTCTTTCCACAAACACTAATATATCCACTCTTGTCTCTCTGGGGTTTTGTGGAAGAAGAATTTGTTGCATTAGTAGCAACAGATGTCTGTTTGGAACTGACAGAAGAAGGGAATAAGCAAAATCCGATACTAAGGGATTTGGTTAAAAGCTTTGTCAGTAAATCCTCCTTTCCTGGAAAGGATGTTTCTGCCACCAAGGTTCTGTCAATAACTGTAATATCTAGAGCTTAGGAGTATAAGTTGGCAAAAAAAAAAAAAACTTATCTGAATTTATAGGACTTTCTCAAGTTAAGTCAAGTACATGAGATGTTACAGCCAGAAAGGGTAATTGTTCACAGCCTCTATTGTCCTTGATTTATTATCATTAAAATAAGATTGTTCTTGTGAACTTTCTAAATTTAAGCTAATGAAAATAAATTATTTCCCTGTCTGGAAAATCTGGCTGGCTGAGTCTGGAAATACCTGATGTATAGAGGAGGTCTTGGTACCATCTTTTCTTCAGAGTGCTACATAGAGGCCTGTGAATTGCAAATATACCTGATGCTGCTGATGGGCGGTAAAGATGTGGCCAAAAGATTACTGTCACACTTTGGGAAGAGGTAATATGCGTGCATTTCACAATTATACTTTAGACTTTGAACACTGAAGACTTCAGACTGAAGTGTTCATTTGTTACTTCATAACAGCCAGTAATCAGCTGATCGCTAATGGAGGCCTTAAGCTTACGAGTCCTGTACACTTCAAAGAACAGCCACCAAGTCCCTCTGCATCTCGTGTATGTTGAACTTGTTCATATCACAGAATTACATGCCTTTTAAGTAGCTTGTGACTGTCCTCTGCCAGTACAGGCATAAAAGAACAGGAAGTTGTTGAAGCCATAGCTGAAATTGCAGTCTTCTAGAGAAGGCTGAAAAGGATTCAGTAGACACAACTGGGAGTCTGCTGCTTTGAAGCCTTGAATTTTGTGAATTCCTTCATCTGGATTATAAGAACCTTAATGGGGGACAGAATTCCGATTTCTCACTATTTTGGGGGCAGAGTGACAAGTGTCTGCCTGTTTGCTATGTCAACTGGAATGCTTTCAACTGAAAAAGTAAGAATTACAAATTTGCTAGTACCTGTGTAGACTGTTTATCAAGGACATGCAAATCACAGCTACTGATACTATTTAATTACATGCTATTGTTTGTTTGCAAGTTTTCTTTACAGGTTACTTTCTGCATAAAAAAAAAAAATAATAAAGGCAGCAGCTTCTCCCTTGTTTATAACTGGCCATTGAAACTTTTTCTCTGGCATTTTATCTGAACCCAATAGGAATTGCTTTTAACACTGTCAACAACCTAACGTTGTTTCTTCCACAGAGATTTCAGATTTGGGAACAAATCTAGTACAGCTATTTAATAGTGAAAAGACAGTAGTTTGAAGTGATCTAAGCATAAGGGAATGCACAAACAATGTGAATACAGGGATGGGGTGATTTTTTATTTCCTGGAAAGTAAATCCTGCCTTACTGGTTGATCACCTTTGCTTAATTCACAAGAGTGTCTTTTTAAGTGTCAGCTCTGTAAATTCATTCAGAAATCCGAAAGTCAACCGGTATGTTTTTATGGTAGAGTCAGAATGCTTTAAATAGGACCTACAGATGTTTGAAAGGAAGGACAGAACTTAGCCCTAGAGATAAAGCTTAGTTAATGTTCTGACAGCTGTGGCTGTAATGGCTAAACTCAACTCTGGTGGGTAAATCACCTGGCTAAGCGTGTACCATCAGGCTGTTGCCTTTTCAAACAAGCATGTCCTTGAGCAGAGCTAGGAGATTAGAGGGCTGCTATAGGGAGGAGGTACTCAGTGCTGTGAACTGGCTAAGGCCTCTTGTTGAATTCAGTGTAATATACGAATACTTCTGCTTTGGGAATAATATTCCAGTGACAGAGAAACGGCAGTACTATATAAAATGTGAAAACCTTGTGACTTTGAAATTCATTGCTGAGAGAGTACTCTGCAGTGAAGAGTTTTTGTGGCCACAGCAGATTTTAGTGAGAAGGTTGTGAAGAAACAGGGAACGGGCACTAAATGCTTATTTGCGAATCTCAGGTTGGCTCCATTTAGTTCCGTGACACAATGCCCCTACGTTCAAAAAGCTCTTTAAGATAAAAGATATTTCTACAAATATTTCTCCGTAAGTTTAATACCTGTCTGTTCTCCTTCAGTGGCATCATTGCTATTTAAAAAAACATCTTTCTGTCACAAGCGTAAAGGAAAGTAGGGAAACGTGGTGATGTTTTTCTTTATTTTTACAGGGTAACTTACAGCTGCTGCAGAGCTGCCTGGCAGTGTTAAATGGTGACACATAAGCTACGCTCCGTCCTCCCACTAACAAGGGCTGCCCTCCTCTGGATTTTGTTTTCATGACTTTAAATAGGAGAAAATTGCGGTTGTCTGGAGAAAACATTTGACAAAGTGCACATAAGCGAGCTCCTTCTTTCAAAAGAATTAAAACAAACACCTGAAAGTAGCTCCAGACTGTATGAAGTAACAGCATACTTGTTATACATACATACTCATGTTTATTTAATCATTATATGCTTTCCTTGTTCAGAAACCAAATGCTCTGTTTTTGTGAAAATAGCCAATATAATTACGTTCATGTTACGAATACTATGATACAGCTGCCAATCTTATTTACCTTTGTAAGTAATTTCTGAAGTTCACCATTTGAAGCACATTGTTCAAATGGCCTAATTATTACCATTAGATATTTGAATATTGTTACTATAATGGCATTGTATACACTGTCTTAGGTTTTTTTTTTCCATGTACTGATATCAAGAAACTTAATCTTTTTCTTTTTTTCAATTGTGAACATTTCTTAGAAATTTTGGAGAACTTTGTGTAACCTTTATAACTATGATTTAAAAAGAAAAGCAAATGCATTAGTATGTTTGCCTTAACTTGTAGACTAATCCAATTATTGTAAAATAAACCATGAAATCGATGATTTTTCTAAAATTATGCAGACATTGTATCATCTGTAAGCTTAATATTTTCTAGTAAATCAGATTAATTTAATTAGCTTTTTCTCTATTCATCCTGTAAAACCACTGAGTAAGTATTGGATTGGTCTGACACTACCCACCCAGTAATTTTTCACTTGCATTCTCAGGTTTCTCTGTTTGCCTGTCCCTTTATCTGTGACTTTCCTGTCCTGTGTACTTAAATTGTTTTGAGCTTGGTGGCTGACTCTGCAATTTCTTTGGCAGAAGTGCTTTTCAGAGAACTTCTTGGGTTTCTTTCCAGAAAGGGGAAATCAAGTAACCAAAAGGAGCTCAGCGCATAAAATACCAGTGAAAGATAATACTGCCCCACTTCGATACAGCCAAGAAGAAGCTTTGCTTCAAAAAATGAGAAGTAAAGCTATTCCCAATAAAGGAATGCCTGAAAAGGGTCTCATTCTGCTAATTGGACTCGGAGCCGTGAATCCAGTTGTATTTGTTGTATTTTACTTGAACCACGGATTTTTTCGAGAGGTGCTGTTCTGTTGTGTAATTTCAAGATGTCATAAACCCTAGGCTTTACTTGACGAATTGCTCTTTGCAGCAGGACTGCTGCTTCATGGGGGTTTGTAGACCTTCAGTGGGGCAGCACCGTTGTGGATGAAGGGGATGTTTGGAGAGGGGGCTGTGTGATTGCAGCCTCCCTGCGCTGCCCCACGGAGGTGTTTTCTCTCTTTCTCTCTTCCTTTCTTTTTCTTTCTCTCTCTTTTTCTCCCCCTCTCTCTCTTTCTTTTTTTCCCTCCCTCTCTCTCTTTCTTTTTCTCCCTCCTTCTCTCTCTCGAATGGGGTGAATGGCACAGTGTCACATCTATGTATCCTGCTGCCTTGCACTTGAGAACATCTCAAAGGTGGAGAAAGTGTCCTGTCTGGCCACCGTGCTGTCCCATCCTGTGTTGAGTTGCTCACACCCAGCCTCAGGCTTCGGTCCCCGGTGCCCAGCGGCCCTTGGCAGCTCCCGTGGTGAACATAAATAATATTCTCCATAAATAATACTGTGCTGTTCATCTTCCAGCTCTAACAGGTATAATTCCTAAGGAACTTGTCTATAAATAGACTATAAGGGACAAAGATTACAATGTATATACAGTTAACAAAATTGTAAATATTTTAAGTAGGCTGTGGGAACAGTTTTTAGCTTAGTCCTCGTTGTTCGGTGTTACTGGCTCATTAAATTTTTTCCAAGCCTCTCGGTATCGGCTGTGTCTCTTCCAGCGCTAACCCTGGGTAAAACTGCAGGGAAACAGATCTGAAACGCCACCCCAGGACTTGCCGCTCCAAACGGACAACGGCAGGGCCTCGCCGGGCCGGGCGGCCGCTACCGGCTCCGCCGGAGGAGGGGCCGCGGGTCGGACGGGCCTGCGGGGCGTTTGTCCGGTAACAGCGAGGCCGCTTCTCCCGGCGGCGGCGGAGTGGGGCGGGCGGGGCTCGGCCGCCGGAAGTCGGCGGGGGGCTCCCGGAAGTGCCGGGTCTGGGGCTGGCAGGGAGCGCAGGCGGGCTGCTGGGCGCCGCCATGAGCCGCCTGCGGGAAGAGGACGACCCGTACGTGGTGGAGGAGCCCAGCGATGAGGAGCGAGCGCTCAGCAGGTGCTGCAGAGACCCCGCCGCGGGGCTGCCGCTTCCCCCGGCTCTGGCGTCTCCTGGCCGGGGTGCGGGGTGGCGGTGCGGGGTCCCCTGCGTTGTGCGGCGCAGCTCCGTCAGGGCCCCGGCGCTGGGCAGGACCGCGGGGCACTGCCCGGGGGTGGCGGGAGGATCAGCCGCCGCGAGTTTCTCCCTGCAATCGGAGCATTTACGTTCCCGTGTGTAAACACGTCCTCGCCCCCGCAGGAGCCGCGGCGGCCGGGCCCGCCAAGGAATGGTGGCCCAGGCCGCAGCCCGTCAGCTGGAGCTCCTGTGCATGAAAGCTCTACTCTTCGTACCAACAAACTAATAAAACATTTTAATAAATACATTCCCCATAAACACGTGAATAAGTGCTTCCCAGCGCATCCACACAATTCGGATGTTTGTTCCCCAGATGACTCGGTCAGTGTATTAGGCTGGTTGTAATAATCAGGTGTGTAACGCTTCACTGTTTGTAGCTCAGAAGATGAGGTGGACGTGCTCTTGCACGGCACTCCCGACCAGAAACGGAAGCTGATACGGGAGTGCCTGACTGGGGAGAGCGAGTCTTCCAGTGACGATGAGTTCCAAAAGGAGATGGAAGCGGAGCTGAACACCACCATGAGGACTATGGAAGGCAAATGGAAATCACCTGAAATGGGTAAATCACACTTAACATCTGCTTGTACAGGAAATCGCAAGTTAAGTGATGTCCCATTAAGACGTGAGGTTAATGTATTGTTCATGTGGCTAGAGGTGTGTTTTGACAGTTGAGTGACGTCTGAAGCCTACAGAAAATCTTAAAAATCAATTGCTTCTGCAGAAACGGTCACCAGGTGCTACTTCAGTGAATGCCTCTGTTTTGGCTTTTCTAAGACTTTGGTGTTGATGTTTCTGAACTTGTGATTTCCTGCTTTAATGTGATACCTCTTTGTTGGCTCAGTCCCCTTTTTTTCCAATATAACTCCTGTTTTAAGTTGTTCTTTCGCATGTATTTAGGAGTCTCTTGAGCAGATTGTGGTCTCTTGGAGAAGCCCATTCTTGAGGAAAGGAGTAGGATATTGTAGATAGAGCTTCCAAATCAGTTGGGAGGAAAACTCAGGAAAAATACTAATTTCTTTCTCCCTTACCTACTTATAATTACATGTTGCATCAAATAGTAAAACTGTACTAAAGATCTGTGTGTTCTGGTGTTTGTGTGCTATAGGTGCAAGGGATGGATTGCTTTGGCCTTTGAAGAGCATGTGTTCTTTTTACCTATTACAAAGCATCTAGTAAAGTGTTCTTAATTTTTTTGGAGAATCAGTGTAATGTTCACTTTAATGCAGGGACTTGACTCTGCATTCAGCAAGTTCAATAGTTTTGTCTGTGTTAGTGGGCAAATCTGATCTGCAGATTTTACTTGTGCAATTAAGAAGATGTAGTGATAGTTATACCACCACATTTGGTGCAGACTGGCTGTAACAGATGTGCTTGGCAATTCATCTAGGTCTTTTTTGAACTTCTGTGACCCTGAAATTTGAGGGGGGAGTGGGTGGTGCAGAATTTAGTGAATTTTACTGTAAGTAAAGTTTGTGAAACAATGTGCTACACCCATAGTTCTTTCACATGACTGAAGATCTGTGGAGTGTCTTGAGGTTGTGTGGGTTATATAGGGCAGGGGCAGGCATATTTGATGTGGTGTCCTCTTTGCCTAAAGGGAGTGTATCTTGGGCGAAACTTTCCTTTGAACTGTACCCAAGGTTCATGTGGGAGTGAGAGAGTGAGCCAGCTTTGCTCTAAGGGAGCACCTGTAAATGAAATAACACAAGCGATGTGGATGACCAGGATGTGGGAATACATTGGAGAGCTGTTACTTAAGACACCCAGATAAAGCAGAGCACTTCTGGATGGAGTAACTCGAAAACAAAGGTTTGTTCTGGGTTCTGTACTTGGTGTCCTTTTGGCAGGGCGTTCTTACCACTTCTCTCTGATTTCACACATAGGTACTTCCTCAAGTAGTGGGCAGACTGGACCAGCTACCACTTCAAAATACTACGATGACATTTACTTTGATTCTGATTCAGAGGAGGAAGATAAAACAGGTAAGTGTCTGGGCAGAGGAGAGAGAAGGACACGGTTACAGCAGCACACTCTCAGATCCTGCAGAAGTCTCTTGCGTGGTCAAGGGGCTGTTTCTGAAGGTGGCCTTTTGGGGGGAATTACCAACCTATATCATCTCAACATAGTTCCTGCAACTTTATGATGTATTGCAATGTATGTAAGGTGCGTTAATGCTTTGGGATGGTGCACGTGCAGGAGAGATGAGCTAGACCTTTATGTTTGTTCTTGGATATATTCCAAGTATGGAAATAGAAAACTGCAAAACTGATATTTTGATTTTTGAAGTAGCAAATCGTTGTATGTCTGATGGATCTAACATGTGCTTGCACAACTCTTTCCAGTTACACAAGATGCCCGGAAAAAGAGAAAACATCAGCAACGTCAGATTCTTTCCAATGATGAACTGCTGTATGACCCAGAAGAAGACAATAGAGACCAAGAGTGGGTAGATTCACAGAGGAGGGGGTAAGAAACCATAAATACTTGAATTGTAGGATGCTTAACATAACCTAAAAGATTTAAATGAAAATGGCGAATACAGAGAAAAAGCCTCTGCTGTCAAGTCCATTCAGCAAAAATGTATGTTATTTAGAATTCACAGCACATGAAACTTACAAGCCTGTAAAGTTTTTATGTGTATGTAATGGAATTTGAATCTTCACAATTACACAGTTTTAAAACTTGCAGTTTTTTAAAATCAAGACCTCCTAGTTCCGTAAGCCAGTTTTGTCTATAGATCTCATCTAAATAACCACACTATGGATGAAAAAGTTATGAGATGTTTTGATTGCTAAATTATTATTAGGTCCTGCTAAATACTGTCTTTCTGATTTTGCAAAACTTTGACTTTAGCAAGCCACAAAAGATTCAGATAAAATAGGAACAGCACAAAGCTGCTTTACTGAGGGTTTTCTGAAGCAGCAAGATATTTGTTGCAGCCGAAGTAAAATTCTCCATGTTGAAATGGGTAGTAGTGTTGTATGTTGCCTGCAGAGATTGCACTTGAGATATCTGCCAGAGAGGGCTGTTAGGCACAAATTCTCATGCCGGATGTATTTGCCTCACCAAACAAGAATTCTCTGTACAAAGTAAATGAAAAGGTATTGGTACCTGCTTTTCCCTCTGTTATTTTATGTGCCTTGAGTTACTGAAAAAGGTGTTTAGAAGGAGCCAAATATTAATGGTCGTATCTTAATACTAAAAAAAATTTGACAGTTGAATTGATATCCTTGACAGCAAGGGCATGTAATTTCACTTTTTGCTTCTCCTTTCTTGAATGGGTAGGTACCGGAATCAGAGAAGAGTTCCACAGCAGCAGCAGACAAAACCTTCTGCTGTTCCAAACAGCGATGCTGTTTTGAATTGCCCTGCCTGCATGACAACGTTATGCTTGGACTGTCAGAGGTAATTAGTGAACAATAAGGGTTCTTTTTGTAATGTCTTTCTTTTGGTCAATAGTATTTTTAGTGTAGTCAGTTTGATCAGTTGGTTTGATCAAGTCTGTCTTGCAAGGAGGTGCTACCGAAGAGAAGGCAGGTATATGTATGGGGGTCAGATTTAGGGGCAAATGCTGGTTTGCAAGAACGGTGATCAGTTTAACCTGCAACGTGGAGATGAGGAGAAACAGGGTGGAGTTTAAGCATAGTGGAGAACGTAAACTATTTTAAAAAATAATAATTTATGGAGACTAAACAGGCAGTTCAGGCTGATTTTTTTTCATTTTTATTTTTTAAATATCTTGGTTTGATGTTTGGAGGCCTAAAATTGTTCCACATTATTTTTGTGTAAAAGCGTCCTGATTAGGGGAGGATTAAGCAAAATAAAGATAGCATATTCTTACTTGGTTTGAGTCTTAGAAGTTATGGTGTTGAGTATAGTTATATTTAAAAGTGCCTGGAAGACATTTAGGTGAGAATCCGTAGTGTGTTTTGCAATTCTCCAATATCTGGCTGCCCTGCAAACCTAGTTAGTACTGCTAAGGAGAGGACTCCGGAACTGGGAGTAAAGGAGGAGGAAATCTTGTGAAATGGGGAATAAATTACCTCTCATTTATTAAGTATTTTTGGTGATTGAGGATGAAATTCCACAGCATCCTAAAATCATCTAAGTACTGTTTGCTGTTTCTTACTCCCTTCCTTTGCTGGCTCTGGTACTCCTTCACCCTGCTCTATAGTTAAGTATTTCAGTTTGCTAAGCTGACAGAAAACCATCCATTTTTATTGTCAGACTGGTCTTTTGTGGGTTTAATAAACTGAAATAGCTCAGCGCTACACAAGCAGCAAAACAGCAGTTCTGCAGCCACCAGTTATGCTGGTTTAGGCTGCTGTAAAACTGCAGCCTGAGGGACATTGTGTTCAAGCTGCAACAGGGTAGGTTTAGGCTGAACATTAGGAAAGAATTTTTCCCAGAAAGAGTGGTCAGACACTGGAACAGGCTGCCCAGGGAGGTGGTTGAGTCCCCATCCCTGAATGTGTTAAAGAGTCGTTTAGATGTGGTGTTGGGGGATGTGGTGTTGGGAGATACGGTGTAGGGGAGATCTTTGTAGAGTAGGGCTGAGGGTTGGACTTGATGATCCCAAGGGTCTCTTCCAACCTGAATGATTCTATGATTCTATGAATTGAACTGCAGCCCTGAATTTCACTACATACTCCAGCTGTATAGTTTTTATACTGATGGCAGCTGGAGATAAATTTTATCTTTCATTATAGACATGCTTTTTCAAGTGTGATGTGTCATTGCTTGTTATTTATGAATAAGGCATTTCAGGCTTGCAAGATATTTTATGATGCAAGTGCCAGCAGTTGAGTCAGTTGCACTCACAACCTCATGATCTTTTGCCCATCATCAGCTCTGCGGAGCAATGCGTAATTCTGTAGCACCAATACCGTGGTACTCTGGCATGTTTAGTTCAGCAAGAACCTGCCTGTTTTAAAAATGCCTTAAAAACAAGACAGATGGCTGCAATTCCAGTTTTTTATGAATTTTGTAGTTGTGACTTGTTCTCTGTATAAAGCTTGACATTTATTTGGCTTTCAGCCCTTTGGCATGATAATTCCTATCTTTAATCCCACTTCCAGTGAAGGTAATGGATTTCTTTGAAGCAGAGTTTTACCAATGACTTGCATTTTCTCCTCTTCTCCCATAGACACGAATCTTACAAAACGCAATATAGAGCAATGTTTGTGATGAACTGCGTTGTTAACAAAGAGGAGATTCTGAGGTACAGAAAGAAGCTAAAGAAAAGAAGTAAGAAAATGAAGCAGAGCAAAGAACCTGCCTCTGTAGAGTCAAATCAAGATGAGGAGGAAGTGTATCATCCAGTGTTATGTACTGAATGCTCAACTGAAGTGGCCGTAATGGATAAAGATGAAGTCTTTCACTTCTTCAATGTTCTAGCCAGCCATTCCTAACGCTCAGAAGCAGGGGAGGGGAAAGTCCTGCACTGTTTTAAGACTGTGTGAAGTACGAGACGTGAGCTTTTTTAAATATGGTCTTTTAAATGTACATTTTTGTCAGGGAACTTCATAATGGCCAGATTTTTGCAAAGCTTACGAAGGGAATACGGTTATATGGTTAACTGCCTGCGTTTGAGAGTGATATTCTTTCCCACTGTCAGGTGGTTGCATCATTGAGGATTTAAAATTTTGTAAATATAATGTAAGATCTCTGTATTATGATCATTCCCTGTATATATACTGTCCATTATCTCAGTGTGTATCAGAACTGCTGCTTAGAATAAATACTGTGCAGTAACTGATTGTCCACAGCTGCATGGCTCATGTCTATGGCATGTGGTAAACAACTTGTGGTGGGGATGTTGGGCTGCTTTAGGCTGGTATTCGTAGTAGATTTGTATATGGGTAGGTTTGATAAGGAAGGAATTGTTGTTACATTTGGATTTTCAGCCCATTAAGATCTCAAAAATGGAAATGTTTATTAATACAGAATGGAAGATTAGTTTATATTGAGTTTGCTGGCATGGATCATTTAAATCAGCATATTCATGCTTAGTAATGCAGTTAAGAGTTTTAAATGTAAATATGTATATGAAGAAAATACTGGACTTTTTTTTCTATTGTCCTTTTTCCTTCCAATGACGCATTTTAAGAAGAAATTTATGGTTGTATCTATGACCATAGATGTAGCTTCTATACTCTTTGTTTCTTAAATATATTTACAGCTTCTTCATGGAAGCACAAAGATCTTCTGCTACTTGATACTTAGACTTCTTGGTTAGCCTGTGAGGCCACTGCAACGGTAACAATGGATCCTTCCTTCTTCCCCAGACAGGCTCCCAAAAGGTGAAATCTTGTGACAGGACAAGTGGTAACGGGCACAAACTTAAACATAAGAAGGTCCATCCAAACATGAGGAGGAATGTGTTTACTCTGAGGGTGGCAGAGCACTGGAACAGGCTGCCCAGGTGGAGTCTCTGTCTCTGGAGACATTCAAAACCTGCCTGAATGCCATCTTGTGCAACCCGCTCTGGGTGGACATGCTCTCGCAGTGGGGCTGGACTAGATGATCTCCAGAGGTCACTTCCAACCCATGTGTTGAAGGGGGTGGTAGCAGGAGGAGCTAAATCTCCTTACCAATTAGCATCAGGGTAGGGCCTTCCCACACCCTCTGGTTTCCAAATTTAGCAACGGTTACAGTGAACAGTTGACCTATCACCTCTTTGTTTTTCCAGTTCATAGAGGGTTAACCTAGGCCACTGTTCTCATTTATCTGAGCCATGTTTTTGGGTGGGCTTTACTCTCTGACAACTGCAGACACTGAAGGCTCCTGCAGCACATTTTTACCACACTTCCCATGTGTTGGTCTTTGGTAATTCCCAGAACATCAATTTAGGTGACAGAGGATGAAAGAAAATAAGCTGCAGGACCATCTCCTAGACACGGTTCACTGTTATGGTTTGAGTAACCCATAACAATATATTGTTGTTTTGACAATTATTCTCTCACCTGATGACTCCTCCCCACCCGGGAAGGGGAATTGGGTAAAAAATAAGGAAGGAAAACCAAGGGTTGAAATATTACCAGATTTAGTAGAATAAGACTAGACAATTAACCTTAATAACACTGAAGAACCGATACTGATCCGAATATAAAATATACAAGGATTATACTCAACCAATTCTATCAGCCGGAAGGTGTTCACTCCCAGCAGTGGACAGCAAATTATGAGGAAAGGCTGAGAGAGCTGGGACTCTAGCCTGGAGAAAAGAAGGTTGAGGGGAGACCTTACTAAAGCTTACAAGTATCTGAAGGGTGGGTTGAAGGAGGATGGATACAGATTCTTCCCAGTGGTTCCCAGTGACAGGACAAGGGGCAATGGGCACAAGCTGGAACACAGGAAGGTCCATTCAAATATGAGAAAAAGCTTCTTTATGGTGAGGGTGACAGAGCCCTGGAACAGGCTGCCCAGGGAGGTTGTGGAGTCCCCTTCTCTGGAAACCTTCAAGACTTGCCTGGATGCAGTCCTGAGTGATGTGTTCTGGGCAATCCTGCTTTGGCAGGGGAGTTGGACTAGGTGATCTCTAGAGGTCTCTTCCAACTCTGACAATTCTGCGATTCAGAAGGAAGAGCTCAGGGATCCGGCACTGGGACACAAAGTTCTCTGGATCACAGTCATCAAGGAAGAGAGAGGACTCCTCAGCAAACTTTCTAATTTATATTGAATGTAATGTCCATGGTATGAAATAATCCTGTTGGCAGCTTGGCTCAAGTGCCTGGGGCCTCGCTCCTCCTCTTCCCTCCACCTGGTGAGCTTGAAAATACTGAGACCGTGAAACCCACACACCGTAGCTGGCTCTAAAGTAAAGATTTTTCACAAATTCAGACACCAGAGTCTTCTAAAAGTCCAGTTTTCCCAGGCGTTAGAAGATAAATCAGTCCTGTGTCGCTCAAACCAGGACCCTCTGCTTGGACACCCGCTCTGCAGGCCTCAGTGTCTCCACTTCGGGAAGACGGCGGCCGCTCAACGCGGGGCGGGGCCGGGGCCGGGGCCGGCGGCGGGAGGGCGGGCTTCGTGCTGCCCCCGCCCCCGTCTCCGCTCGCTCTGGGCCCGGCGTAGGGCGGCTGGCGGGCGGGGAGAGTTCGGGCAGCGCCATGGCGCTGGGCTCGGCCTGGAAGCGGATGTCGTGGCTGTACTACCAGTACCTGCTGGTCACCGCGCTCTACATGCTGGAGCCCTGGGAGCGCACCGTCTTTAGTATCCTTCTGCCGGCCGGGCCTGGTGTGCGGGGCTGCCCTCCTCCCGCGGGGGCTCCTCTGGGGCTGCCCCGAGGCCGCCGGGCGGGCGTGGCGGCCCCGCCGGCCGGGTGTGGTGCAGGGCGGGCGGCTCGGCCCTAGCCGTGTTGAGGGCAGTTGGGCGCCGGCGGGGCTTTCTAGGGGTGAGGGGTGGCGGGGGGAGAGCTGCTCTGGTCCGAGGAGGGGAGGGGAGCGGGGCCGGGCCGCGGCGGCGAGCATTTGGCCTGAGGCACCGAGCGGTGCCCGCGGCGGGTGGAGGATCGTCAGCCTCCGCCCGGGACCGGGGCTGGTCCCCTCCGCGCAGGCAGGGGCTCCTCGCCCTCACGAAGCGACACGCGCCCAAGTTAGGGAATAATCCTCACCTCGGTTCTCCGCACCCGCTGGGCGCCTGGCGATCCATGTCTGTTTCTCCTCCGGCTTAAGTTCTCTCTCCTTTCGTTTTTCTTCTGTAGAGTGATGGTAGTTCCTTCATGTGTCTTTTGCATTGAAATCTCAAGCTTTCTGTTAAGCACAGGTGTCTGTCATGAGTTCTTTTGTATTTTTGCCTAGTGGAAAGTCAATGTGCATGCTGCAAAACCTTGTGAGCGCTCATACCTTTGCATGGTGCTGTGTCACATGGTTTTTATTAGGTGAGTATTTAATCCTTGAGCTGGTAAGTTTGCTTTGCTCTTTTGGAGTGGAAGAACTTGATAGATGCTTAGAGCAAAGCATCAGTATAAAGACTGTTTATAGGTTTGCTGCTGCTTTACTCGGCCCTTTCATACCGACAGTTTATTCTCTCAAGTGTTGTTATGGCATCACAAATATTTTTCTTTTGAGTGTGGCTGTTTTGATCTTGATTTATGACGATTTCTCATATGAATGACCCTCAGCCATCTCCAGTTAATGTTGGGAGGGTAGAGAAATTAACCAAAACATTAACAAAGAGAAAGGTGTAAGTAATAGTGAGAAGCTGCTTTTACTGAGATACTGGTTTTGTAAAAGAACTCAAAATCTTACATAAAAGTGGTTGCCCATGTTACAGCTTTTCCTGTGTGAAGTCAGCAGAAGTGGAGATAACTTGCTATTCTTGGCAAGTATCTGTAGAGTTACAGTGCACAGTTGTTTGAGTAGGGTTCTTACCTTCAGACTGTCGTCTGTGCCGTGTCTGTACCATTAAATAAAATTAAATCTTTGCTTTCCCTGCAGTTATATTAAGTCACAAATACTTTTTTTTACATGTGTGTTAATCATGCAGCTTTTTAGTTTGTGCAAAATAGTTAAGTAAATGAAAATGTGTGTATGTATGTTTACTTTTCATAAAATGCTCATGTTCCAGTGAAGTAATTGCCTCTTAACTTAAGTGTCGGGAGTGGCACAAGTATCGCCTGTGGTCCCAGGTCAGCAAAACTGGTTTTTGTCCTCAAACTGGACACTTTGCTGTAGGTGGGCCAGGTCTGTATGGATGCTGCGCAGACGCAGGGGTCTCGGGAGCTAAGGACATGTGGCTCTGCGGCCAGTCTGGCGGCTGCTTCTGCTCCCGAATCAGAAGTGAGCGCTGATACGGAAACGTGGATTTATGAGTTGACCTTCATTTTAGTATCTCTTACTGTATAATCTTCTGGGACTAAAAATACACCAAGCAGCTAGTATGCTCTAATAAGCGCAGCTGATACCTCTGCTCTGCCACGGGGAAGTCGGTCACAGAGCATGCTGGGGTGACTGGATTTCTTGAAGATGCAGAGCGTGCGCAGCTCCTCTGGTTTCAGCTGTGGAAACTGAGCACTGCTCTCCAGGGTTATCATGCTTGTTCATCTCCAGTGCTTTTTGTAGTGTTCCTGTCTAAGTTTACTGAAATCTGTGCAGGTAGTTGGATGAAATCAACAGGTTGTTACAAATTTCTAGTAGTTCTGAATTTCTGAAATCATCAACTTTGAAAGGCATAATCTTTCAGTAGTCTGATGCCATAATTTCTGTAGATAAAGCTGTAGATAAAGAGCCTTAGAGCTTGACTAAGGTCCACTTGCACATATGCATTATAAGCTGTTGTCTCAGCTATGTAAGTTTTACAAAAGGTTCCTGTTAGGAGTTCAGCTAAAAGTGGTCACCTTAAGGTTTTGTAGCAGATAGCTTCATGTGATGTTTGTTTTGCGGTGTGGTCTGCTACGTAAGGTGCTAATGAGTGTCTAAGTACACAGCGTCCTGATGCTTTGAGGCTTTGTGAATGAAACAGTTACTTCCAGGGCATGATGTTACTCTTACTTTTTCACTCCCCCTGTGGTTGTTTGGTTGTAGTTAAGAAAAAGGAACACACAAACTGAGCTGCTTGCACACCAGGAAGAGTCTGAGCATGACACACAGATAGAGAAATGAACCAAATAATGTAGTGACTTAAAGCCTAGAGGCCACTGGCAGGTAGAAATGGATTTGAGGTTTCCTGACTTTATTATGCCAACAGTATGACTTTCATAACAGATTTGTTTTGTGCATCATAAATTAAATTTGTTAGGTCATTCTATTCCAAGAAGTTGAGGTCAGCGTCTAATGCTATCTGCTTAAAAATGAATAGGTCATCCACAAATAAGAACTCTTACTTAGTACAGCTACTGATATTACTGTATTTTGTTTTGGTTTGTGTTTTTTATGATGGTTGACTTATTTTCTGCTTGGCTGAATGGGGTTAGCTTCTGTAAGACTTGCAGAAGACCTAGGAAGATGCATGTAAAAAGCTGTGTATGCTGAGTGCCCCATTTTCTGTTCCCCTTCACGCTTCCTGTGCTTTGGCCTGTCCTCTTGTGCCCATGACAAGGCAGCAGATAACTTGCAGGACATCCTTCCGTAATTCACCTCCTCACTCCTACTGGTGTTCTGGTGTTTTTGGTGTTCAGTTGGTTCTTCCTGTAGTTGTAAGTGCTGAATGCAGTTGACCCCATCTGATTTAAAAACGTAATGTTATAAAATGGTTACCGGGAAAGTTCTAATGCTATAGTTATGTGATGTCTCATGAACTGTCTATTTCAAATGCTTTTTTTCCTCAACTATAATTCAGATTCCATGCTGGTTTCCATTGTTGGAATGGCACTCTACACCGGCTATGTGTTCATGCCGCAGCACATCATGGCAATATTGCACTACTTTGAAATTGTGCAGTGATGAAGAACACATTTTCAAGAAGTAATCAGGCTTTGAAATCTGGTCTGCAAAGAAGAATGAACCTCTTAGTTTTAACAAGAGTTCTACTGATGTCGGAAAGACACAATTATGACTGAAGACCAGGAGGCGAGATGTGTAGAGCAGGGACGTGAGAGTCCCCCATGTTGTGTTCATTCCTTTTAGTTTTACAAGATAGGCCCTTGTATAGCAGTTTTGTCTACTTTAACATTGTGATTGTACTTTGATATCAGTATTTTCTTAACTTTGTGACAGTTTCAATATTGCACTGTGAAAGCTTTTCTTAATTGTAATTTTGAGTAAATCTTAATTGCCTTCTATTTTTAATCGGAAAGTCATCTTATTAAATGGGGCTTAAAGCTTTTGCTATTGTATGGTATGTATTTGCCTGGATATTTCTATTAATGCGTTTTGTAAGAGAATACATCTAGATTCATATTAGAGACATGGATTTATTTGTCTGAGGCTATTTACAAAAGTTAGTTTGTATGACTGAACTCAGGTGTACTGTTTGCTGTCCAGACTTTGTTCAACAGTCTATTTGTGCGTATCACCTGAATTTGAAATTAGCAATGTTTTCAAGTTTCTGTATCCCACCTAGTGGAGGAGGGTGTGGGAGATGAATCATTGAGGCAGAGTAAAGCTGGCATTTGTGTTGGGAGTAGTGCTGGGGTTCTGGGCTTCAGCTAGTGGAAAAGGAACTTTTCTGTACTGATGCAGGCCCGTGTAAGGTTTTGGGATAGCACTTTAAATCAACCCTGGTTTTGTAGCTACCAGTTCAATTGTACTTTTACAGGATGCTTTATTATGTTCCTATGGTTATGGTTTCTGCTAATTTTTCACTCAACAGTGTAACTATATCTAGGTTTTAAAGGGGTTTTCTATTGCTGCTAGTGTTCCAAACATATTCTCACTCCAAACGACCAAAACATAGGGGCTTAAATGGACTTGAGTTACATCTACAGCAATAAGTAGCTGAATACTTGGCTGAAGTCCTATCTTTTTTTTTTTTTATAGGGATTTTTTTCAGTTTTGTATTCTAAAATGTAAGATGGTGACAACTTAACTTTCCTAAGTGGAGGATTTTTTTGTTGTTGTTGTTTAAAAAATAAAAGTTCAAAAGCAGAGCTTTGATGCAAAACTTTCTTTGAGAAGTTAATGTGTTTCTGAATGGTGCTTGCTTTACTCAAACTTTGCAAAGAGGGAAAAATTATCCTTGACCAAAGAATTGTGATTTTTTTTTGTAATGGCCTAGTAATAATAGATACTGTTATATCATTTATACAACTTCTACTGAAATTGAGAATTATCCCTAAACTGTATAACTAAATTGTTTTATAAAGATACTGTCTTTTAGGTTTATTTACTTTTCTCAAGTGCACACTTAGGAGCATATTGTGGGTTGGGGTTTTTTTCCCCTATATTTAAGCACTTCATGTGTATTTGATTAAAAACTCTGTTGTCGTCTTGGGAGCTATAAACAGTGGGACTTAAACTTCTTAGGTGAACCCTAGCTTCACTGAAGTTGGTAGGAGTCTCCCACTAAATTAGCACCTTTGCTTATTAATAACTGGCTGTCTAAACGTAGGTAGATTTTTGGGGTGTTTGTGTTTTCTTTTTTAATGTCTCTGGAGTAGTATGTGAGTATTTTAAGTATATAAAGAGATAATGATAAGTTACCATATTCTTTTTGAAGTAATGTAGCATAGGTTCCTGCTGTCCATGGATTAAATTGGTACTCTGATGTTTCTTTGCAAACAACTACCCTGATTGATATGTGTCTCCTGCTGAGAAAAGGGGTTTAGTTGTATGGGGATGGGGGGAAGCCCTTCTGTGTGGTGGTATTAGGAATCTTAAGCATGATTATTTTTTTTAATTGTAAAAAATTTTATAAAAGGGCTTTGATGTACCCATTTTTATTAGCTGTCTGCTTCTTGAGGAACAAAAGAATAACCAGAATCTTCCATCACTTGTGTTATGTTGGAATGGACTTGTTCAATATCATACTTAAATTCAGTTTGCTAATTCGAGTACAGTCTTTTTCAGCATTTATTTTTTTAATTAGAAATCAAGAATTTCATAAGTCTTGGACTGTTCTTTTAGATTCTAGATACTTTGTTAAAGATGGAATAATTTCATTAATAAAATACAGTATGTTACTAGAATTTGAATTTTTAGAGAAAGTTTCTGCAAGGTGTTCTTTTCATAAAGTTTATCCAGTGAAGAGATCATTCAAGGGGTAATAATTATGAAAGGGAGTAAGTTTTCTTTCTTTAGGGTATTGGTAGGGATTTAATTTACTATTCAAATGCAATGATGAATCATAAGGGTACCAAGTTGTTTTCCCATTGTAGTCTACTTTATGTCATGTTGGCTGGGGCGTCCTGTCCTCCTTATGAGAGAACTGAAAGCGTTTTCTGTGCAAGCTGGAGGCCGAGGGCAGTTTGAACACCATTTGGAGCCATCAGTAGTTTAGGTCAAGGTGGAAAAAATAATTGGAAAGAAAATCTGAGAACCCTCCAAGTGGCTTCGTGTTAGTCTTTTAATAGTAATAGCTCTTGGGGTTTAGATTGAGTGAGTCATAAGCATTTAAAAATGTGTTAGCTGTGTTACAGCTGGTACAGCCCTGGCCTGAGGCTGGCAAAAGGTGTGGTTGGGCCATTCCCGCCCTAGTGGGATGCTTTCCTGTGCTGGTCGCCCTGGAAGGAGCCCATGTAGCCCGTGTCCCTGGCAGCTTCCAGAGCTGTCTCTGCAGGGGCACCTTGGCTGACGTGGCTGGTGGCTGTAGAAATAATGATTAGAAGCCTTTGCAATAGCAGCTTTTGTAACCAAAAGAGGAAACGGAGACACAGCATTGCAGAAAGTCCATCTGGAGCCAGAAACGTATCTGGGATGCCTGTGCATGTGTGTCCTTTTTTAGTTATATTTTATATATTTTATATATGGATATGTATCTACATCTACACACACGTATAAACTTTTTTTTTTTCCTTGTCAGAAATTATTGCATAGCAATTAGCTTAGAGACAGAGGTTGTGTGAGTTTGTCTTTTTTTTTTTTTTTCCAGGTTTCTTAACTACCCTGTCAAGGAAAACACCAGAGAATCCTAAAGTAAGATTTTCTTGGCAAAATTTAGCAAGAAAGTCTTTTGTGCCTTTGTGTAAATATTTAATATTGGAAAGGAATGGGTGTGAAAGGAGTATAGCACTGTAAAGGTGAATCTGATATGATGGATGTGCATTACATTGCTGGTGCAACTGGTATGATGTAAAGCCTTGCCCTGTTTCATTCATTTACAATAATGAAACGTACATTATAAGGACCGAATAGGGTGTGCTTCCTGGTGGCTAACAACAAATAAAGGTTATATCGTGGTGAAGAGATCTGATACGATGGGATAACTGGGCCACACGCAAAGCTAAGGAGAGAGCAGCCATCCTCTGAAGTATCAGAGCAGCATACCCTGGAGATGGGACCCCAGTAAAGGTTTTCAGTGCCAGAAGTTCCTTTTGCCTGCTATTTTGCCTGTGTTTTCTACAACTGCTGTTGTAGGAAAACAGTTTCTTCCCCTCTTGGTGACTTGTTATACTGACATTAGTGTCTTTTTTAAATTTTTTTTTTTGTCTGTGCTTGGTTTGTTTTTGTTTTTGTTTTTTTTTTTTTAAGACAAAAGCATGAAGCTTTCTGTGTGGTTTGCATAGTTTCTCTGTTTGATCTGCTGGGTCAGCCTTAAACAGCAGTCATGGCTGAGCACAATGGCTGCTGTCTTTTCTGCCTTTTGTTTGTGTAATGATGGTTTAAGGAGAAAATCTGGCATCGCAGTCCAGAGCTGGATCCAACTTCCACTCTGTGTAATGGGGAGAGATGAAATTCTAGATACGGTCTGGATCCCTCTGCTTTTCATAACATTCAGTATATCGTCACAAGATCCTTGGTCTGTCTGAACTGTAACTGCAGGATTGAAGACTAAGAAATTGTGAATGTCCGCTCTCCCTGAGAGTTTAGCTGGAGAAGAGTTCAATGGGCCTTGATGTAAACTTGATTCAAAGGCCGATCCAATTTCTAAAGTATTGTTAAACTTGAGCTTTTTCATCACAAGTTTGCAATGGCAGCAGGTTTCCATCTCAAATGTTACAGGTACTTACAGCGACATAAAATGGGGAATTTTATTACGCAGTGTCTTATCACTGAATGTTTAACACAATATATGAAAGCTGGGAGCTGGCCTTGGCTCAAAGTCAGACTGTGCTGAGGTGCTGTTGCTGCTCCACCTCTTGACAGCGTTCTGTGGATTCACTGAGCCATCCAGCATCTATGCTAAACAGCATTCAGTTTATTTGTGGGTGGACTTCTTGTTGTAAAAAAAAAAACCAACCAAAAAAACCAACCAACCAACCAACCAAAAAACAAACAAACAAAAAAAAACCACCCAAAAAAACAAACCCCAAGCCAAACAGCAAGAAACCTCAAAAAATCCAAACTGACTTTAAGGCACCAGACAGCACTTTTTGTAGGTAGTACTGCTTATTTTAATAGTGAATAAGATGATGATATAAATGTATTATTTATAAGCTGCATCTGGTTATGGATCAGATATTTAGACTTTATCCCTAAAGTATCCTATCAAGTATCAGAGACTTTGCAATTTCCTGTGTGGAGAAGACCCTCTGTTAATGGCATCCTTCATTCTGGAGGAATTTTAAAATTAGTTACAGTGATTCTAATCTAAAACTGGTTCGTTATATAAAATCACAGGGAAGGTGCATACAGTGTGATTGATGCCGAAGAAGAGAAACGAAAATGAAAACTTTTTTTTTGTTTTGAACAAGTGACAGGAAGAACTGAGGGATGAAAATTCTTTTACAAAGACTCTCGTTTCTCTGAAACTTCTATGAAATAGGGTTGTGGGTTTTTTTAGTGTTTTGGAAAATGTAGGAATTGTTTCCCTAAACAGGAAGTGAAGCCTTGCGTTCTGATCTGAAGCTGATACCTGTGCTGAACCCCAAAAAAGAAAGTATTAAATGTAACAGTTCCCAAGCTAGGAGCCTTATACTACCGAAGAGTTGATTTAAGGGGTCATAGTACTGCACTGGTAATACGACTGTGTGGTTGGAACGCGTGGACCCATGGTTTCGCCTGGGTTGGCGATCCTTCATGCCATAAGGGCACTGGTAGGATGTCACAGGGATGGATTTATTTATTTATTTAACGGTTTGGCGTGGTGCTGTTTGGGATTAAGAGACTGAAAAATCATCTTAACGGCTTTACTCTTACATCTTGTGTTACGTAAATGGATGTTTTGATGAAATAAACTGATGGAAAACCCTGCAGCCTTGACACCTGTCTTAAGCCAGACAGATAATTGTGGAGCAGTAATCGCTAAATTGGATATAGGACGTACTAGTTGCAGACAGATAATCACGGAGCAGTGATTGCTAAATTGGATACGGGACATGCCAGTTGCAGCTGCAAACCAAATGTAAGAATCTCAGAAAAGAGGAGGGAACAGCCCTCCTCTGTGTTGGTGATTGTAGTGGTATTCGCTGTCACATCCTGTTAATGGCTGAAATGCAATTTTATAAGTTAACAGAAGACTTTTTGCTCTTTTGACATTCTTTCTTAGCCTTGAAGGTTGTGTGCTGTATACAATATCAGTCTTGTGACAGCTGTAATTTCCAGTAGGCTGGATTACGTTGAGGGTGTTTTAACGGTGAAAAGTTGACTAGTTTCACAGTTGGCATTTCTAGTCCTTATTGCTTGATTTTTGGAATGGAGGCATATCAACAGCTTATTGCTTCTTTCCAGAAAAAATAAAAAAAGAATCATAGCATTTGTTTTATTTAATCCTCTTGAAGGATCTTGTGGGGAAGCAAAGGCTCTGAGGAGACCTTCTGATGGCCTTCCAGTACTTAGAGGAGGCCTACAGGAAAGGTGCAAAGGGACTCCTTATCAGGGAGCGTAGGAATAGGACAGTTTTAAACTGAAAGAGGGGAGATTTAGATTAGATATGAAGAAGAAATTCTTTACTGTGAGGGTGGTGAGACATGGGAACAGGTTGCCTAGAGAAGTTGTGGAAGCCCCATGCTGGGAAGTGTTCAACACCAGGTTGGATGGGGCTTTGAGTCAACCTGCTGTAGTGGGAGGTGTCCCTGCACTTGGCAGGGGGGTTGGAACTTGATGATCTTTAAGGTCCCTTCCAACCCAAACCATTCTATGATGTTGCCCCAAAATGAAAAGGTTATCCAGGCAATGTTTGAGGAAAAGCCCAAGATTCAGTTTATAAGTAGTCAATTGCTTTCTCATTAAAACTGACAGTTCTTGGATTTCATAAACCTGAATGTTCCTGTACAAGATCCCTGGTCTAAGATCTAAGCTGGAACTAAACAGATGATCAGAACTTCACTAATATTCATGCAGTTACAACATCATGTCTGATGCATCTGGTTTTTATTCATGCCCATATCTGCAAGTGGAATTTTCTTGTCATATCTTGCATTTTGTGCTCTCTGCAATTTGAGAGGGGCAGCTTATGTCAGGCCCTTATTTCATGATGACAAGCAGATGTCCTACCTAGTGCCCAAACGAAATTTTTTGGGGAAAAAAATTGTCTTTGCAATGATTGATCTCACTTGTCTTTTCTGTGAAGTTTGTTTGCTTGTTTTATGGTCTACCTAGGAAGAAAAACTAAGTATTTATGATTACATAAGAATTTAAACCGAAGATCCTCTGGCCAAGGATTGTGTTCCCCTCCTGCTACTGTAATAATTAGCTGTTGTCCTGTCTTCCATTTGGATTGTTTTTACTTCAAGCTGGTTTTGTTTTGTATCCTTCAAAAAGGAAGAATTTGATGCCTCAGATTGTTTCCAGTGTTAAGTGTTACGATTTAATACACAGCCGTAAGGTTATGAAATTCTGGAAGACATCGTTGCATAATACTCTTGCTGGTGTAATGGGATTGGGTGATCAGATCGTCTGAAGAGTTAGTTACCCAAAGGCACGCTTGGTCTGAATTTGAGTATTTAGTTACAGGTGTCAGGCTTGTGACAGCTTATTCTTTTACTTTTGTCATGTTACCGGCTCAGAACTAACATTTTGGGGAGAAACCCCCCTGTGTCACATCCCAGGGCCTGAGAAGTTCATATGCTTGGGTAATACTTGCTAAATTTGAATAAGAATTAATAGATAATTCCCAAACTTGGGACTGGATTAGTGGGTGATTATATTCAATTATTTCTTGGTCATTAGCTTTTTTTTAAAAAAAAAAAAAAAAAAAAAGCAGCTTCAACACAGATACCTGCCACCCACTGACCCACTGTCCCTGTGTGGTTTTAGAGTATTCCAGTGGGCTGGACAAAACAGTCGTGCTCAGATCGGAGTGACTGAGGATAAAACATGCAGCCTGACTGTCTTGGGTCACAGAAACAGGGATTGTATTTAGACGGACTGCTGAACTCCTGGTATGGGAAGGTGGGCTCCACTGGAAAGCGATCGAGGGTCTATCTATACCCAGAGGACTGGAGACACCTTCTGTAGAAGTGGGGCTTTCTGGGCCGTGCCACAGCTGCAGGGTGTGCCTGCGCAATAAGATGCTGACATCCCCAAGTACCCTCCAGGAGGGCTTGAGCAGCTTCCCTGTGTTTCCTTGGAAAGAGAATTACATGCGTACACTGAAAAGGTCAAAAGCGTTTGTGGGGAATCCTGAACAAGCTGAAGCTCAGAGAGATGCCAGCTCTGGCCCGTGTGCTGTGCTTCATGGCGTGAGGTGGACATCCCTTAGACAGCTGCATGACCCCCTGGTTTTCAGTGCTGTTTCTGTGAAATGTGATGTGCATGTGTGAGCACAAACGTTCTGGCTTGTGCCTTTTGAAGATCATAAGGCTCGTTCAGATGAGTGGCAGCCATAGTTCAATCCTTTGATTCCTCCTTCTTTTGCTGGTGACTGCAATCTGGGGAGCAGATGCTATGCTGATTGGTGGTCTCTAATTTGATTGATGATGGCAATATTTATTCCTTTTAAAGCTAATGTATGTATAACCCATGACATACCAGTGTCTTAGGTTGTCTTTAACCGCTGCAAGAAGCAGTCCTGTTGGGAAGACCTCTTTTGCCTGATGTTTCAGCAGCATTTGAACTCTCCATACAGGTACTGATAAGGTCTTTGCATGGAGCATCAGAGTGATTTCAACCACTGTACGCTTTCTTAAACAGTTTCAGGGCTAGGTTAGAAGGATGGTAGGTGTAAGAGAGAATGCAGGTAGGAGTAACAGATTTTTCTGTGTCCGTTTTGTTTCGTCTGCTGAGTTACCACCCGTGCTTTGACAGCTGGAGACTGGAATTACCCATGGTAAAGCACTGAGTTACAACAATAAAGGAAAACAAGACACAGAAAGTAACACTGATGATGCTGTGGTGAGGGTCTGCTGTCACCTCCTGCCCCTACCAGGGTGAATTTTATTTTTTTTTTTCCAAAAGGCTTAGTTATATAAGTGAGGTGCTTGTTAATGAAGGCCAAAAAAGAGCTCACAAGAAGTGGAAAGAAGCAAGGACAGGCTATGAAGATGTGTAAAAGCATTGCTTACACAACCAGCTGGCCTTATATGATTAAATGTCTTGTTATGTGGGTGAGGGCTGTGGTGGATGTTCTTGTACCTTGACTTTAGAATGGCTTTTGACACAGTCTCCCATCTGGAGCATTTTCATCTGGACCACAGGAAGTATGGGTAAAGAGAATGGACTGTTTGGTGGTTTGAACTGGGCTCAAATCAGTTGCTCAACGCTCATTTTTAAGGTGGCCAGAAGTGGTAAACTCTGTAGGGTGACACTGGGGCTTATGTTCAGTATCTTCATAGATGACTCTGATTAATAGACAGTGTTCCTCTATGAGGGAGGGATAATATGCTGAAAGATAGAGCCTGGGTTTGGGATATGGCTGGCAGAGAAACCTCATACAGTTTGACAGAAGTGAAAAATTCTCAGCTTTGCTGAGAGAGATCTGTGCGTTACAGTGGTACATGCTGAATGTGAGCTAACAGTGAGTTTGCAGTATGTCATCTGTATGCTAGGCTACATGGCCACCAGATTGAGGGAAATTATTATCCTCGTCTTGCTGCTGAGGTTTCAACTGCATACTGTGTCTGGTTTGGGGCTCTTTGGTTCAGGAAGGATGGTGAGAAACTGCAGAAGAGGCTACAAATATGGTTAGGAGTTAGAAACAGGTTTCTTAAAGTGGTTGTGAAACCTCCGTCCTTGAAGGTTTTCAAGACTTGGCTGGACAAGACCATGACTAACCTGACTGGAACTTGTGCTGGCAATAGTCCTGCTTTCAGTGGGAAGCTGGACTAGATTAACTCCAAAGTCCCTTTGAACCACCTTTTCTATTGTTCTTTAAAGACTAAGGAAAAAGTCAGGAGAAGAAGTGATACCAAAAAATTCATGTGGATCACAATAGCAACTGAAGCAGCGGGCATTAGGAGAGTTATATAGAGCTCTAAGTGTTAGAAACATATAGGATGACAGAGTGAAAGTACAGGGAATGCACTGAGATGACAGTGGTGATGTGGTCCCAAGATGATCTTTACAGCAACATTGCATTTCCCTCAATGCTATTATTAATCAAAAAAAGTTATAGTTAATAAGTCTGAAAACAACAGAACGGCAAGCACTATTCTCTGAGCTTGAAATGAGAAAAAGATTTAGGAGAGGCATATGCTACAATATTTTGGAAGTCTCTTTCCTGTAAGACTAAACAACTTTTGAACTAGGCGGAATTACTTACCTTCTCCTGAGCTCTGTTTTTAGAACAGGTGTCTCGTGGACTTGGCCTGTACTTTATCATTGTTGGTACATTAAAGTGACTTGGAATGTGTCTCCTGAGTTGTCCTGTGGCCTTAAAGATTGATTCATCCTTATCCACATCTGGGGACTTTTGTACTTGCAACTTAATATGTCATAGTTGTGAATGACTCTGCTGTTAAGAAATCAAAATGTCTTATCTCCATTTTCTGTGAAGTATTGTTTCTGGAAGAGGACAGAAAGAAGAATCCAATTTCCACTAATTCAGTCTGAGGCTGTTCCCTGTGGAAATTGAAAATAGATTTTTTTTTTTATTTTTATTTTTTTTTATGGGAGCTGGTTGTCCTCATGAAAGGCCTGAAACTGTAAACCAGAGGAAACAACGCTGTTTCTTCAGTCAGTATTTATGGAGTAATTTTTTCTATCCTTTGGTTGTTATAGAATTGCTGTTGAATTCCTGAATGATGTGCAGTTAAGAAGAATTGTTAAAAAGGAATGCTTTGTTGTTTCCCAGTCCTGGATCTTCATCAACAAGAAAAAAAAAAAAAAAACTTTGTAAAGAACTACTTTTTTTGTAGGTGTCAGAACACATTAAAAAGTGCCACTTAGGATCCTTCAGTCAGAAACTAGACCTTTATTTTGTGTCCTTTTGCAGTAGTTGAAAGGGGTGGGAGGGAGCTTTACTCTTGGCAGAGGTGATTTTTAGCTTCTTTGAACTATAAGGGCTCTGAGATCTGGGCAAAAATGAGGATCTGTGTAACTTGAATTCCTCTTCTCACTGCGTCCAGCTTAATGGTTGAGGGATGTGGTTACCCTTGCTAGCTGGAGTTAGTGCCAGCTTTACTTATGTAGCTAAAATGTAGTAGTATGGTCACTTGTCTGGAGAAACCCAGCCCCCAGTCCTTGTTTTCACACCCAAATGAATTTACAAGTGTATGAGGGAGACAATAGTCCATGTCCAGACTAGGTATCCCTCGATCCACACTATGTGTTTGTCCCCAAGTGCATTAGCTTCCAGTTTCTCTTTATGCCTGATTGAAAATTTCACTCTGGGAATGAGACATATTTCCCACTGACAACTCAATTGATACATCTAATAATATCAATACGTCTGCACCTAATCCCTGCAACCCCCTGGCAACATCACTAAAGGCAGTGACTTCTTTTGAGTGACAGCGCTCAAGGAATTGGAGCTCACCTCTGTGGTGTGGGTGAAGCTTGTGAAAATTGTCCCGGCTCCCATTTAATTAGCCTGTTTGTCATACCTGCTTGATGTACTGGTATAACAAGCCTGAATGTCAAGTGGGTTACAAACATCAAACAACAACTGCTGTGCTGTTAAACGAGCTGTAAGTTAAGGTTTCTAGTCAAATCAACCTTCTCACAAAGCCATCAGCCAATGACAACCCCCCAGTACTTATCTTTTAATAAGGGTGCTGTCAGTGAGTGGTGGGGTTTGCAGTAGTGAAAAGGAAATGGCATCTGGCTGTGTGGAAGTGGCTGATTCCCCAGCTGTTCCCAGCTGTGTGCTCTTGTGGAGCTCTGTTCCAAATAGAGGCCCATTCTGGGGACTCCTAGCAGAGCAAAAAGCAGTGCATGGTTTTGAAGAGAAGGGATTCCATTTTTGTGATCAATAGGGTCACCTACAGCTTTGGGAGGCAGAAGGTCTTCTGATTGTTCTTGTTCTTACGTGTCTTTTCAAAATGTTTTTTGTATGCATCACATGCTTGTACAAATAAAGGAATAAACCAGGTAATGTGTTGTGGGGTGGGGCTGTTACCCTTCCAATCATGATTTTCCCCATTTCTAACCATAATCCTGCTGCCATCTAAGCCTATTGCTACCTGTCCTGTCCACCAGGCACAAAGACAACTGATTGCTCCTTTTGTCTTTGCAACAAGTTTTTATAAACTTGAAGGCTGAAGGGATGAGACAGGGAATTAGCAATTTTCTTTAAGCTAAATTGCCTCAAATCTTTTCTGAAACTTGATGTTTTCTCATCTGAAGCCTTACCAGTGCCAATTAGAGTAGGAAAAATGTATTCTGAAAGACACACAAAATAATCCTGTTCATACATCCCTGTCTGATGTTTGCCTTTTCACAGTGGCATTATGTTGATTTGCCTTCTGCTTCATACCGACTGACTTCCCATCCTCTTGAGAGCTGTTACCTCACCAGCCGTTTCCTGTCCCAACATCATTCAGTTGGGTATTACTGAGAAAATGCAATGCTTGACATAAGTTACTGCTCAGCTTGAAGAAGCAGCTGGGAAAAGGAGGAGGTTTGTTTGTTTTGAATTCTGGTTGCTGTCCAGTGTACTTGCAGTTCTCCCTATTGCAGGTTTAATAACATTGTTTATTCCATGTTCAAAAATTATTATTGAAAGCACTGAATGAAGTTGGAAGTGGTGCAGTTACCCATGAAATAGTCACCTCAATGCATCTTTCTTTTTTGACAGGGAACTGTGGATAATTACCTGTTAGGAATAGCATCTGATGACTTTTGCAGCCATCCTTTGGTGGTTTGATCTAATCTTTGTTTCTGCAGCTTACTTACGAGATTGTCATATTACGTAACATCAAAGGCCTTTACTGAAATCGAGTTTTGACATCGATTGCTTCTTCCCCGTCCTCAAGGCCGGTTGTGGAAGGAAGTTAATTGGTTTTGTATGATTTGTTCCCTACTGTTCATTGGCTTTAATACCTTTGGTGGGTTTACAGATGGTATGATTTATTCTAGTAATTTTCTGGTAATTGATTGAGACAAATTTTTTAGTTTCCAGCTCCTCTTTTTCCTCTCCTTGTGATCCCAGGTGATGGAAGGAGTAGAAGATTGGGAAGGGAAGAGTTGCATGTCAGTTATTAAGGAGGGGAGTACATGTGCTATAAGGCTGCTGGATATATAGCAAATAGATCCTGTGGCCTAATCAATTGTCCCACTGCAGGGCGCTACTTAAGCATCTTGCCCTCCTCCCTGGAAGTGTTCAAGGCCACATTGGATGCGGCTTTGAGCAACCTGGTCTAGTGGGAAGTGTCCTCTGTGTCCAACCCATGGCGGGGTTGAAACTAGGTGATCTTTAAGGTGCCTTACAACCCAAACCATTTTATGATCTTAGCAAATACCTTGCATGCAATGTCTGATGAAAAATAAAACAACTTAAAATTTTTGCAACTCTTACCCAGAGCTAGTAAAGTGTCTGCATTGTTACAGAAAGGAAGGAGATTTTCAGATGTATGATGCTTCCCATGTCACTTTCCTTTTAAAGGGGAGATGCAGTATGGCAGCCATAAAAGAAAGGATGACAGGAGAACAGAATGTAGACGGGACTTCCATTCAAAATGGAAGTTTGAATGACTATGAAGTATGTTTGGGAAGAGATCATAAGATCATAAGAGATGTGTCCCCCCCCTCCACCCCTCACCAGAAGTACTTCCCTCTTCTTCCCCAAAATGTTGTCCTTTCTGGCAGCCATAAGAAGTGTGCAACGTTTGCTTTGAGCTGGTGGAGCTGGTTTATCTGTGAGAGAGCAGAGCAAAGGCTGAGATCTCCAAAGGCTGGCCATGTTCTTCGTGGAGCAGAAAAAAGCTGAAGATGGACAGTGGTGTAGGAAGATGAGGGCTGGCTGCAGGGAGGGCAGCAGGGAGTGCTGATGAGAATCTGTGAAACAAAACCACGTTCTCTGTAAGGCTCATCTTGACCTGAATAAATGAGGCAGTTCAGCATTACTTAAAGTAATGCAAAGGTACCTGTCTACGGGTATCTGATACCAGTAATGAAGATGAAGTGGTATGAAGGGCACAGAATATTGACAGGACTGGTCTATGAAGAGTAGAGCAGATGTTTGCACACTGAGGCTAGGAAAACTGTCAGATTGTCATCAAAATTTGCAAAGGCAACAAATTCCACAGAAACCCTGGCTAGTTTTCTGATGCTCACTGGTGAAAGCCCCCTTTTCAGTGACTGAAAGGAAACTGAGTAGGGAGAGAAACACAGTAGTGTAGGATGTATGGGTTATAGCAGCAGCTAATAATTTTGTGGAACTTCTTTCTCTTTTTCTTTAGAAAATTCTATTCAGAGTCTAACTGGGGAAAACTTGTAGCTCGTTTCAAAACTTTGCTGAGGTCAGTAGGGGTACAACCTTTCACTTCGGGTACTTCTGAGAAAGGGTGAAGGCTGTTGCCTCCCCTCAGCTCTTTTCTCTTTTTCGCTTGGTGAGTGCTTGCAGTAGGTCTGGTGCCTGGGCTGCAGGCTCAGCTGTGCTGTTGTGGGGAGCCTTGTGGTTTTGGACCTTGTGAGCCCCACGCCTTAATGGTGAAGGCACAGCAACAAGCCGCGAGTAGAGGACAGGCCTCTGCTTGCCTGGAGCCAGTGCTCGTATTTCCTTTTCTTGATTTCCTAGTTGTCTTCAGATAGTGCAGGGATTAGGTAACTCTGGTATTAGGGGGTTGGTGTCACTGATGTGACAGGGTTTCACCTTGGCGTCTCTGAACTGTTTGAGGAGATGGCGTTACCTGGCTGTATTGTCTGTTGAGTGCAGTATATTCACCACTTATTTATTCTCCCTCTCCTAAGTGGTACTTAAAATTCAAACCGTAAGCCAACTAAATCCACTGAAGTGGAGCTGAATATTTGTGAAAAGCAAGTAAAAGTCTCTTCTCGGAGCATAAACAGTTGTATGTTCCTTGCACTCAGTGTAAATGCTTCTGTAGAGTGAACTTAGTGCTGATGAAGTGTGCCATTTGAAGGCTCTGAAGCTGGAAATCTCTACCCGCAAGGCAAATCAACAGGGAACTGCTGATGCAAATCCTTGGCTGAACAGTTCAGCTCTGCACAGAGCTGAGAACTGCAGATAGCCCCAGCTGACTGCAGCACGGGATATAGTTTAGTCTGTGGCAGCACAGAGCAGCTCCGTGTGAGGTTTTTTTTACCTTACTTCTTACTGAGAGCAGTTAGGTACAACGAACTTAAGTGAAGAATATAATTAAACTGTGTTTTCTGATGAAAGTCCATTTGCTGTACTTTGTAATGAGTGTATCTCTGGCAAACTGCCCAGAGAGTTTCTCACAGCTTAGACTGCACATTGGGCTGAGTTTAGGGAGTTGAGTACACAAGGCTTGATACCTTCTCTCTTGAGATGTTCAAGTAGGACTTACTTCCATTAGCTTTGTGATGCTGTTGCAGACCTCTCAAAGCCATATGAAACCCCACCTCATCTTTATTCAGCTTGGGCATTTATTGAACCACCAGCTCCATGCTCTACCATTGGTGATGGTGCTACCCCATCAGCATCATGCAGCGCAACCACAATGTGATGGGTGAAACCAGCGTGTGCCTTAGAGAATTAAGGAGAAAGGTTTCTGCTGTTTATGTCTTCTCCGGGTTGATTCCCACTAATTTTAATGGGGAGCCTGGCAACAGAGGTGTAGCTGAGTGGGCATGCCTTGTGCCCACAAAGACATTTAGCTTTCCAAAAGGAGTGTGCTCCCTGTGTTTGCTTCTTGTGATGTACAGATAGAAGAAAGGTTATGATTGTTTTCTGGCTTGAGGGTTTAATGAAAGCTCTGAAAACCCGGTCTTGTTTATTGCTACTCAAAGCTGACTTTCAGACACACACTTTTTGGTTTGAAAAGCTTACCTATGTTGAAAAACCTATCTATCCACTGTTACAGTGGCACAAAGTACTCCAAGCTCATCACCATCTCCATTTTGCAAATACATACAGAGCACAGCAGTGACAAACTCTTATTTATTCCATTTCTAATTCCCCTTAGACATGTTTTACGTGCCAAAGTATCTGGAGTATCCAATGCCTCATTTTAGGTCCAAAAAGACATTAAAGGCATTAAGCTCTCCAGTGCTCCCAGGCTTCTTGTGCATCACAGCTGGAGTTTGTTTATATTGCAACTCGGTGCCAAGCAAGGCACACCCAAGTGCAGGCTCTGCACACAGTCAAAATCTTTCATAAACAAAATGAGGTTAAGCCCATTCTTTAATAAAAAAATAAACCCAACCCAAACAAAAAACCCAACCCACACCCCACCAAAAATGGGAGGGAAGTCCTTTCAGTCTTGGAATCCAGCAGTTTTATTTTCTGTTTTGTTTTTAATTTAATGACATTTTGGAGTCAGAATCCTTATTTTTAGGAAGATGAAAGTTGACAAGATTGCTCTTTTCTGTTGTCCTCCTGCTTTTGTTCTGTCCTTGTCCTTCTTTCCCTTCTTTGCTCACTCTTTTCCCTTTCAATTCCTATACCATTTTACATTTATGCCCTTTTTGGTTGTCCTGAAAGTCTGTTTCCTAGTTCATCCCATTTTTCTATTCCTTTGGTTGGCTATCCTTTTCCTTGTTTTAAGGCTTTAGAGGCGAGGATGTTCATATTTTAGGTTATGGATGACATGTTTTCCATATTTATTACCCTACTCTTCTGGCTTTGTTTGGTCTGATTTTTAACGTACCCTATAGAATAACAACTTTTCCTGTTTGCTTACCCAGCTCTCTTTAAGCATTCTCAGCATCTAGATTTATGCTTGGGTTGTACTTATTTGCTGAGGTTGTTTTTATACAGCAGCTGTAGATATTTTGGTTTCGAAAGAAGTGTGAAGTGCTAGTTACAGATTACCTAGGAGCTCTGCTGATGAGCCAGAGTCCAGTACATTGTTCTGGCTTGATCTGCCATAAAATTACTCCTGATTGTTTCTTACTGCCTAGTCCAGCCCACAACTTTTGGATGCTAATGGCAGTTACCCCTCATTGTCAGAGAAAGTTTGTACAACCAGGTTGCTGAGTCTTTTTATCAGAAGCATTTAGCATGTGGAACGAACAAATAAATACCTGCTTTTGTAGGTTTCAAAAACCCATATAAATCTTAGCTCTGTGGTGAAACCTGGCAGAAGTATGTGTTTTTACTGTATCAGATATGTTTATTTGCCATCAACAATCTCTCCTAGGTTCAGCTTTGCTGTTGTAGCCAGTGTGCAGGGTACGATGACAGCAGTGCCCAGGTGACACTGTGCGACTATCTGGCTTTTTTTGTCTTTCAAGCCCAGCTGTGCAGACATCTTTGCTTCTGTGGGCCCATCTTTGAAGCTGAGTTTTTCCAGCTGGGCCTTGCTTATCCTTTGGGATTACTGTGAACTGCTGGCCTGACTAGTGTTGCAAAACCCATGAAGTTTTAGAGGGTTTCCAGCTGAGGCCAATGGCAGTGCTGTCTTCCTGGGTCAGGGTGTCCAGGACCAGCAGCCCCCAGCAGCTCTGCTCCTGTCCTAGGAGGTGATGAAGCCTATGTTGACTGCTCTGTTGGAGGAACCCTACTCGATGGGTGATTTGAAGGAATCTTGGGCAGTGGATTTTAGAGGGTGACCAGTTGCAAGCCCAGAGGAAGGTACAGTTATAGAATCATGAAATCGTAGAATGGTTAGAGTTGGAAGGGACCTTAAAGATCATTGAGCTGCAAACCCCCTGCCATGGGCAGGGACGCCTTCCACTAGAGCAGGTTGCTCAAAGCCCCATCTAGCTTGGCCTTGAACACTTCCAGGGATGCTCTTCATACAGGAACTTCTTTGGGTGACCTGTTCCAGTGTCTCACCACCCTCACAGTAAAGAATTTATTTCTAGTATCTAATCTATATCTCCCCTCTTTCAGTTCAAAACCATTACCCCTTGCCCTATTGCTACACTCCCTGATAAACTGGGAAAGCTAAACAACTCTGGGGGAGAAGAGGTGTGAGGGGGGGATCCTTCAGCTTTGTGTCGGGTTAGTTATCCTAACACTGACAAACAGGTGGTTTTAGTTGATGCTAAAACCATGGGGACATGCAAATGTTTTTTGTGTGTTCTTGGCCCACACTGAGTCTGTGCCATCCTCTCGCTGCTCCAGCTGAGATAGCTCCACCAGTGCAGGGCTGGCTCGGGTATGATCCTACTACACCTCTCATTGCACTGACTGTATCTCTAATCTAGGAGGTATTTTACCTGACAGCTTGATCCATAAGTGTTCTAGCTACTCTTGGGCAATACGTCCACATATTTGGACAGAGGGGACTGGTATGTGATACTGTTCCACCTTGTGGGCAGTGGTTTCGGTTGTGAGGCAATCTTGGGCAGACTGGTCAGTGCAATGCCCCTTTCCCGTTTCCTTCTGCTCAGAAGGGTGACAGTTTACTTACATTTTCCAAGACATTTAATGATCAGCAAACTAATAGCCATAAACCAGTTAGAATGCTCTAAGGGGAAGGCAGTTCTAATTTCACTGCACATTTAGAATCACAGAATGGTCCAGGTTGGAAGGGACATCTAGGGTCATCTAGTCCGACCTCCCCACAGTCAGCAGGGACACCCCCAACTAGACCAGATTACCCAGGGCCTCACTGAGCCTCCTCTTGAATATCTCCAGGGAAGGGGCCTCAACCACCTCCCTGGGCAACCTGTTCCAGTGCTCCAGCATCCTCATAGTAAAGAACTTATTCCTAATATCCAACCTAAATCTGCTCTTCTCCAGCTTGAAGCCATGGCCCCTTGTCCTGTCACTGTAGACCTTTGTAAACAGACTCTCCCCAGCCTTCCTGTAGGCCCCCTTCAGGTACTGCAAGGCTGCTATTAGATCTCCCTGGAGCCTCCTCTTCTCCAGGCTGAAAAACCCCAGCTCCATCAGCCTGTCCTCATAGCAAAGGTGCTCCAACCCCCTGATCATTTTTGTGGCCTTCCTCTGGACCTGCTCCATCAGGTCCTAGTCCTTCCTATAATGAGGGCTTCACAACTGCACACAGTATTCCACAATATTTGTGGGTTTTTAAGTCAACAAGATGTTTGTTTTGCAAAATAGGGGGAAAGAAAAAAAGAGTCAAGACAATGTTAAAATAGCAAAATATGAGATCCATAGAAAAAATGAGGCTGAACATGGCATTACTCATCTCCCACCCAAGTGCAGGACCAGCTATACATGTCAGCACCATCCACTGATGTCTGTCTAACCTGAGAGATCACCAGTGATGGTGATTTTATAACATCCCTGCACAGTCTGTTCCCTTGCTTAGGTGCTTAGGGGGATGTGTGTACTTTAATGAGTGGATAAATGCACCTTAGTGACTCCACTGTCACCTCCTCTTGGACTGTGTGATGGCCACGGAGAAGGGAAGCAGACGTGGGTGATACTGTACCTGGACAGCGCCTTCCTCATGTATGTCCATCCTGGGATCCCCAGGGACAGGTACTGATGCTGCAATGGGTGGCCTGACTGCGATGCTCATGTTGTACTCTGTATGCAGTTAGCTCTCAGCACTGCAAAGAGTAGGTTGAATCTGCACTGGCCAGATTTTAGATGTTTACTGGTTTCTGAATTTACTATTGCTGGACTCTTAGCTCAGTTATGGTGAACCTCACAGCCTATCTTAAAGCTCTCCGGAGGCAGAGAGACAATGTGTGCAGACTTGTTCCTTGTCAGCATAGTGACAATAATGAGGTTACAATGTCAGCAGTGTTAATGGAAATTACAACAAAGCCAGGTATATAAAATACCGTGTGATAATCTACAGCCAATTAGTCTTCATTATAAAGTGAAAATTAATTTAGCTGCAAATGATTACAAAACTGAAAATTATGTGACAGCGAGATTAGTTTGTTTGTATTAGTACATTACTGTGTTTATCAGGCTGGCATGATTGGACCAGTTTTGTCTGAGAAAACAGACAGCGGTTTCTTAGGTTTAACTTCGGTTATTGATTTGTACCTCTTAAATGAGACCCATCATTTGTAAAGATGGTAGAAAACCATGTATAATCTTTTTTGACAATTTCTCACACAGTGCTTGCCACCTAATTTTCACTGTGATAAGATTGTTTATATGCAGAGTAATCTCCATCCCTAGGTTGTACTGGATGTATAGGAAAACAGAAAGGGAGACAGTAACCCAACCTTTAAATTAGATTTATCTCGCATAACTCTTGAGATTTAAGATATACTGCCTAGGTGAGATGCTGAGTTTCTGACAGTTCTTGCTTTTTCCTGTATATTTGAATTGTATCCTTTCTGGTCCAGGTGCTAATTCAGTCCCCTGAAATAGGGCTCCCATCTAAATGATGGTAGAAATGCTTAATTCCAGTGTTTTCAAGGTTAACATCATCATACTTCTGTCTCAATCCTACAGTTCATAAGGACTCAAACCTTTCAAAAGTATGACAGCTGTGACTCATGGCTAGTATATCTTGGCACTTACCCTGATGAGGAGATTTTTGTGACTCATTTGAGAACAGGCTGAATTGCCTGATGTGCAATTGCTGCACCTCTGAGAGTGAACCTTTTCCTTCTCAAAATAGGTTCCTATACAAATTGTTCCTGTATGAAGTCACTCAGCACTTGGGTGACTCAAACAATGAAAATAGCAATGGGGTATTGAGCCCGCTCAACTAAGTGCCATAAAGCCTGAACTTCTCTCTGCTTATGTTCTGCCTCATATGCTATTGCTAGGAAAGAGGTCCCCTGATAAAACTCCAGGAGACACCAAAACTATTACTTCTCAAAAATACATGAGAGGCAGCTGCTCATCAATAGATTTGTCTAGACCGCAATACTTGTCATTTCTTTAGACTATTGACACGTCACAGCAAGCAAAATGAGAACAAACTCATCTTTCCCAAGATATGCCAGGAACAGAAGAGCTCGTCCTTAAATGAGCCCCTTTTAGGTGGCAGGTCAGCCTCATATGCTTAGTCATATGAGAGGCAAAAGAGAGCTCTTCCTTGTATTGACATGGGCCGTTTTTTGTCACTACAGTAAAACAGAACCCGTGATGGAGAAGCAGTGTTGGTGCTAGGCAGTTGTTCAGGCTGAGTGGTCATTTCAGCTGCCTAATGCTGTTCAACTCCTGCAGTTCTTTATTTTCCCCCTCTTTCCCAAAAAGTAAAAGTATTTGATCTGACCACGAAGCCTCTGCTTGTTACAGCCTTCCAGGCTTCTGTCTCTTTGCTTATGAATCAACCTCCATCAGAAATATTTGCAGTTTTCATGCTATGGAGGTAGCACTCTTGGCATGTTGTTATAGCAACAGTGCATACTGTATATCTCAGAATATCCCACAGTTTTATCACTGAAATATTGTGTGTCCTGTCAGGTACACAGTATCTATGTTATTTTAAAGGAGATAATGAAGCACTCATCTCCTTTCTTGGATAACAGCCCCATTTCATTGTGCTTGTTTTATACTTCCTGGGTTTCTAGTCATCCGCAACATTTGTCCCAGAACTGCTCCCAGTGCTGATACATCCCTTTTGTAATGGAGCGAGCAGAACGGCCTGTACTTCTCCAGCAGAAAGTGAACAATTGATTTATACAGTGGCAGCAAAGGAGCTACTCTCTCCTGGAATAAATGTATGTAACAAAATGATGTTGAGAGTTAAAACTGGGTGAGACCAAAGGAGAGATAAGCTTGTTTTGGGGGAAGATGGATTGCATGGCCAAAAGGTCCCATTGTACCACGAGTTACTGGGATGGAGCAGAGAGGATGATAGGGTCTCTGGTGCTCTAAGGAGGGAAGTTGAGAAAGTCATACTGGTCTTCCCTGACTCTTCCCCATCCCACAGTGACGAGGGGATTTGTTTCTGCTTAGAGCCTGTGTGTTTTTCAGCAGCTGAGTTAAGTTGCCTGGCTGTCAGTCCTGGCTCTGCCGAGCCCAATATAGCCCTCTGCTGTGTGTGAGCGGGAAGTCGTACAACTTGGCCTCATCAACATCTGCACAAGCTCATTTTTCAGACACAGTTCGTATCAATGTGGCCCACCTACTCCTTTTTTTACCTTGGGCTGGTACAGTGTTTGCATATCAGTTTAATGTTACAAAATGTTTTGCTTGGCTTGAAAATAATAATAAGAAAAATCCATTAATCCTCTCCAAAATTTCACAGATCAGTGCTCTCCCTTCTTCACCCCACTGAGCACCTCCACAGAGGAGAAGCTCAGCCCACACTTGTGTGAGCAGGTGTAAAGGACATCTCTTACATGGGGGCTATTTTTACAGGCTGTATCAAAGTACCTCAGGAGAAGGAGTTGGAGCTGCAAATGGTGTATTTCCATTTATAGATAAAGCTACCTCAAATGTGGCATTTTTTTCAAATGCTTCTGGGAAATGACAGCTAGTGGAAGTACAACCTTCTCAATAGTTTTACCACTGAAAATAGAGTGTGCTAATAGATATCTGAATTTACAAAGGCTTCATTTGTATCTCTGCTTCTGCACGTTCGCTGTCAAGTCATGATCCCCACCTTGCATTTGTGGGCATTTTCTGCAATGGCCGGTTCCCTGTTTCTCATAGTGCCATACGAGGACACCTTTTTTGTTTGTCTGGTGGAAAAAATGAAAAAGGACAACGTATGGAAAAATTAATGGGATCGAAAGGCTTTTGAGTCCTTTGAAAAGTGCATGGATGAGTGCCTCCTGCCAGTATTCTGCTTTTGCGTGCTTATAACACAGAGATAAGAAATCTGCAAAAAAGTGGGGGGTGAACTAGATGACCTGCAAAGGGTCCCTGTCAACCTCAGCATCTCTTTGATTAAGAGTCATCATGCTAAAATCGATTTAAGCCAATAGAGGGAGCAAAAAAGTCTCACATATACACACAAGGATATGGGGGAGGAGGAAGGCAAAAACAAAAAAGGAGTTAAAGTTCTGGGTTTTTTTTTGTTTGTTTGTTGCTTACACTGATGTTATCAAGCAAAGCAACATATACTCCTTGCAGAAATGAGCACAGGATGGGAGACCCTGTTGTCAGAGAGAAATGAAGGGCTGGTTTCCAGCAAGGCACATATATAATAGTGCTTTCCTCTTTCCTGAACAACACATACAGCTGTGCTTTCTTCCTAGTGCCTGTGTGAGGCATACTGAACTCTTCTGTAATTCGCTTCAACTCTAACATCTTTGAAAGGTCACATCAGCAGCAGGCAGTTGTATGAAACTGGCAGTTTTTGCATAGGATCAGCGGGGGTATTTCAGGCTGGGCTGAAGAATTGTTTGTAGGAATCTGCTTACAAGTTTATGTGGAGTTTGTTTGTGTCACTCCAGCGCTAGTATTTTTCCTTTCACAAGCATTGTAATTTAAAGAAAATAGAACACGTTAGAAAAAAGAAAAAAAGGCTGACGCATTGCACAAACCTCCTCAAAACCAGGGAAACCAAAACCTCAAATTATTTACTACCTGGGTAGTAAGAATGAGTAACTACTTACTTGTACTTTGTACATTGTGAGCTTTGTAACATAAAAAGCTTTAATAGCATGCGGTGCCTTCTCTCTGAATTATGCATGACAGTGTGGTCTGAGTGGCAATCTACAGACTGAGTGGGGTCCACAATCCTTCTGCTTATTCTGCTGCTCAGACACAGCTCAGAAAGTCAGACTCCTCCTCTGGTACACACCCAGGCCAGAGGTGGATCTGACATCTCTCCCTGTATAGGTAGGCAGGAGGCAGGTGTTTCCAGGTCATCTGCAAACAGAACCACAGAATATCAGGGATTGGAAGGGACCTTGAAAGGTTTAGTCCAATCCCCCTGCCAGAACAGGAACACTTGCTGCTTTTCCTGATGGGTGTGTGTGTGTGTGTGTGTGAACGCTGGAGCATCACAGCAGGCATTATGCATGATGGAGGGAGAAGATGAAGTGTTTAGGGGGTGCTTGTGGCTGTAGGCTTGTGTGAGTCAGGAAGGTGTCTGTGTGTGTCTGAGGAAGGAGGTGTGGTTACAAGACCTTTATAGGGAGAGCCTGGAGCCACCTCTGCAATGAGAAGAATGCAGCAGACATAGATTCCTGAGTACTCCAGCAGTGTAGCAGAGCTCTCGGACTAGAAACACCTGGGTAGTAGGTACAGGGCTATAAAGACAGTGACAAGTAAGTTGTCAAACTTAAGGTTCCCTGGGATCAGTTCATTAGCGCTGACAGGTGACTCGTGGCACCTTTGAATTTACATTGCAGGCAGGTGCTGGATTGAAGTGCTCCTATGCACTTAAGTCCCTTTTCCTTTCCAGCCTGACCTCTGCCTGTGCCTTGTGTTGCCTGCAAGGTTTCAAGGGCTCCATAAGGTCCTCAGGCACGCTCACCGATGTCAGTGGCAATGTACATTTGTACTCTAGATGGCATTGGAATGACTCATAAACAGACTGTGCTGACCCTTTGAGCTTGTGAGTTAATTTTACCTCCAGACAAAGATGGGCCTACATTAGAACTTGGGCTCTCAGTCCTTCAAAATTTGGGGGAAGTTTGAATTTGGGCCTGAACCCTGGTGATGCGGCCTTATTTCCAATCCTGTGACTCAGTGGGCTGGGAATCCTAATTCTGTATCTCTCAAAATACTGATATTCTTTTGTGTGCCTGGCACACAGCAGTCAGACTGACACTGGATCCATCTGTTTCACAGTTGTTTGAGGTGGCCAGTAATAGATGCTTTGGCTGAGATGCAAGACGCTCCGCAATGAAATAACTGGCTGAGGCTCTTTTTGATCTTTGTTTTAAAATTTTGGATGTGGAGACCACATAGCTTCCCTACATGGTTTTTAATACACAGCCCTTGCTGCTCAGTGTTTTCTTCATTGCATTCAGCGGGACCTTGAAGGGACAGTGGCTCTGCTTGCTGAGTGTTCCGTCCCCAGGACATGCTTTGCTTGTTCTGTGCCTAAATTATTTCTGCAGCCTGCTGTTAAACATCTAGTGTCAGTTTGCTTCAGCAATAGTACAGAGAAAATGTCTGAAAGGGAGTTTAGAGAGAATGAATCTTAGGCATTGTTGCTTTTGTAGCGCATCTCTGTTCTGCTCCTGACATTCAGCGTCTTTATTGGTTTGTTACGTGGAGTAAGTCTCAATGTGCATAACCCCTGGGGTTCTTGTCCAAGTAATTGGACAGAGTTGTCTTCTGCTTAACAAGAAAACTAAAGAGAGCAATGATTTATTAGGTTGCCCTACCACAAATTCATTTTATTATAATGATGATAGGTAATGTCCTGATTCTCTGGAATTAAACAAAAACTGAGAGCAGTTTTAGAATACATCAGCTGCAGCCAACAGACATAATTGCATAATTGTTACTGCTTCTCCCCGCCCACCCCAACCCCCCCAAAAAAAAAAAAAAAGTTCAATTCAACCTCATGTACATTGAAACAGGACAACTTTTTACATGAAGTAAGTTAACAGCTGAAGGACTTCTGGAAAGATGTAGCAGGTAAGATAAACACAAACCACTGATATTAACTCTCTGAATAACCTTCTCCTAACATCAGAATGACTTATGTTGCTGCTATATTATTTTATTTAGCCAAGATCCACTTTTAATGCTTTGGTTAGAGAGTATCTTGTCAGAAATTCTACTTACTGTTAATAAATACATGAAAAGAAATAGGTTTCAACAAAAACAGATTAAGCCCAATTTCATGGGAAATGCTATTAACTCCTGTCAACAACTGCCGTCTGTTCATGCAAGATAATAGATACCCTTCCTGGATTGTTTTTAGCTTGCTTTGGATGTACATTTTGTGAAATAAGATGGAATTTCAGCTTGTGGCTGTAGGACATTATCGTGGTCTTTTTCAGCTCTTGTTTGCATCAGTTATAATTTCTGTTGCCTGTGTTAGGAGAAGGATCAGACCCCTGGTTACAACCAGACACGTGTTCCTGAATACCCGCTCGCAGCTTGAGGGGAATCTAGCAGTAGTTTTGACAAGAAAAACCATTATTCATCATGCCTCATTTAGCAGGCATCAAATTTTACATTTTCCCTCTGCCAACTATTCACTCTCCCGCCCCTTCTCATCAGTCAAATACAATTAATATCACCTTAACTGACTGTTCACTTTGATTATCCAGTCTAGTACTATTACTAGTTTCCTTGCTTGACATTTAGCAAACCATGAGTAATGATTTATAACCCAGTTAAAATGGTATTGCTGCCGTGTCACATACCTGAGTTTCTATGCTCTTTTTTAACCCTAAATACCATCTAGACTAATTAAATGTTACTGTGTTGTTTCCTTGTTTTGACTCCCTACCAGCCTTAGTATTCCTGATCATTTTTCACTATGAATTTCTTTCTGCACAACTGCTTATTGACCACTCTTGGGAGAAAATCCTGGTTTTTGCAATTTATCATTGTTGCTACTGTATGTTCCTTGGAAGTTTCTTGAAGTGGTATGTGACCTCTAAAATAACATCTTCTTTGACATTTAGTTAACATCTTGTACTATGTTAGTTCAACAGAGTCCTTCAGCTGGTGTTCCCCACTGCTCAGAAGCACCAAGGAAGGAGAGCTGTCAGTCTGGAGCAGATTATCCAATTTGCTGGGCCACCTGCTGGTAGCTCTTGCTCTGCTTCTTCAAATACATTTTCACTATGTATAGTCTGAATGCTGCAAGTGCTCCTTGCAGTATTTGAGTAGCTGTTGGGCATGAATTGGTTCTGAGATGTCATTGCTGGGATCAAAGAATTCAGATGTGGGAAAGTCCTTTCAGGAGTCCATATGGGTTTATGTTTCTCATCCTGCAGCTGGAGAAGGGTTGGGGACAGTAGTGTGCTGCCTTGCTGTCCTGTTGAGTTTTCAGCGTCCTGCGACACCCTCCTTTCTGGGTTTTAGAAGCTATGATTCTTGCTATAAAATTTAAAGAGTCAATGTATGTATTCAAACCTTTTATTGCAAATCTAGGAAGAGTATTGCAGCATCTCTGTTTGAATTAGCTGGTTGGTGCAAAAGCCTCTGCTCAGTAATTAATCATCCTGCCCTCCTGGAAGGAGTTTGTGTAGTTGTCATGGAGCAGTCAGGAGCGTTGGAGCAGCGTATTGATTTATTTGGCTGATACCTTCTTAATCTGGAGACCACTTTGTCTTCTGCTAGCTCACTTGCTGCGAGCTTGCAGGGCTTCATTTTCCACTGTAGCACTGATGGGAGCCCAGCTGGTAGGAGTCCTCCACAGGTGGTTTTCCCAGCTTGTGTCTGTCTGTCTCTGTCTCTCTGTCTCTCTGAGCTTTTGAAGCAGACTGAATGGCAGAAGACACCTCACTCCATTGCTTTATTTGTATTTTTTTAAATTATTATTACTTTTTAATTCAGTTAATTTGCTCTATCAAGTGTCTTCTTGTAATCACGTACTAATGGGTAAAAACCCCAAATTTCAATAGATGCATGAACGTGGTATGTTTGGTAGTGGAATGCACTGCCATACTCGTAAAACATAGGAGTGGCAGTATCTTGCCCTCAGAGAAAGGCAAGATGTTCTAGGAAGTTAAAAAGCAAGCTATGTTCCTGTGGCTGGTTTGAAGAGAGTTTAAACTCTGTCTCTACAACGCGTGTTGAGAAGAGCTTGTGCCATGTGACTATTCAATCACTCTCTAGTCAAAGTTTCTCAGACTTTCCTGGAACATAAATTGTTATAAAATACAAATTATTTGTGGAGGTTTGTATCTCTGTTTCCTCAGCTCATCTGTCCCTTGGATAGCTACCAAAATTCTTAGGATAAGCTATTACTTAAATAGGAAAGTAATATTTAGAAAGGCTTTAATGATTTTGTAGTTTGCTTTAAACACAACAGCTAATATTAATGAATCCTTAGAATCAAACGTCTAAGTATCCATTGTTCCTCTCTTTTGAATTAAGGCTTTAAGGATGTGGGTGGAGTTCTCTTCCTTTTCTGACCCAAGGAATATTTAAGTATTCCTTGAAAAACAGAACACCTTCAATCCAGTGGTATAGATGGCATCCCAACCCTAAATACTGCTTACCTGTGAGGTGAGACATGCGAGTTTGAACTCTTGAGGGATATGGAGGATGCTGTACTGAAATCTCTCATGCTCTAGGTGAGGATAGTGGCCATAGGGGTCCACCAGAAAGGGCTTGGTTAGCTACTCAGGAGAGAGCTGAAGGTTGTGAATCCAGAGCAGAGAGGAGTGTGCCTCACAGCAGGTCTCTGGTTTAACTTGTGCATTTCTCTTTTGCGTTTCCCATCGGTCACCTCAAGATTTGGAGATCTATGTGTGCCCTGAACAAGCCAGAAGCCATGGGGCTGTGGAACAGCACTACTCTGCTTGGGTAGCACCCAGGCTCAGGACTGCCTTGTTTAGACCCCATTTGACATTTAGTGACAGTATTACTTGAGCTGACATAAAATAGGGCAAATCTGCGACTGCCCGCAAGGTACATGCTCTGGGGTCACATGCCTTCTCAAGCCTCTGTTAAGTTTGTCATCAGACCCTATAGTAGCCACAGATTTACCAGGGAGGTGGTCTGCAGGATCCAATGATTCCTGGCGTGTGGATTCCTGGTTAGATGGTAGCACTGGTCCATCATCCACACTGTAGTCACTTCTGCCCAGTCCAGCTCTCCCAGTGTGTTATGAGGGAAACTGGGCACCTGATTTAGGGCTCTCAGTTCTGCAAGCTGGCAAAGTACCCACGGGTGCTGAGAAACTAAGTACTCTTGCCCAAATTATTTAGCAAGTCTAGCTTGGAGACCCTTATCATTTGATTGTTTTAATTTCATTAGTTCCTAGAGGCCAAAGGGAGGATCAGGAGCTTGCTGTGTTAGATGCTACACAGACACGTAGAAAGAGGTTTGCCCTGGAGGTCTTTCAATTTACATACAAGGAGATTAAAGATTAGAGAAACAGAAATATCATGCAAGTACAATAATCAGATGATAAGTGGTAAATGTCGCATTAGTTCCACATTAGATTTTTTTCCTTGTTTTCTTGTTATATTCCTTTTGCTCTTACCACTGGAGATAAGAGGTAAATAAAGAAGAACTGATGCTTTCCTCTCCCATTGCCATATCTCACCTAGGACAAAAAAGCAAGTGGCATTTTGTTGGTCTCTGGGTATTATAGTTTTGGGTTTTTTCCTTAAAATTTATTATTATTAGAAGTATTAGCATCAATAATGGCATTTTTTTTGCCATTATGATGCCCAAGGTCTGTCAGACACAGGAGCCATATTGCAAAGATGCTTGATAAGCAGGGGAATAAATCCATGTCTAGTTTGTTTAGCAGCCGTTATTCTGCTACTTACAAGAAAACGAAGATACTTTTTAGAAAAAAAAAAGTTTCAATGATTAAAGCAAGTATTATCTCCTGAGCCCCAGCCCACTTAAGGGACAGTGGAATTTTGCTGTCAGGACAAGTCTACATTTTCCAACTTTATAGCTAATGTGAGGATTTCTATGCATAGACAAGTCAATATGCTTCTCGGAAGATTTTGCTTGCTTTAGTGAAGTACAGAAGTCAGCTGGCAATACTTAAGCCATGTATGAAAGAGAGTCAATTTTCCTCCTATGTTCTGCTCTCTAAGGCTGCCTATAGCTCCAATAGATTTCATTATTTGGTACACCTGTCAATTTAGTGAAGTGCAGTACGTGCCACGGGAGGCTTTGGGTAACTTATATCAGCATCTGGCACTTGCCATAATGAGATGTAGAAAGAATGAAAGAAATCACCGTCCCATTGAAGTCAGTGATAACATTCACTGCACTCCAGTGAGGACAGGATTTCATGCCACATAAATTGGTGAGGTCATGTCCCTGGCTTCTCTTAAATAGTTCTACCTACGCAAGTTTCTCTTATGATCTACATGGAGAGGGTCTGAAACGTATTTTTGGTTTATTATTGCTGAGTGGTCTACTTTGGGGGTAGTGTCCTGTTCTGGGCACCTCAACATGAGAGATGTCGAGGTGCTGGAGCAAGTGCAGAGGAGGGCAACGAAGCTGGTGAAGGGCCTGGAGAACAAATCTTATGAAGAGCAATTGAAGGAGCTGGGACTGTTTAGTTTGAGGAAGAGGAGGCTGACGGGAGACCTCATCACTCTCTACAACTACTTGAAGGGGCACTGTAGAGAGGTTGATGCTGGTCTGTTCTCACAGGTAATTAGCGATAGGACAAGAGGGAATGGCTTCAAGCTGCAACAGGGTAGGTTTAGGCTGAACATTAGGAAAGAATTTTTCCCAGAAAGAGTGGTCAGACACTGGAACAGGCTGCCCAGGGAGGTGGTTGAGTCCCCATCTCTGAATGTGTTAAAGAGTCGTCTAGATGTGGTGTTGGGGGATATGGTGTAGGGGAGGACTTTGTAGAGTAGGGCTGATGGTTGGACTTGATGATCCCAAGGGTCTCTTCCAACCTGAATGATTCTGTGATTCTAAATCTAACAACCAATTTATATAATGATGAGGTCACAAACTCCAGTGATGATCAGAGCACTGTCTTAAAAAATTAAAGGAAAGAAAAGTTTTCCTTCAAAATCTGAGTGTCTAGGAAATTCAGTGATACAAGTCCTTTTCCTGAGAAAAGTTTCATACAGCCTCATCAGCATCACAAACACAACTTTTGCCCTTTAGATTTTTAAATAGCTCAAAATAGCCCCACTTTTTTTTTTTTTTTCCATTTTCACTTGTTGCAGCCCCATTCTCCAGTTCCTCAGCCAGAATTTTCCTTGGCCTGTCTGACTCTCATGGAGTCGCATGTTTAAAATGATCTAAAGGCTCATTCTTCAGTAGCGTTTGGCTTTAGGGAGCACAAGTAGTTTGGGAAATGCCTGTTCTTCCTCTCTGCTTTTCACAGCTATGCACTAGATGGTGCTATGTTACTGAGCTTTGCCGCAGAAAACATCATCAATTTTAGCCTGCTTTTCTCTCCAAGTCACGGGAAGGAGTAGGGCTTCTCTACCCACACTGGAAACATGGATACAGGAAAAAAAAACCTTTTTTCTAACCCTAAACTTGAGCTTTTGTTAGTGCGGGCCTGGTTCCAAATCTGAACATCGTTCCAGCCCAGTCTGCTTGTTTCCTTTTCTTTTACAAACGGTGTGGCTGTTCCTGTATTTCTTCAGTCCACATGGAGTATGTGACACTCATCGGAGACCTGAGGTTGCTGGTGATCACAATATCCCATCTATCTCTTTAATCTGTTCCTGTAATTCCCCATCTATTTCCCTCCTCCTTACATGCTCCCATTTCTTAACTTCTTCAAATGTTATTTAAGAATATGATGGAAAAAACCCAACAGATCAGTTTAAAGCAATTTGCTGTATTTTTCAACAACAAAAATATAAATTAAAAAATGGAGTGGATAGGTTCAAAAGAAAACAATCAATATTTTGTACCACAAAAGGCAGTACATGCAGGCTTTTCAGTACAATACATGCAGTGCCATAGGAGGGCCGTATGGTCAGGCTTTTCAAGCGTCTCACATTTTGCTGCCAAAGTAATTGAGCTTTGTCCTAAAACACTTCTGCATTCCTCTTCCTGAGGAATCAATGAGGGTGGAGGGCTTTAGTTGGACGTCGTCTGTTCCCTGCCTTCCACCATACAATTTCAGCGGGTTTGAAATACCAGCCTTTGCTGATGTAGTGAGATGCTGTTGTAGGAGAGATGCTGGTTTGTGTATGGCCACGTGTGAGCACAGAGGCTTTCCTCATGCAGGCATATGTTGTCCTGCATCCTGCTGATGAAGCAGGATGAGGAGATGGAAGGTTTGCCCCATGCTGTCGTGGGCTTTCTGCTGGGATCATGGTTGAACCTTTCCCTGTTGATGGTTGGCTCCTGGTCTGGCTGAGGGAGTGGGGGCATGGGGCGGCCGGGGCAGCCCATCCTCCTCCAGGAGACACCTGGAAATAGGCAGTGGGAACCTGTGGGATGAGCACAGAGGCAGGTGCAGAGGAGAGCTTATCAGGTGGGTGGAAAGGGCTGTCTGAAGTCTGGCAGGATCTCTCCGCTATATCTCAGTAGACTTCCTGCAGTTATGGAAGAAGGAAAGGGCAGTGTTGCAAACGGAGACAGGGAAGGTCACTCTCTGATCCCATTCAATTTGAGGATGAGGTTGAGCCTTGAAGAAAGGGCTGAAATATCCAATGTGCATAAGAATCTAAACCTGTGAATGAATGAGCCTGAGCTTCAGCTGTCCACTTGTTTTGGATTTGTCTATGTAATCCAAACCTGGCAGTATTTCCAGCAAATAAGCATGCAGAATGAGGTACGGGTCCCAAATGCAGAGTCTGGAGGGCTGAATCTGTCTCTACTCCAGCTGCAGAGGAAATGTGGAAGCTCAGCTGGAGATGTGAGGGGTCTCTGGAGTAGATTCATTCCTCCAAATTCGCTTTGTCCATTTAGGGTGAATCTTTGCAAAACATATTGCAAATGTCTGTTGCTGAAGTTACACCAGAGATCTAAAATATCAATCAAAACGAGAGTATTTTCTCATTACTGCTGACTGAGGTTCCACACAATGTTTGTTAAAATGTATGGAAAAAAAGCCATTGAAGTGGTCTCAGCACAGAACTTTGGTGAAATGTATTGCAATACGACCATTATATTAAGGAGGAGGAAAAAGATGGGAAATTTTCTGTGACAGAGTCTCTGTGTGAGCTTGAGGTGCCCTCAGAATTACAAAATTCAGCTGAACTGTATATTTCAAAACCCGAGACAGGAGAAAGAGCCTCACATATTAGTCTCTCATCTGTAGGAAAATAGTTAAAATGACAACAAAGACAAGAAAACCTACATTTCAATTTCAATACATCTGTTTGAATTATGGCTATTTGGTACTTTTGAGAATAAATTGCATTTGAAATGGAATCTTTCTAATGACTTATCTTTCAGGCAGGTATTGTGCACACCTTTTTAATGCATTTTACATGTTTGGAGGGGGGAAGAAAAAAGATGAATTATGAAGAAGTTAAGAGGAAAATAATTTCAGGAGGTAATGGATGAGCTCTGTCTGGAAGATTAATCAAGGCAGTTGCAAGAGAGTGCCAAAAGCATAACTGAAGTAGAACTAAATATCTGATTGTAATTAAAACTTTAGCCTTCTAATGGCTCCATGAAAGATATTTTAATAAACGTGAAATGCACTTTCTAAATGGCACGCTAACTTTTAATGACTTGGGTGTTTTGTTTGATTAGTAACCTGGACTGTTAAATTAAAGCCAACTGCAAATGCATGATAAAATATTGATGGTTTCAGGCAAAGGAATTGGGGGAGTTATGCTTGACAGATTTTTGGTATCATTAAGGATTTTAACTGGTGGAAAATATATATTGCTGGTGCTTAAAGATAGTTAAAGAGGATCTCGTCATTTATATGCCCTAGTTTTAATTTTACAGTAATAATGGGAAAAAAATCTGAATTATTCACAGATGGTTGGTCAAGAGAGGTCACTTAATTTAAAAAGTGTTATTTTAATTACACCTGTTTCTCATTTCTGGTATAGAAAATTAAATATTTGGTGGTATTTGGTTATTTCTTTTCTTAGAATGCCTGGAGCTTTCTTGAAGCTTCTGTGTGTTTTGTGTGTGTGTTAAAGCAGGAAGAGCGTCATGGTAGAAAGAGTTTTATTGTTTCCAGTATAAGCAGCTTTATTGGAAGTTAATTAAATTAAAAAAGCATAATGGTGTCTGCAGGTTCAGAAATAACACATGGGAATTCCAAAAGAAATGTGGATGGTCTCAGGACTTAGCCTCTTTTTAAGAGAGATTTGTTGTATTATCAAAATTCAGCAGCCTTTCCGATGTCTTCACGTGATTAAAAAAGAGAGAGTTGAAGGACTGCAGGGAAACTGGTAAAAATTTACCTGGTTCCTATTAGTTCATATCAGCTTAGAACCAGGTCTTACACCTACGGTATTCTCTGGTTTTATAATAAAACCTTAGACTTTACACAGACTCCCCTTCCTGCAAGGAACAAAGATCAAGACAAGGCACAGCGCCCAGGGCTAATAGAGCAGTACTTCAGAATAGTTTAAATATATGGGACTTCACTGGAGAGGAAGGGAACACAGTATCATTTGCACACACGTGCCGGAGTGACAATTGGAGTGAAATTATACTTCCACTGAACTCAAAGGATGCCTCGTTTGGATTTTTTTATAGGACTAGCTGTTTCCTAAAGCTGCTGCTCCACCGTTACATCTTTCTGTCTCCTTCCCTCATTCTGGTTTCTGCTCCCTGTGCCCAGGCAGCTGCTGGCCATGCTCTGGCTGCTCCTACAGTGGTGCTCCTCCAGCCCCAGGAACTCACCTTCTCCTTGCAGGCTGTGTGGCAGCCCCTCTGCCTCATTTTCTGCCTCCAGGTTTCCTTCCAGATGCAGGTGGCCAGCCTAGAGCAAAGCAACAGGAGGTAAAAGACAAATCTTTGGCTGGCTGAAAGTGGACCATGGGTCAAGAAATTATTGAGAGAGGAATGTGGTGAGGCTTTGGCCAAAGACACGTGTGAGTACCTCAGAGGAGTCTCATGGAAGAGTAGGTGTCCCCTTGGTTTCCCAGGGGTCCCAGACTTGGGATAGGACCAAATTCAGTCCCTGATGAGAGGGGAGCTGGGAACACAGCCTGCACTGGCCTCTTCTGAGGGTGCCTGGGGCAAAAGTTGGGGAAGATATCTGAAGAGAAACAGTGTAAACCAAGGAAAAAGTAGGCAGCTGCCATTTCAACTAGAATTTGCAGTCATGGGCGTATTTGAGCTATCTTATAACACCACCTGGAAGGAATAGGGAAATGCCACAGCTGAGAGCCTACTTAGAGGAAGCTCCAGGATCAAGAGCAATTTGAACCTATGCAGGGGAAGCAGGAACTTGCCACAACCTTTAGGTAATTTTTAGTGGCCACATAGGCCCAGGCAGAGGGCTAGGTGGCTCAGTAGATGTTTTGCAGTCTTGGCCAATACAATTTATCCTGGGGAGGAAGAACAAGTCAGTTATCCAGAGAAAAAAATAATTATCATATACACTGAAAGAAAGCCTTAGAGAGACTAACTACTCTTGTGTATCTGATGGCAACTGGTTACCTGATGCTGGTATCCTTTGCCATTAGACAAACCTCCAGACTGTGTAACTGTGATGGTAGTTCTTTCTGTATTTCATGTTATGTTCCACATGTTTCGTTTCTCCATGGACATTAGACAGCATCCAACCCACCAGACACCTCAGGTTAATTTTATGCACATGAATATTTCAGCCAGAGCATTTGTAAGATCTAGTACCTTGGATCACAAACTCTTCAGGGCCATCTTCTCATTGAGTCATGTGCAATACTGAGCACACTGCTGGTGCACAACCAATAAATTATAACTCCCTGGGGACTTCCATTTGTCAGAGAAAAATGCATCCATGTTCAATAAAAGATTCTGTCACTCTATTGCTGTCTGCAGCTCTTTCAGATTTATATATTCAGCTGATGATGAGCCATTCAGTGTGATGGGTGTGATGTGTCTTTCCAGTTGGACAGGATGACCACAAATGTTATTAAATTCTACCAGTCTGCTGATAGAAGACAAAATCTGTTCCCACACAATACGACTAGCACCAGCATAGGGATAATACAGTATTTATTTATGTACAGGAGGCCATAGATAAATTTCCCATATTGTGAGCCTTGTGGAATACTGAACACTCATAAATGATGTACCAACTTTATCCTGGCAGGACTGGCAGATATAAACACAATCATGTTCCTGACTGGCTCAGTTTTACTGTCATCCAAATGGCTTAGTATATAATGTAAAAGCACGCCTGAGTCAGTGAATGCCCATTTTTGAGTGTAGCCAGATGGATTTCTACTGTGCAGGCCCTTGTTTGATGTCTAAATTTGCCTCACACACACTCTCAGTATCAGCATGCCTGGAAGAAAACCTTGATTTAAGCTGTTTATGGAGGTTCTATGCCTGCGTTCACGAATCTTCTGACGTTCAGCCAAAAGGCTGGCTTCATTCCTTGCCAGGCAGAGAGAAACACACTTTTAAAATTATTTTCCTGAAAAAGCACAGGCTAAGTGGGAAGTGGAGTTGTTGGTTTCAGCTGGGGTGATGAAGGCAGTGTGGCCTTCTCTTATTTCTTCCACTGGGTGGGTTTCTCTGCCTCATTCCTTTGAATAGCTCATCTGGATTTTTTTAAAACTGCCCATGCAAATTTTGGTCGCCAGGTATGCACCCAGCCCCTGGCAAGAATGATGGAGACACATACAGCTAGCTGGGAGGAAGCTGAGCTGTTCCAGGATCCAGCAAGGATGTCATCAGACCAACCTTTGGCTGAAGAACTTTTGACACTTCTCAAGGTAAGCGAAATCAAAGGTGTGATTGTTAAATTCAGTATTTTTTTCCAAAGTGCCTTATTGGAACGTTGGTAGGATTTAAAATCTGTGCTCAGTATTTCTTTTTTTCTTTTCCTTTCTTTTTCTAGATCCCCTTGCCTTTCCATTTAATCAAATTATATTTTCTTTCTTTTTTCCTTTGCTGAGCTTGGTCCATGTGTTCCAGATCAGAACAAGAAAATGATAAGTCTTTCAAGTCCTGGTTTGTCTTCCTAACCAATGCCTGCCTGGGCAGCAGCAGTATCTGTCCATGCCATCATATATTGTTCTCAGTTTCTGGAAAAGCAAAAGGAAAGAGGCCCTAACCAATCATGTCATAACACACCTAAAATGGTTATAGCAAAGGGTGTGACTCTTATTAATATTTTGCTTGTTGAGTTTTTCATTCAGTCTCTCCTCTCTTTGCTACATAATTTGTATGAATTACGACCTTTTATCCATTTTTCCTATCTCCCCCACCCATTCTTAGCATGTGTTTGTTTCCGGATAGATTCCTCATAATTTTCAAACTGCTGAATATTTTCCCTTTTAATTCTAACTTTTTTTTTTCTCTCCCCCTTCTTTCTTTCTCTTCCTTTTATTTTCTGTGTCCTGACCACTCTTTCCCAATATATTTCATTAGCTTGGCTTTGCTTGTTATCACACAAATGCTGCAGCTCACTCTCCCTGTTCTCCAAAGTCCTTCCATATTTAGCTTGCTGCTAAATGCCATATTTTCATCCCCTCTGCATCCTTGACATAAGAGGATTTGGTCAGGCCCTGCAGCCTTCATCTCAAAGATAAAAAAAAGGGATGGAGTGGGGGAGGTGAGGATGGATCAAAGGTCTCATCTGAGCCTGGGGGAGGTTTGGGGAGTGCCAGTCTCTGTGAGCAGGGACCCACAACAAGCAATGCCAGGATTTACTGTTCTGGATATGATCTGAGGAGCTGCATCCTCTGTCTTTCTTTAGCCCTTGCTGCCTAAGGGATGCCTATGTGTGCCAAAACGGAGCATGGGCGCTGTGATTGAATGTAACGCGAGTACCGGTGATGTGACAACCATTGCATCTGGTCATTTTGTATTGCCTGGCCTAGAAATCCTGCCAAGACTTAGAGCCAGGGACCAACATCTAGGTAGTGATGGGGTCTGTGCTGTTTGTGCTTTTTAAACAACATAGTTTAGGTTGTAGTAGCATAAATGGTTACTGTCCTTCCTGGATTGTATCGATATACTGATACACCCCATACTAATTTCCAGGATCAGTGCCCAAGATAATAAACTATTGTAGGCATTGGAAAAGAGACTTATTATATATTATGTGCCATGTTTTGAAGTCTGAATCTACTCTTTTGCTTTCATTTGGTGGAAATATGAAGCCACAAATAGCAGCAGCTTGTCTCAAGTCTCTGACAGAATCCTTTCTCGTTACCCCAGCTGAAGGCAAATTCATGAAACACATGAAAAAAAGAGTGGCTATTCTATGGTGGCTATTCTTATGGTAGGAGTATTCTTACGAGACAATATCAAGTAAGCAGATGTGTTTCCAAAACAGCCACCAAATTTTGACATATAATACTGGGTGCATGAAGATTTGAATTAGTGTGCTGGCTGGGGAGACCTCAGTTACCCGCCTTGCACACTGGCAGCTGCTTACCTACAGAAATTAAAGTTTGCTTTTGCCAGTGAAAACATCTGGAGATGAAGCGAGAGGGCAATATCTGAGGCCAGCAAAGATCCTATAATGACAATTAATGAAATCAGAAAGAGAGACTTTTGCAATGAAGCGCAACTATAAACTCCTGTCATTCTGATTCCTGCTACACGACTGGAACTAGGAAATACACTTTAGTATCTTGCCAAGACTTCTCTGTAAGGCTCTGATTGAAGCTGCTTTGAAAGTCTGATCCTTAGTGGGATTTTATTTTTTTTTTTTTTTAAAGTAGAATGAAAAATGTTCTGTCACGTTCCAGGTTACAAACTGTAGCTGGAGTAATAAAAGGTCACTTTGCCATTCAGCATCCATTTCCTATTCCTTTGAAGTCCAGCATTTACTAGCAAGTAAACCAAGATACTTCAAAAGTTTTACAGCAGTGTGGCAAGGCAGAGACATAAGTACATGAGCAAAATAACTGATTATCTGGTACTGCCTTTGCTGCTAAACAAAATGGGGCCCACCCTTGTTCTCCCCACATCTGTGCTCTGTGTGCTCTTCAGAGTTGTATCTGCCTGGCCTCCTACGATGTATCTTTTATATAAGGGTACATCTCTTTGAAGTGTGTAGAGGGAGGAAAAAAAGTCTTTTCTTGACATCTCCTTTGTTATGCGGCTTTCTTTTGCTAGGGAGGATTAGAAAATATTTCATCACCTATTCCCTGTCCCCTTCCTCTCCCTCTTTCTCTCCCCAATTTATCATATTGTGAAAAGAGAGGAAATACCTAGAAAAAAAGATGTTTGCCATCCACAAGCAGAAGAAAAGAATATGGGAGGCTGCTGTGTTTCTATAAAGGTAATTTCTTTTGCCAAGCTGCCCTTGTAATCAGATAGGAACATCTGGAAACAAACAAGCAAACCAGCCTTTTCTGGTTATGGCCAGGAAGGAAGATGTTATTAAAATTATCACAGAGGCTTTTCTCAGGAATCAGTGCTTGCAAGTGCTCTGATTTTATGCCATGACGTGAGAAGCCAGCCCTGTGCTGGAGACGATGCGACCTTTCAGCTGCAGGGGGCAATCCAGCACAACCCAAGCTGCTTTGTCAATCCTTGAAATAATCCAGCTATTTCTGACAACAAAGGCTGAAATTGTGCTCCTGGTTTGGGGACTGCAAGACTGCATTCTAGCGCAAGGATCAGTCTCCTTTGTGCTGTGATTACGTATTGTGTGAAAAACCCTTCATCAGCCACTGCCATGTGTCCATTTGATGTGATGGAGTTGCCCGTTTTCTCACCAGCAGGTTGGTTTATTTGGGTGAAGAACTTGTGCTAGCCCTGAAGTGCTGCTCTAGAGACCAGCTGTCCTGCTGGGCTCCCTGTGGCTGCTCCTGTGCCATGCCATCAGCAGTAGGTGCTGGCAGAAAAAAGAACAGCTCAGGAATCTGATGTGTTATTTCCTCCTTTAAATGCGAGGCCTAGCGCAGCCAAAATGCAAGGTATTTGCCAAACAAATCTATAGCAAGCATGATTGCTGGGAACAGTCACGTTGGGCCGCAAAAAACCCAGTCAAAGCCTGTTGGCACAGTGAGACACTGGTGCAGGGGCAGCAGGGTGAGGGCTGGTGAGGAGGGGAAGGTAGGAAGCAGGGCTCTGGCAGCATTTGCTTTCTCCATTTTAGCCCCTTACACACTTGGTGCAAGACAGCGGAGAAGTATCTTCACCTGCTCCAGGTTTCCCATGGGATCCTGCTTGAGGGTAAGAAGGCTCTGCCGAGGGACCTGGATAAGTTGGATTGATGGGATGAGGCCAGAAGTAGGAGGATCCACAAGGCCAAGTGCCAGATCCTGCACTTGGGTCACAACAACCCCATGTAGTGCTACAGGCTTGGGCAAGAGTGGCTGGAGAGCTGCCTGGCAGAAAGGGACCTTGGGGTGTTGGCTGACTGTCAGCTGAACATGGCCAGCAGTGTGCCCAGGTGGCCAAGAAGGCCTACAACATCCTGGCCCGTATGGGGGACAGTGTGGTGAGTAGGACCAGACAAATGATGGTCCCCCTATACTTGCCACTGGTGAGCCCTCACCTCGAGTACTGTGTCCAGTTTTGGGCCCCTCACTACAAGAAAGACATTGAGATGCCAGAGCAAGTCCAGAGAAGGCAATGAAAATGGCGAGAGGTCTGGAGAATAAGTTTTATGAGGAGAGGCTGAGGGAGCTGGGGTGGTTTAGCCTGGAAAAAAGGAAGCTGAGGGGAGACCTTCTCACTCTACACAACTACCTGAAAGGAGGTTGTAGAGAAGTGTGGGTCAGTCTCTTCTCCTAGATCACAGGTGATAGGACAAGAGGAAATGGCCTCAAGTCGTGCCGGGGGAGGTTTAGATTGGAGATGAGGAGAAATTTCTTCACTGAAAGGGTTTTCAACCGTTGGAACAGGCTGCCCAGGGAAGTGGTTGGATCACAATCTTTTGAGGTATTTAAAAGAAGGGTAGATGTGGTGCTGAGGCACATGGTTTAGTGGTAGTTTTGACGGTGTCAGGATAATGGTTGGGCTCTATCTTCCAACCCAGATGATTTCTATGATTCTATGATTTCGTAGTGCTCAGGAAAAAAGCAACTCCCTCAGAGGCAGGGTGGCCATCCCAGGGCTCTCTGGACCTGGGTGAGGGCGCATTGAGTTTGGAGAAGAGGAGGCTGAGGGGAGACCTCATTGCCCTCTACAACTACCTGAAAGGAGGTTGTAGAGCTGTGGGTGCTGGCCTCTTCTCCCAAGTGAATAGTGACAGGACCAGAGGAAATGGTCTGAAGTTGTGGCAGGGAAGGTTCAGATTAGATATTAAGAAGAATTACTTTACTGAAAAAGTGGTCAGGCACTGGAAGAGCCTGCCCAGGGAGGTGGAAGAGCCTGCCCTGGCGGTATTTAAGAACCATGTAGATGTAGAGCTGCAGGGCACATTGAGTGGCTGAGATTGTAGGGGTTTTTTGTGTGTGTATGGTTGGAATTAGTGATCTCAGAGGTCCTTTCCAACCCTGATGATTCTCCAATTCTGTGAGGGAATTACAGCAGGAGTCTTGTTAAAAGCCTTCTTGATGTGGTTCATTTTCTGCATCTACTTAAGGACAGCAGGCAGCGCTCTCCTGAGCTGCTGCCTACCTCCTACTTCCTGCTCTGGGCCACCAACCCCTGATATCCAATAGTCCCATCCTTGCATCAGAGCATGGTTTTTGTCAAAGGCCCTGACTTTGCCACTTCTTAGTTAAGGTGCTGTGCTGTGCCATGTGGACATGGCCAGTGGTGAAGTACAATGGACACCCTGCTCCTCATCTTCCCGGCTGAGGCCTGGTGCAGCTGGCTAGTGGGTTCAGTGCTCAGCAGGATGCACAAGGAAGTCAGAAGCAACTCAGGGAGGGAGGGGAAGCTAATGAGGATACCTTGGACCTGGGGGTGGGAAGCATAGCACTGGTTGTGAACTGATGGATTAGCTGTGGGTTAGTGTCCATAGAGTAAAGGGACTTGGAGAGGCACAAACCAGCCTGCCACCTCTGGCTCCTCTGCCTCTGTGGTGTGAGCCACCTTGGGTGATGTTGCCAACAGCCTGCTGGGCTCTGGTTCTGAGTGGAGGGGACCAGCAGGGTTGGCCATGCTTACCAGCAGCTAGCATGTGCGATTTCCCCTAGTGGCACAGTACTTGGGTAATTCTTCTCGCTAGGCTTTGCTTGTGAGTACTGCAGACATTTCCTACACGTACCCTGAGTCTTTCATGTGCTCATGAGAGAGACTGCTGGGAGCCCAGCTCACCACCACCCCTGCTGGTGAGCAAGACATGAGCAAAAATGGTCAAATTCTAATGTCTATAAAAGTCTCTGTCAAGCAGTGTCATGTGGAAAGCCCTATGTGAGACTAAAGATCCTTTCTGATGGCAGTAGAGAGGATGTTGATAAGAAAGGGCTTTTGGACCTGGGCAGGTCAGGTGATGGAGGAGTCGGTGCCTCCTGCGCACATCTCTCCTACACAGGGGAGTAGAATGGGGTTCTCTGTAGCAGCTCTTGTGTTGTGACTTCAGTGAGCAGTGGAGCTTATTGTACTGAATTTGCTATGGATTTGCATCTTGTGGTGAGGTTATCTCTTGTCATACAAAGAGCAAAGATTGTTCAAAGCTTGTCCTCTGGTTACGGCATGTATAAAGTATCCCCAGTGTAGATTTTCTGTCATCTAATAGTACAGTTTTGTTCCCACTAGAAATGTGTTTTAGTAGAATGAGTACACTTGTGTCAGATTTAGTTAAAACTGGACAACAGGTGGGATATTACTGGCAGGAGGCAGAACCAGTAGATATAGACAACACAGTCATATCAACCTCATCGCATTAGAAAGATGGATTAAAAATTAAATAACTGATGTTCTTCTTAAGACCCTTAACATGCAATGCAACCCAAAATATTAGAGAAGATTGCATTTAATGTTCAAGGGGGTAGGAAGCTAGCAGGTTTTTGTCTGGTGATTTCAATATTTGAGCAATGTGGAAAAGACTTGTGGAGCTTTTTACAGTGTAGAGCTTGTCTAATGAATAAGAAACACTTTTGTTCTTAAATATTAGGAAATAAATTTTTTAGTTTTCTGTGTGGGGGAGGGGAAAAAAAATTAATTTAGAACTAGAATAACCTTGGGTTTCCCTTTGGCTTTTTTGTAACATCCATAGGCAAGGCTGGTTGCCCTGACAAAACTCATGAGGAGCCCACTGCTCTGATCTGAATTTTTCTCAAACCTTTGGAAGTGCCTCTAGAGGAGAAAGGATTAAATTTCCAAAGTTAGATTCAGTAACGAGACATTGATATTTATGTAAACCTTCCAACTTTAAAAAAAAAAAAAATCAAATCATGAGTAACACCAATGAGTGGCTCCTCTCCCCTGCCAGGATTGAGTCCCTGGTGTGGAGGGAGCCTGGGGATGCCCCTCCCTCCCATTGCTGCCCCTCACCTTACTCCATCCTGGGAGGTGCTGCTCATCCCTCCAGCATGACTCTGTCACGCTCCTCTTGGGAAGCAGTCACTTCAGCCCTGGTAGTGGTTTTGCTTCAGGTTTTATGAATAACTACCCTCCCTGCACAGGGCTGGCAAAGTGGAGCTTTTTGTTTGTATAGCTGCTCTAGATACAATTTTATTATTAATCACATCAAGGGAGGCTCAGAGGTTTTAGGGCTAGAAGAGACCATTACTGTAATCTAGTTTGGAAAATTTCTTCCACAGTATTTTTGGGTTTTGTCAAAAAGAAAAATGGTATTTGTTTTCCCTTGCCCTTAGGTCTTAAGGTGTAATTTAACTTTTTCATAAACCAAACAAAATCATAGAATAATCATCATCATAGATTTTTAAAAAGTTTTTTCATTTACTGAATAGGTTTCTGCATTTTTTATATTGAAATAAAAATCTACCCTAGTTTTAATTGGGGAGACCCCACTCCTGCTCACTTTCTAGTAAAAAAGGCAGACAACCTCTTTAACTGTGCTGCCATAGGAAAGCCCAAGGATGGGGGCATGGACACAGCACAGCGGGATCTGCCCAGTGAAGTCCATGAGAATTTTATCTGTATCCAAATAACAAGCTGAAATGGGTCATAGAGGAATTCTGCTCACATTTCTGACAGCAGCAAAACTTTCAGCTGTTCTTGATGTTCAACTCTGAGGATGTGCTTAATATTCAACACTGGTTTCATCATCAAAGAAATTGAGGCAAAATTAAAAATTCTTTTCCTGGGTCTGTTATTTTCACAGCTTCTACTTCCTTTCAATTTTGATACTGCCATCCATTTTGATAAAAGAAAATGATGTGTGAGGAACAAGGCAGGCAGGAAGGAGACAGAACGAGAAGTGCTGTTCAACGCCGACTTCACCTCTGCAGAAGTTTATAATAAGATGTCTGCAGATCACTCCCCGCTGAAAGCTCTCACAAATAACACCCTTGCTCATGGAAAGCGAATTAAACCAGTCCTGCCGCACACGGCTGCTGGAGAGCACCGCAGCATGCTCTGATCTCCGAGCAGTTGGTCTCTCTTGTCTAGTGCTGCACAATTTTTTTTCTACTTTTCTTTCTGTTGAGCACATATGACTTCTGTGTTGATTTTTTGTGTGTCTAGTCTCCCTGCTCCCTGAAAGCTTTTTATTGGAAGGAAAGACTTATTGATCTGGATCGACTCCTGGGGCTGGCTCTTAGGATCCACAAGAAAGCTTTCTTTCAATGAGCCCTGCTTGCAAAAGCATCCTCTCTGCCATTTATTCTCCAAATGAATGGGTGAGGGAGGAGCCCAGCCCATGTAGGCACCTTGAAGAGCAGTGTGAAGGTTGTCTAGAGCTTTGGAGGGACCTCCTGAGGCTCTGAATTAGGGTCAGTCCTGGCTATGACACTGATTCCCAGTGCGACCTTGAGCAAATCACTTGGGTCTGTTCCCACATGCAGTAGTCAGGGGCTGCACAAAATGTGGAATGCAACTCTACCTTAGGCTCTGACACTGCATTTGCATTCCCATCACAGGGGAAACACCTCCGTTGCACCACCCTGGCCAGGACAAAGCCTGGTAGCAGCCCAGCTGCAGCACGATGGCACTCCGTGGGTGTGGATTTCCGTTGTGGGACAAATAGTATAGTGGTGATGGCCGCAGAGGCGTAACCATTGGAAGATGATGAAAAACAAAGGTTTTTCTGTGATGAAAGGAAGATTGAATGAATTCCTGCCAGTGCTCTAGACTTCAGTAGGCTGTTAAATACAAAAATCAATGTTAATGTAACATTACAGCCAAGCTTTTAAACCTGCTAGTTAACCTGTGGAGTTTAGCCTGTAATCTCACAACCCCCTTTTGAACTGTACATAGGCCAGTATCTAAAACATTCCTTACACAGAAAAACAGTGAGGTATTTTTCTTTTCCATAACTCCAAAAGAGTTTTGCAGAACAGGAGGTAAAATTTACCTCAGAACAAATTAAATATATGGGAAATCTCACTTTAGAGACTGAAATTTTCAAAAAGTTCCCCCGTGTTTTCCAGAATATGAAGGAAACCCAACACTCTCACCTTTAGGTGTTCATTCACACAGTAGTATTTTTCAAACCCCCTGCAGCAGAAGAAGGTAGCTCTCTGCATGTATCTTTGGACGAGGTGCTCTTCAGATTAAGAATGTTGTTCTGTGGTCATACACTAGTTGGTATGATGGGATGCCCATCCCCACCAGGCCCTGAGGCATTGATGCATTTGTTGGTGTTGCTGTTGGAGTCACTCTCGCTGGCAGTTAAAAGTTGGTCTTGTAATTGTAATGTGTATTCATACTCCATATGACTATCAGCGGTTTTTCAAATGCCATTCTTTACATGGTGCTGCTCTTTGCATAAGAAAAAAATGCCTTAATTTACATAGTCTCTGGGGGGGTGGCAAACAAAACCTGTAGCCTGATTGTTTTCCCTATCATTATCTGTTTTTCTGAGAACTTCTTGCATGTCACTTTGCTGGTATAACCTGATAATTTATTGCAATTAATAGACATGAATTTACTAGCAGCAGAACATGGGGGGCATTTGCAGTTCTAGTGACCCTTGTCTTCTCTTCCCCTAATAGCTCATGCAACTCGCATGGTCCCAGCTGAAGCTTTGGATCCTCCAAGGCTGCAGAGGAGATAAAAGGCCGTGCAGCAGCCCGGAAGGGTGTGCTACATGCCCTTTTGTGTGAACCGTGGTGGGGATGTGCCCAGATGCACTTGCCTGTGGTTAAAGAAAGGAAATATTTTTAAAGCTGTGTAGACATTACCATAGCTCATGTGTATGGAAGGGTCAAGCTAAGGTTGTCATGGGGATTGTGTCTGAAATCCTGGTGGCGCTGAAGTCTGTGAGCGCTTTGACAGCCCCATTAATTGAGTTTCTGTGGTTGGTAAGCCTTCTCTCCCAGTGTTATTTTTAGTGCCACACAGAGAAATCTGAATGCAATGGAGTTCATGGAAAGGGGCTGAAATGTCTGTGCCCCTGTGCCATTCACATGGGCTGTGAAGGGGTGGGCAGAGAGGGTGAGAAGGGCAAGCCCTCCATCCCAGTTCTTCGCTGGCATGGGCTGGAGGCTGCTGGCATTGCTGCGACCTGCACGGTGCCATTGGGGAAACTGCTGTGCAGGAGATGGAGGTCCAGGCTGGAGGTTGTGGTCCCCTTCCTCCCCTCACTGAGATGTGTGGGGACGCTGAGCCCTGGTGGGTGGAACCAGGCCTTACTGCCCCAGTGGCTCTGTTTGGGGCACCACAGTTTGGACTTTGATGTGTGGATGGGCTGTGCAGCCCTCGGGGTTAAGGACTGGGTTAACTGGCCGGGTACCCGAGAGGAGGCTCCAGCTCTGAAGGGGATGCTGTACAGTGGCTTCCTGTTTCTTTCTTCCTTGAATTTAAACTCCTTAAAAACAAATCCCTTCACTCCCCAAATAAGCTCTTTACTTCTGCCTTTCAACCCTAAATAGCTTAGCATATAAGTAGCTTCTTGTGGAAAAAAAAAAGTCAACGCTGTCTGTGTTTCTGTGATCAGACACTCAGAATGAATTTCAGTCTAATCCGAGTTTTGAAATTGATTCAGCTCAATGACCTTGGGCAAGTTACTTAACCTCTCAGTGCCCCAGTTTTTCCATTTGTAAAACAGAACTGAATACCCTTGTGAACTGGGTAAATATGTCCTGAAGCTTAATTAAGATATGCCTGTTTTTAGAGGGCTTTGAGGTCTGTGGTTGGAAGCACGATGGAGGAGCAAAACATGCTTCTTGGCAGGGAGCTTCATTGCCTAGCCCGATCTGTGGGTCTGGAGCCCACCCCAGCCCAACCAGAGCCTTCCCATAGCCATTAAACATAAACACCAACAGGAGGTTTGAACTTGCCAGGAATGGCTGTAGAGTGGCCTGATCCCATCTCCACTTGGAGATGCAATGGAGCAGACTCGTGTTGCCCCCGCTAGGCGTTATGCTAAGGAGGAACAATGGAAGAGGAGATGTCAGCTGTACTTGACCCTCCTGATTTCCAGCCCTGTTTGGTTTGAAAGACAACATGTGCAGGCTGGAGGAATTCTGGAAGCAAAGTGGAAGTGTTGGCATGCCCGTTTGCATACTAATACACCCCGAATACCATTATTTTTCCAGCTTCCACAGCTGTGTTATGACTGTACTAGAGCTGAATTCTAACAACCAGCCAAAAGGTTTGTTTGCATGTATATGTGCACGGAGGTTTTGCAAGCAAAACTGGAAAGCTTTCTAGTTGTCACAGTTGTTGTGTTGTGGTGGGTTTTTTTTTTAAACCCAGCACACTTTTGTGCTTACATTAAAAATTATGGATCAGCTGTATCTTAACAAATGTCTCTTCCCTGAATTTATGCGGTTGATGGCCTCAGAGCTCAGTTTGAAAGGTTTCCCCCTCTGTATTGCAACTGGGATTTCTTCCATAGATTTCTTTTTTTTTTCTTTTCTTTTCTTTTTTTTTTTTTTTTTTAATAGAAACAGTGTTTTATCTTTTTATCTTTGTCTTGTATAAAAGATAAAAATCTATAGTAATTCTTTCCTATGTAGACTGCTCTATTTTTCCCGTAAAACACTCTTGCAAATAAGTCTGCAGATCTTTCAACACAATGCCTGAAGCATCACACATGATAAATCCTTCCCTAGTCTCAGCTTTCTGTAACCTTCCCCATTCCTCACAATGACGCACACTTTCTCTCATTCATCTTTTATTACAATTCAATATTGTGCTTGAATATAATTAGTTTGTATGCAGTGTTCCCTCTCCCCCCTACTTGTTTGTTTTTGGGGTTTTTTTCTTGAAAAAGGACAAACTACTTGTTCCCATGCACATTTCATCTGGAAATTGACTTCAATGTTATAGGTTCCAATATATTTACACAACAGGTAGGGAAAGGTATTGGGAAAAGAAGAAATATTTTTAACATCGTAAACCTCTAGCAAAAATATGTATGTAATAGAATCTGGTACTGTGGTATTACACACATTACAACTGTCACTGTGACTTACAGCCTTAGTTTAGCTGAAAGAAAATCTATAACCCTAGAAATGCAACAATGTCCGAGTCACAGTTCAGAGTAATAAATGTTTTTCACAGAATACTGTAATCCATATTTCCAAAGCTGATACAACAAAGGCATTTCTACTAGAAATCTTTCAATTTCATGAGCGGAGGCTCATAGAGGGAGAGGGAATGGTTAGGAGAAAGGATAAGCAATTAAATGCCTGTGTTCAGAAATATTAGCCCTTTGGCTAGTGCTTTTGGTGATCGTTCTTGCCTCAAAATTATATCTTAATAAAGTGTCATCTCCTTTTTGGTACCAGTATGAAAAATCAACTTCTAAAGTCTGTGCTCAGTTGAGGGTGGTAGGGTATTGGGTTGCAGATAGCTCAGTGTTCCCCACCTCATGGACATTGTATGTGTTGCACACACAGTCCCTCCGGGGCAGATGATGGTGTTCAGATGAGGTGAGGTGTGAAATTCGGGATGAAATGGGCTGTTTTGGGCTGGGCAGGATCCTTGAATATGCTCCTTTGTGTGTCAGTGCTGGGAGCTGCCAGCTGCTGTGCCTCTTTGGGGTCCCAGTAGGCAGCCTCCCTGTGCGCCTCCTGCTGAGCCCTTCACCTTTGTGGTGGGTTGAACTGAGGGCTTGATGGGTGCGTTCCAATTCTTGGCTTGGGGACCTGAACTGGGAAGTCTGCTCCCAGATGTTCATTTTTGATTCACCTCCATTACATTTTCACCAGGAACGGTGTTTGCAGGCCAAAGGCAGTGAGAGCCCTGGGGTGTCCTTATGTCTTTGGCTTTGGTTTGACTTTGTGTACGGGGAGAGAACTTGACCACGTGCCAGCGCAGTGAGGCCATCCTGGCAGGCCTTCCTGCCGGTGACAGCAAACAAATATATCACACTACATATTTCCTTTCTCAGAAGGGTATAGTTTGAGTAGCTTAAGTAGCTTGTGTTTTGGGCTCCCAAGACCTTCATTTGTCTCTGCCTTCAGACTTCCTGGCAAGCTTGCTCATGTCTATTAATTTTCTAAAATCCATGAAAGCAAAAAAAGAGCAAATTGCATTAAAGTAATCTGTAATCATTTGAGTTACAGTATGAGTGAAATACTCTCATAGCTGAGCAGTTAAAATGGAAATGCAGTGTTGGGAAGCTATATGTGCCATAGTTTATTGCCTACTATACACATTGCAGAGTATCAAGTTCATTCCAGTCAAGGTTAGTCAGACGTTTGTGTTTGGTTCTATGTTTAGAAAAAAAAAAAAGAGGAAAAAAAAAGAAAAAAAAGGAAAACAGAAAAGAAAACAAATGGAGACACTAATACTGGGAAAAAACGTCTGTCTTATTAGGTCTTTCATTTGTTTCTTTTCTTTCCTGGTGGGGCTGAGCAGATACGCTGGCACCCAGAACTGCTGAGCAGGGTGTGTTTCCCAGCAGGCATGCAGGTGGCATGGAAAGGCCAGTAGGTTGGTCTGTACTGAAGAACAAAGCTTTTCACCAGAAACTCAGCATATCTAGTTGTATTATCATCTCGAATCATTGCAAGCGCTTAATATATATATAGCACTAACATTGCACCTACTATGCTGAGACATCATGCTTGCTTTAATGCGCAGTACTAAAAATTTCAACTTCCCATAAATTAGCTTTATTAGCTACTTTACTTAGTCATCATTCCTATTACTGCTTCATTAGAGATCTGATTCATAATCATTGACTTATGAAGAACAGATTGCAAAGAGTTTTCCCCCTCCTGTCTGCTCCTCACCTTCCCATGCTTCAGTGTGCATTCAGACTAATGCAATGCTACAGTGGATAACGCTGATCTCTTTCGAATCTTGATGTGGGACAGCCTGAAATGCTCTGTCCTTGTAATGCTGTGTTTCCCTTTCAGACCTCCTGTAGGAGGCTCTATTGTTCTTGATTGGACCGTCTGACTCACAAGGATGAGCGAATTTTGTTGGCAAGATCCTTCATTCCTGAGCCAGGACAATCCTATTTTTTCTACTTTGTGATAGCTGGTGATAGGAGTGTGAAATATTGCACATGTGTATAATAGTCAAGGCACAAAAATGTGCTCCTGAAGTGGTGACGCTATGAACAGTTTACTTGCCCTTGGTACAAAGGAGAGCAGACATAGCCAGGGTATTTTTCCACCTAACTGATGTGAAGCAGCAGTTCATCGTCTGGTTTTTGTGTCGGGAGACTACAGGGCTCTGAAGCTGGTTTTTGCATCCACCTAGATGTGACTTAAAAGTTGACCCTTCTGCTGAAATGCATTTATCAAGCAACTGGGGTCTCAAAAAAAGTCTGGGTGTTGCCTGGGGTTTATCACCCTGGTGACTTTGGGTGTTATGCTTGTTGTAGACTTTGGGAGAACTCAAAGCATGATATTGGATGATTTGGGAGGCAACGGTAGGAATACCTTCTTGAAAGAAAACTGGCGTTTCTTTATATTGTTTTTATTTGCTGCTATGCTTTTTCCTTTTTCCTTTTTTGATTGTTCTGGCAGCACCGTCTTCAAGTTCTGTGGAATTTCTCTAGTGACTCACAATTCAGTGGTAGTGTATGTGTCACACCAGCAGACCACGTGTTTCTTGTTTGGAAAGAGGTGGCTCTTACCAGCGCTTCCAAGGAAAGCGGTGTTTTTTCCTTCTGATTGCCCAGAAGGAATTCTCCCGTCATCAGGCTATTCTTTCACAGTGAAATGGGAAAGTTTTGCTAAAAGACTTCTTGTATGTAACGGAAAAGGATTCAGCTGCAGGGACATGCACATGGCTAATGCTTGCAAACTCATCACGTCTCAGATGAGAGGCTCTGGCCTTGGGGAAGGGCCTGTGCTGGTTTTCCTTGCTGCAAAGAGGAGAAAATTTGAAAATCCCAAATGCCTTGTAGAAATTCTATGACCTTTTGGTAACTTTTTAGACACATGCACTTGCTAAGCTCTAATATGCATGTGGTCACTGAACTGGCACTCTTCAAAATTAAATAGACCTAATGCAAATTACTAATAATCTGAGAAAGCTTTGTGCTAAAGAGGCTGTAGTAAAATTTCACAGGAGAATCCTCTTCTGCAGGCTATGTTAAATGGCCTTGTTAGACATTTGAGTATTGAGTGTCATTATGTAGTGATTTGAGAAGGACAGAAAAAAATCGTATAACGGCTAGTAAGATTCTCACAGCAGATCTATTATGGCTAGTCTCACTAGTAATAATTTAGAGTTTTAATTTTCTCAAGTGTCCCACAGGTTTACTATATCCAGCCAAATGGTTCACGGAAAAGTTGGCAGAATGGAAGCTTTTTATGACCTGTCCCCACTGGTGGCTTTTTATAGCTTCACCCAGCCATCCCCACCCCTCTCTATATGTATGTGCCACACACATGGGCATGTGTGCATGTCCACACAGACACATCAGGAGTCTTGGGGAGCTGTAGGAGTTTGTCAACTCTCAGCCAAAGTTCACATGATTCAGAAACCAGTAGCATCTCCATGCAGGTTTTTTTTTTTGTTTTAAATATTTATGAAAAACCAAACCCAAAGGCAGATTGATTGATAAAGAAGCTCAAAGAGTGATAGCAGGTTCCCAATTTGAATAGCCTTCCTGAAAAACCGCACCTCTGTCTCTGGGTTTTACTCATCAATCAATATCCATCTGTTTGAAAAGTGAAGCACCTGCTGAGAAGCTGGTAAGACCCCTGGCACAGAGTCTAAATACCCTGAACCTTGGGATTTATATCAGCAGGCAGGGGGAAAAATATATTTCCTACTTAATCGGCACAAGGCAGGTGAAGTTATCCATGCTGGGTGCCAGGCTGATGATTTGGAGGCATCTGGTGCTGATGAACAGGAACGGGAGGGTACGTGCCCTGGTGTCTCAGGGAGCTGCAGGGACATGGTCAGCTGGTACTCCTTGGGGTGTGGGGTGTGTTGGGGCTTTCCTGACCCCCTTTGGCCACCTTTTGTGGGCAGAGCTGGCCGCAGGTGCAGTAGGTTGGGACACCTGAGCTGGGGATTTTAAACAGAAGTGCTGAAATTAGCTTCAACATCTGCAAAAATTCTTTGACAGAGGCTCTTGCAGCGAAGTCCCCAGAACATGAATTTTGACAAGGAAAGAGCCCATTATTATCACTGATGTTTCAACCATTATTTTATGAATATATTCAATGACAAGAACTAGCTTGTTTCCAAGACAACAAAATTCAAACCCCGTCCATGATTGCTCTAAAGGAGGCCTCCTGTCATTTCGTTCCTTTGAAGAAACTCACAATTTGATGGGCAAAATGCCAGAAATAATTAGACAGAATAGCACCATAAACCCCAATAGAAGCAAAATATCTGCTGTAAGAATTTCCCACCAGAAATCCTGAAAATCAAATCAAAGTCCGGATAAAATCTTTTCTGTTGAGTATATGAACACAAAAAAAAAAAAAAAAAAAAAAGGAAAAAAAAAAAAAAAAAAAAAAAAAGGAAAAGAAAAGAAAAAAATGGGTGGGAGAAGACTTTCCAGTTTTCTACCTCATCAAAGAGAATACTAAAAATTGTCTTTGTGACTTGCTTGTGTCTTCTTGTGAAATAATAAGTGGGCAGGGCAATCAAATTTAAAGCAGTATTCCCCAAAGCAAGGTCAAAACTGCTAGAATTGTTCATTTCATTTTTATTTGCTTTTCCTGCGAGGTACCCACTGTGGCTATAATTTCCCATTCTTTATGGGGAGATCAAAAGATTTGTGCTGTGCAGCGTAGGAATCAATTCAGTCATCCTGGCAGCACGCCAATCTTTATTACGTTATTTGTTAACCCGAGTTATTGCAGAATAGAATAACTGTTCCGTGGGATAAATGAGGGAGTTTTTCTTGCTTCCTTGACCTTGATTTCCACGCTCCTGCCTTGTCCTCTCAGTACCCACATGCAGATAATCATTGTCTGTGTTAGAGTGAATGAAATATCACTGCGGATCCTGTGCCGAAGCAAATCCTTGATTTGGTGGCGTGTGAGCTAACCAGCAGCCTGCATTGTTTGTCTTTGCCCTGTGCAGCATAGAGAGTCTCAGGTATTTCTTACAGTGGCTGAGTCTCCTCTCTTTACTGGCAGTAAAATCAGCCCTGGTGACAAGAGCTGCGTTTGCCATTTTCTTCCTATGAGGCCATTTGTGTAACTCTTAAAAGCTAAATAAATCAGTCCGGTGATTCTCCTTGGAATACTTGCGGGGTTTTTTAAGGAATAATTTTCATTAAGTCTGTGAACAGTGATGGATTTTGGTAGTTTTAGGGAAGTGCATTAGGGGTAAGTTAAAACCAACTTGGAGTTTTGCCTAAGCAAGCATTATAGTTTCAAGCCTACCAGTTCCTCGTTGGGGATTTTTCACTTGTATTTCCTCAACAGAGAAGTGCAGCCTTAGCCCAGTCATATTTTTCATAGAGAAACGGGAAACCCTGCCCCACTGCTGCTCTGAACCCAGACTCTGTGGCCAGGTGCATTGCCCAGGCCACGCAGGGCTCTGCGATTGAAAGAGCTGTACTGGAAGTCATTGCCACCGGTTTTTGTGGTCATGCTGGGGGATGGAGCGTGGGAAGGGGGAAGGGGCAGCCCACAGCGAGATGTTTAGGAGTCTAAGACGGACCTAAGGTTTAATTTCACTGAGATGGTAGTAGCAGTATGTCGATACGTAGCCTGCACTGTGAAATGTCAAACTGGGTTGAAGCCCTCCCCAGCTAGTTTAATTCAGTATAGCAAAATTAGAAAGTTTGGTAAAGGAGAGAAAAGAGGAACAAAACTTGCAGATTCCTTCAAAATGATCTCCACTGCTAAAAAGCAGATTTTTAACCCTATTTTGACATAGAACCTGTTGTCAAAATTTCAGGATTTTTCATGGGACAAGTATCCTTCATGAAAACAAATCCCAGTCATTAAGTTGCAGACCAAAGTTAATGGCAATTAGTTGGTGCCAAAAAAGTGCAAAACCCCCCAAAAAATTGAGAGTGTGGAGAGAACCAGGGACTGGGGAGTTGGTATGTGTTCAGTAACAAAGAGGAAATACCTGTCTCTTTTTTGTCTCTCCCATAAGAGCCCCACAGTGGTGGGGAAATCTGGGAGAGAGATAGAAGGACTGATAACAAAAGTTGGGCTGGTGCTGCCTAGTGATGCAGGTCCGGGCAGGAGAGGGTGAATGCTACGGTGCTGAGTGGGAGAAGAGCCAGGGCAGGGCTTTAGGAATCTGGCAGATTTTCTCCTTTTGAGAGACCTTTTGAGGACCAGAACTCAGCCATGGCTTCCCCTCATAGCAATCCCAGTCCCTTGAGGCTCAGTTTGGGCTGTGCCAGTCACGCTGAATGGAGTGGGGTCTCTAGAAAACAGTATTCAGCCAGGAGTTGTGATGGGCAGTGCAGGGCAGGGGAGAAAAGGATTCTCTGCGTTCACCAAAAGGCCCAGTGAAGAGTCCTAAATGCTGCTTTGCAGAGTGTTTTTCCCATTCTGCTCTTCCATAGTGTGATGCTATAATCTGAAAATACCTCTGCCTTGCAATAGGTTGAGACAAAGATGTTTACAAAAGCACCAAGCCTGAGAATGCAGCCACCCAGCACCAAAATGGGAAACTTAAATTCATAAGCTCTCTCCTTTGAACTGATGGAAATGGATCCAAACAAAACAAAGCAAAACAAAAGCAGTAGGTAAACATGTTGGAATGTACAATGGATAATGGATATTGAGGGATGATCTAGTCATGCATGCTAAACAGATACATTTATGAGTATAAATTTAATTAGCATCTGGAAATTAACAAGGCTAGAAAGAAGGGCAATATGTTTTTAAGTGAAGGCGATGAATAGGTACTGTTTGGTGCATATAGATAAATGAGGATTTAATTTGTAAGACATAATGAGCCAGGTGCCTATAAAATAATTTGTGGTGGTTTTTGTTTTGTTTTTTTTTTCTGCTGGATATCACAAAAGATAATGGTTAACACTTCAAACACTTCAAGGTCAGTCTGTCTCTACCTGTTTGTCTCTTTTTGGGGAAAATATTTTAAAAACTAACTAAAATTAATTTCCTTTGTAGTAAACTGATGGGGTCTTTTTTGTTTGTTGGTTTGGGTTTTTTTTCAATTGGGGAATTTATATGTCTTTGCTAATTTTACAGCCAGTCTTTGTCAAAGAGGGATTTAGCTGTTGCTCCGATTTTCATCCTCCAATCTGTGCATTGACTGAGGGCGCTCCTGCAGAGAAATGCTGGTCCAAGACTAAGTCCCTTATGTGTGCTTGTATGGGAGTGGGGATGTATTTCCAGAACTGATATTTCATAATGCTCGAATCTGCAAACATTGATTTAAAAGCAGAGCATCACTTCAAACCCAAAGCATTTGTTTAGAAACAGACCTTTGTGGGTTTCTTTAATAACAATAGTTAAACTGAGTACTGTATGATGCTATGAATTGCCTTTTCCCTGTCACCTAAAGGACTTTCATCCATCTTCTTAAGCATTTCAGCAGAGACTACTACCACTTGGGCTGAAAAATTAACGATAGCAGGAGATCCTGTTATCCCAGTGATGGATAGGACTGTAAAGGTTACATGCTGGGTCGTGGTGATGTTCAGCAGAGTGAAGGAAGATTAGGACAGCCTTTTTTTCTGTTTTCCCATATTTCTGGGAGTGCTTCTGCTGTCTCTGGGTGTTGGGATGTAAGCAGCACAGACCTTGTAGAGCCAGCCTCTTTGTCTCCACACTGCTTTTCCCAAGTGGAAAAACAGTCCCAAGTGCTTCAGCAGCTTCCTGGATTTCCAGTGAAAGTGGGGATGCTTGTTTGACTGCTCATGCATTTTCTTGCAGAGCTGCTGTTCTTCAGGAAAATGGAAGCCAGAGAAGAGAGAAGGTTTCTCTTTTCAGCTGCTAGTCAAGCAAAGCACAAGTGAAATTTTATGAGAGAAAGTAAAGGCATTTTTCTGCAAACCAAATGTCACAGGGCTACTGCGAGTAATAGTTGCATGCAAATTTATTCAGGAAGAAAGATTTCTCTCTCTCTCTTTCCCTTTCTCTCTCTTTTATAAGGAAAGGTGTGAAGTATCCTACATGGGCATTGCTCCCAGTGCCTCATGCAATCAGTAACTAACTTTACCTTGCACAAGAATGAAAAGGTTTCCATTGGGAGTGCAAGTGACTTGAGGAGGATGAGTATTTTGATCAATTTTTGAATGTATAGGTTTGGATTAACACACCAGTGATGAACATATCTGCTTTAAATGGCCTTGCGGTGGTGGGGAGAAGACCCAGCACCCTCTTTACTGACAGTTCTTTGCATTGTGATAAATTTAACACGGCAGTAAAGAAAAGTTTATGTTTGTAAAAATGTCTTTTACACACAACAGTTTCCATCCATTTAATAATGACCCTGCTTTTCTCATGAGAATAGCACCATTACCAATCTGTTGGTGTGCTTTCTGCAGCGCGAGACGGCACTTCCCATGGTACTTAATCGTCTCGCCCATCTGCGGAGCGCGAGGAAGACACCTGCTTTCTCAAATGGTGTTTTTAAGGATCAGATGCATTGCAGTTGATTGCACGAGGCCTGTTATTTTGGTTGGTTGTGTTTAGGAGAAAGATGGGTAAAAGCCAGGCTTCCTACTAGGTATGTGACTTAGCAAAACCAGCCTCTAATTAAAAAACCGAAAGGCATGTGCACGAAAAGCCCACATGCAAACATCTCTCTCTTTGCATAAAGTATTAAAATTCAATAAAGGATTTGTCATAAATTGAAGCTAATGGTTAATTTAATATTGCTTCATGCTCTTTTGGATAAGGTTGGATATGGAGAGTATCACCTACATTTGCTAGGGTTAACATAAACTGGGAGGGATTGAGACATTGCCTGTGGTTTAGTCCATGAAGGCTTTGCTTAATTTCAACTTTCTCTTTCCCTTTCCCTTTCTCTTTCCCTTTCCCTTTCTCTTTCCCTTTTTTCCCTTTCCCTTTTTTCCCTTTCCCTTTTTTTTTTTTTTTTTTTTCCCCAGGAATGCCCCAGAGTTTCAAGATGGACTCAGGGCTGGCAGGCCAGGTTTGGAAACGTTTCACAGCTTAAGCTCTGCCAAATTATTGTTGCTCAGCCAGATGCTGTGGATCAGGGATGCCTGTACCTGCCTCCTCCCACTGCCAGGCCAGCCCTGTTGGCACTCCCAGACTGTGTGAAGGCACCATGGAGCTGCCAGCAGCCCTCAACATGCCGTAGTGTCTCTGTCCTTGCATCTCCTGGCAAGTGGTATGTGTAAGGCCACCTAACTCTGTCTCATGGCTATGAGCTACTTGATGCTTTAGCATAAGATTGACTCCAAGAAAACACTTGGGATAGAGATTGCCAGACGGCCTTCACAGGCTGTCCCGTCTATGAAGAAATCTGGTTATAGGAAAAATGAAAAGTGTTCTCAGGGTGACCCTGAGAGCACTGGGATGCAACAAGCCCCAGAGTACTTTGTGTTTGCTAGGCAAGGCAGTGACAGCCAATTTTTTTCCAGGGCCTGACCCAGAAAAAGGGTTTGTGGCCAAGAATTGTGAAATGGGAGTGACTGTGGGGTCCTTGTCCTGGCGAGCAGCATGACCAGCAGCTACACCATCAGAAGTGGTCTGCAGACCCTGCCAGCAGAGACTGGGGACTGAGTTATGGGAGCAAGGCACCTTGAGAAGGCATTTTGTTAAGGGTTGCATTAGCTGCATTGCTTTCTCACAGTCGTGATTCATATCCTTATACCTTCTAGAGCAGGAGAGGACTGGTTAGGTACCAATGCCTACTTTGTACTTCTCTTACCCTCCTGAAAAGTGTGTTTTAAAGCCAGAACTTTGTAAATTACCTGTTGTCCAGTTTCCCCTTTCACTGGGCTTTACTTCTGAATGGCTGGCTGCACAGAGAGGGGTCCCTGCACTCTTCCTCCACCATGGGGAACGGAAACGCTCCAGACTCCCCTTTGCAAATAAAAGTTGTAGAAAAGTTTCTTCTTACTCAGCAGTTAGGCCATCCTCACTGCTGGATGAAGAAAAACTGCCTCCCTTGCCCCCAGTGCTGTCCCTGATCAGCCCTGCCACCTTCTAAATAAACAGTTTTAACTACAAGGCATAGCTTACATGATTATATGTGTGAGTTGGTATATGTGTAACTTAATGTTTTTGTGTATTTCTGAACTTTAGGTCTGGCAGAAAGAATACCCTAGAAATCCAAGAAGCCTTGCCATATAATATAGGATTTTGAACCTAATTATACAGGCATTGGAGATTTATATAAACTTTGGGCAAAAATGCCAGGATATATTTATCTATTTCTGAGCTTTGGAACTGTATGCCACTGATTTAAACAGGACTGCTGCACAAGTGGAGCTATGGTGATGCTGGACTAGTGTTATGTGAGAGTGACTGTGAGGCTACACCCATTTGTGTAAATGGTAAAAGCTTATGTTGACTAGAACAAGGTGGGGATCATGGTAACAGCAGAAATTGCTAATAACATCATGGTTGCTGAAACTTGCTTTTATTGAAAAGTTAGCTTCTTGTTGCTCAGCATGAAAATTTTACTGGACTGTGCAAACATAGGGTGGAAGGTTAAAAGGAAAACCCAGAAAGACGGTTTGGTTGTTGAGTTAATGGATTTTCTGTTCACTTTCTGTTGGGTTGGAATGCCGGCAAAGCCTCAGGAACAGTGATGAATACTGTAACCTCAGCTCCTGGAGCAATGATCACACCATTGAAGACAAGGTAGGAGCAGGCTGGTAGCACTGCCTCTCTGCCAGGCCAGTCTCCTGCTGAGGTTCCCAGAAAGGCTGTAACAAGATGAATGGGTTTAGAAAAGAGCCATGTGTGCAAGTGTCTGGTTAGCTATGCTGAAGGAAAGTTCGGGGTTGACTTGCTACAAGACAAAACTGAAGTTAGCCAAATTCAAATCAAATTCATTTACGTTGTAGTGGATTTCCTATCAGTGGAAACTCTTAAAACTTAGAGTGTATATTTCTAAAAAGCTATTATTTAGTTCAAATGGAATCCTGAGAAAACATACGAGACACCTGTGTTATTTTGGGAGATCATGTCTGTAAATTTTAGCATCTGTAATCTTTGATAAGTTGGTTCCTGGCTTGTCATTGGCAAGTGGAGGGGATAGGAGCATGCCAGGTTTTGCAAATGTAGGAGGATACTGAATGAATTACAATATTTAATAATTCTGTAGTGAGGCAGAGGGGTGTAAATGGACACAAAGGGAACTAATATTATCTTAGTCTATGAAAGAAGCACTACAGTAATAGGAAATAATAGTCTAGTAAATTTGACTTCAGATGCAGGTAAGTTCCTAGAGATTTTAAGAGCTGAAATCACAAAATATATAGGGAGATGTGCTCTGATAAAAGTTACCAATATACCTACAGAAGGAATATGCTTTATATGGCGAGGCTAGGATAGTTATTTTGTGAAGATCACTGAGAGGAAGGAAACAAATGTAAACCACTTGGGTTTTGCATTAGGTCAAGTAACAGTGGGTAGAATTGAGAACACACCCATTTTTATATATATATTTTCTCATTTCTACAGAAGATAGCCATATTAGACCCATGTGATGACCACAGATAAATAGAAGAATAAAAGTGGGTAAAGAAGGTATCAAAGAAAATAGAAGGATGATCCCTAAAGAAGCAATTTTCCACTTAGTGTGCTAAGGGTGGATTCAAAAGTGCTTGGTGTTAATTTACCCTCTCCACACTGGTGGCAAGTGAAAGTTCATTTTTAAAGAAAATGCTGGCAGATCACCCACCTTTGGAAATTCTGTAAATGGTATTTGGGTCCTTCGAACTGAAAATGCATCTCGCTTTGCAAGAAACATGACTGTAATCTAGGAAAATGACAAATGAAGANAAAAAAAGAACTACTCAAAGAGAACTGCTGGGCAGGAGGTAATAGGTAGTAATAGGTAATAGGTAGGACAAAATGTAGAGAAATTATGACTTTGTGAGACATCCATCAGATGCCTGATGGGACAAATTCAAGACTCTTGCTTTCTGCTCAAGATTCACAAATAAGCAGTAGAAATAATGACTGGATAATATTATACTAAAGACAGAGTAGTGTCTTTTGTGCCCTACATTAGAGCTGATCCATGGAAAACAACAGAACTCACATGAATTCCACCTCCAAAATGTTGTATCCTAGCACTTAATCCATCAGCTTGATTCCAATGATTTCCTAGTTTTCCAAACCAGACCAGGTACTGTTTAAATTCAGGGGTATTACCGCAGCCATTAGTGACAACAATTCCAAGCTGAATCAAATTACTGGTGGACTTTAGACCTTATTTCCACCCATTCTACTTCTTTCTTTGTATCTCCATCCGCAGATCACATTAATAATTTTTATTCAACAAACTGAAATCAAGACAGGCATGAAAGGTAATTCTACCACATTTTATTTAATCTAGTGCTTTTTCCATGTAAAAGAAGTACCAAGATGAACACCAAATGCATTATTCTAATAGTGAGGTTAGTTCTTCATGCCAGTTTCTCATCCTAGTAAGACTTACTGTGCAGCTGAACAACTAAGACCCATTAGAAAGCATCTCAAGGGGAACTCAGGGGGTCTGGAGACAAGAGATTGACCCAGAAATTAATTGCAGTCCCGGACTGTGCATGCTTAGATGTAGACAGATTAATTACATGTTGCCTGCAAACAATCTGCTTACGACTCTTCACATTCTTGTTTCTACCTGGGTAGAAACAACCCCACTGGTGGCCAGCAGCTACTGATCTCTTCCCTGGCTCCTTGAGGCTGTTGATAGACATTTTATCTTGGGTCTGGCAGCATGATCAATGCAGGAGTAGTGGTAGGGAGACATTAATTCAAACCAAATCACCGCTCTGATTTAGTACACTGAAATGGTTGTATACTGCACACACTCCCTGGAGCAATTATTCAGGATCCTCGTCATCTGCAGTGAGTATGTTAAACCTTTCTGAATTTTATTTGGGCCATGTTTTACCTAGTGGAAGCTCTCCATCACTGCTTTGATTGCCTGTGCCTCACAGTGGCCATGAATTGCACGTCAGTCATCTGCGCTCTGTCAAACCACAGTGGTGTTTTCAAAGCACGCTCGTACTCCGCCTGCGTGCGTGTGAGCAAGAGACCTGTGTGAAGTATTATCTACCTTACCAAGTCACTAAAAAGAAATAAGTACAGTCTCAGCCATAACATAAAACAGCTGACCAGAAAAGAGAGGATTAGTGGTGACATTGCAGCTATTATGGCTCTGCAACCAAATGAATGGTATTGGAGCACAATGTGTATGACTCCCTCGGTTGCGGCTCTATATATCTGTGGAGCAACATCCAACACAAGCATAGCTGAAACCCAGCAGACTGTAATGCTTGGCATAAGCTACCCAGCTGGGGAAAAGCAATGAGTAACACAGACTCTGTATTGGCATAAACACCACTGCCTCTGTTTCAAATTTAAATGATATTTTGACCTTCTCATCACAGGGGCTTCACTTTCTGATTTCTGTTTTAGCTTTTTCTCTTATTTTCATTACTTGCGTTAGATCTGGTGCAGGGAGATCAGAGCAGCACTCATAGTAATGATTTGAACTGGAAATTAAAAAAGTTTTGACTGATAAACATTTAAGTTGAATATGTAAATTGAATCTGCAAGCTGGGACATTCATATCACTGCTAGTTCTTCAGAAGATCAGAAACCCAGTGTAATTTCATAGTTCTACTTATGGCTATGTAATGGGATACACACTTTCCCAATATTTCTAAAACATCATTACAAAAGTCAACATTTCTGTAGAGTTGAGAAACATGAACGAGGAGGGGAATGTTTGTGTAATTCAGGTTATGTGTTTATATTGGGCTTTTTGATAGTTGCTAAGGGCTCATGGAGCTGTGTGAAGCCAATGGGAAATGGAAGCGCACAGCAGTGCTGTAGCTTCGGTTGAGTAACTTGTGAACTTTTCAGGCAGGAAATAAAAGAAAATTCTTGTTTTGTCTGGATCCTAATTGAATTGTGGATTATTTTATTTTAACCTGTGTGGAGACCAAGAGTTTAAATGGGCTCAAAAATGGATTAGACACTCCTTTGGAGGGGTGCGTCAATTGGTGGTTGTCAAGTGCAGTGAGACTAACACAGCTTCTTCATGAAAAAAGTTCCTAATTACACCTTCCCAGGAGCAGAGATGGTGGTCGAGGAGCCAGCAGCTGCCTGACCCTACCCTGTCAGCATCCTCCCTGCCTGAGGACCTGCTGTGGGTGGTGTTGGTGCCTGCCCGCAGGAAGTGCTGCTGTGCTGGGCAGGCCATGGGGCACAGGGGTAAGGAGTGGCTATCTGTCCCCGTTAGTCGTCATGGAATTCACTATGGAAAGGGCAGAGCTCAGTCAAGAGGTAAAAGCAGGGTGTTTCAGCTTCCTTATTTATGCACTGTTGTAATAAATGCTGCAAATGGCTGTGAAGTAGGGTTCTGCTTCTTGACCCGATGTTAACTCTGCCAAAGAAAACTGTTGCTCAGTTCTCTTCTACTTGGTAATTAGTTCCTACAAATGCTTTTTAAAAACAACTTTATAGTGAAATAGCTATGGATATACATTGGAAATTTACCTGAGAACTTTGTTGAGGGGGAGGAAAAAAAAAGGTAAATGCTGGGTGAAGCCATAGAGAATATCTGTGCTTAGGCACAGGTACTGCAAGTATAGAAAAATTAAACCTTGGCCTTCATCATTATCAGGGTTTTTAAATGTTATGAAGGCTTTCACTGAAGGATATTTCTTAGTAGATAAGTGAAAAGAAAAAAAAAATACTACTACTTGGGAATCACAATTTTTGTGTTATTGCTATAAAATTCTATACGGCTGTCTTATTTTTAAGTTTTTATTGAACTATGACTTGATGTGATATAAAACCTCAAAATGGAAGATACTTTCTGTAGTTTGGTGTCTGAGGTGAATTTATTGTGAAAATTGGGTAAGCATCATCTACATTGATCCACAGTAGCTTTGATAATAGGTACATGCCCACACTTCATGCAGTCTTCAAATCGTTTGGAATGCTGCCCACCAAAGAGGATGCCCATTGCACCAGACACTTGCTCCTTGGTACAGAGAAGTGGGATTTCAGTGGCACCTGATGTGGTTTTAAGTCTGCTGGTTAGTTTACACAGGCACAGTAACCCAGCTGCCCTGATTTTAAAAGCTGCGACAGTGTGCAGGACCAGGGGAAACCCTACCCCAAAGGAGTTAACTGTGGGACAACTTTGTCTTAGTCACCTTGTGCTTGCACATGGCAGCCTCTGAGAGCAAGATCCCATCCTCTGAAGGACGCAGCCTGCTCTTGTGTCCGCAGCCTCCATGGTGCATTTTTATCTAAGTTTCCATCCCAATGTTTACCTCTCCTGTTTGTAAGTCCACGGGCTTCAGAAACCAACCAACTGGTTGCTTCAGAAACTGACCCTTTTCTTGTAGCAGCAAGCTCTTTTCCCTCTCCTGGGAACTCTTTTGGCTGCAAACTCAACCAATTTGAGTCTGCCTTACAGCAGGGATGTTTTCTAACCCTATGGGGGCTTGTTTGTCTTTAGCTTTTTGCTTTCTCCAGCATTCAGAAATAATTAACAAGTAATGAACAGAAAATAAAAGGTCCTTCAACAGCACAACAGACAGGGTAGGCTACAGCACTGCTGTTCCTGGTTCTTCCTTTATTTTGAGATCATGGGGGAGTTGTGCTGCCTCTTTCCCTCACAGGCTTTATTTGCCTTATTTGTTCAGACATTGAATAAACCATGTTAGGACCTGTCTCTGATGTATCTATACAGTGCCCAAATCAAATGAGCTCCAATTTTAAATGTAGATTCCAGGCTCTATTGTTGAATATACCGGATTCACAGGCTGTACCTGCACTATCCTGATAGAGATGGCTTGATGGAAGGTGATCTTGGCAGAAGCTGGCTGAACTGATGGGTTGTTTCTGGTATGCTGGTTGATCCGGAAGAGATGTCTGGCTTTCTGACTTGCTTAGTGGCTGACTTACTATCCCCTGCACCACCTCTGAAAATCAGCTGATGACCAAAAGCCGCACACTGATGTCTTATTATGGATCTTCTTGTTCAGGTGAGAGTGACTAATGTGGAATACTGTTAAAGGTGGATGATCAACTGATTGATGATAAGATGTGTGCATCTATCTGAAAGCTACTGATATTCCTGAGAACATCCTGAAAGGATGTTCACACAGAGTTTTACTATTTTTGTAGCAGAGTGAGCTTCTGGGCGTCATGATGGGCATTAGATGTGTAAGAGGTGAAGCTGGTTTTAGTCACACTTAGCTTTAACTCGGAGGACAAACCAAAAGCAATTGTCTTAATGGCATTTGTCAACACAGGTGGAAGCACTGTTTTGCTTGAACTCCTATCTTGGGGGCTTAATTCTGCAACCCTTCCTAATGTGGACAGCTTGCTTTCCTGCTGTGGGACCATCACATGCAGTGGATTTGCAGATGCAGAGCCTCTGTTCACATTTACAACACTGTGAGGACTCCAGGCTTTTGATACGCCTGGTAACACCAAGATTCCTTTGCTTCACCTGTCACCAGGTATGAGGTAGGCTACAACACCTTGTTCTGAAGGGGCAGCACTTCCATAGCACATGGGCTTTCTCCTTACCATGCTTATTTTTTTTTTCATACTCTCCCGCTTCATTAATCTGGCTGTTTCAGTCTCTTACCATCCACTGGAAAGATTTCTCCCTTATGGTTTATTGGCATCTACAGGTAAAAGACTTTCTCTTGAGCTGCTAGCAATTCATTTTTAATAAGGAGTAACATATACTGAAAGCACTTATAAATGTTCCGAGCCCGTGATTCTTAATTGTGCCGTATGTATTTTGTGAAATATTGCTATGACACCCTTTTTGCTTGCAGACTTACCGTGCGTGATGTAGTAGCAATAAATGTTAAATAACCTGCCCGCCACCCAGCCCCACTTTGTGGCGCTTGTATAATTACAGAGGCTTTTGGAAATCGCGTTGTGAAGCCCTGATTTGATGGCAACATGTGAACAGTTCACTGTAAACACTCTTTCATTACACAAGATTTCATTACCAGAGGTTTCTGCTCTAATATCCTCTTTCTTTTGAGGATCAGGGCCAACATTACAGTAACCACATTGTTAGCAAGAGCAACGTGAGATTAAGAATGTGGACTTCATTGATCTGAGAGCTTCAGAGTAAGGGTGCTAAATATTCCTTAATAAGTGGGAGCTCAACTTGGCTCTGTGCATAATGACTGCACAGAAGCATTTGAATTATGTTGCCTTGAGCATGGTAAAAAAAAAAAAAAAAGAAAGAAAAAAAGAGCAGAGTAAGATTGATATCAGATTCTTCACTGTTTATTTATCCCTGTTATACGTGGGTAAGATACTAATCTCACGTGGGTGTCTTCCCTGCAGAGGCAGTGTATGCCAGTTGCTGCTCTTTATGGGCATGGGGCTGTGACTCCCCAGCACCTCAGCAGGCTGTGTTACACTTACTGCTGCTACTCACACTGGAAAATAACCACTCTTTATGGCTTGAAAGATGCCAATCGATGTCAAAGACCAGGTGCGTGACTCCCACTCAGTGGAGCGGGAAGCCACGGGCCCCTGTGGCTGCCCATGCCCCACGGGCAGTTTTGCCAGCTGTGTGGTGCAGAAAGTGATGGGTGCCAACATCAGATCTGTGTGGGCTTTAGCAAAACGGTGTTTGCACCAGCCCAGTGTTGGGACCATTGAGCCCTGGCTCTTTTACAAAGCTACCAAAAACGTTTCTCTTGTCTCCTAATAAAACTCTATTAACATCCTTGTTACTCCAACACGTGTACCTTTGTAATTAACAGCTCACAGATGCTCTATTTTCTTCCTTGATGTTTCCCTCCCCTCTATTTTTGTCTTGTTTCCTTTTGTGAGTTGGTGAGGCAGTGCTGAGCTTGGTACCGGCTTCCCTTGACAGTAAGCATTAAGCTGTTGCAAAAGTCTCCCTCAGACTGTTAATTATCTTGGAATAATTCATTAGTGAATGCACTTGCTTTATGCCAGCTACGTTTCATTGGTGAAACCCAGGCTGAGCTTGTGTCCTCCTTTCCACCCATGGCGCCAACCTTTCCATTCAGCAGAAGAAGGTGTTTTACAGTTCATGCCTTGTAGAAAGACTCAGTGGTGATGGTGGAGGGTGGGGAGAGCTGCTGTCACCCTGAGTGACGGGCGCTGAGCCGGTGCTGGCTGGCGTGTCCTTTCGAAGGGAGGCTGGGAAGCATTAATTGGGTTTCTCTGTGGTCATGCGTCCCAGGCCTGCCAGGTGCTGTGAGTCACATAGCTGCTGTGTGTTAGTATCTGTGCTTCATCTGCTTTAGTAGGTTCATTTATTTGGCTTGCTGCTATTTAATGCAACACAGATTTTTGAATAGGGTCAAGGGAAATGTATGACTAATTCCAGATCAAGGCAGGCTGGAGTGCAGCTTCTCCTGAGACCACATCCCACTTTTTGAGGCTGATCTCCTGGGTTTTGATCAACAGCATCATCTATAGCCTTTACACCCACTCAGTAGTTTTCCACTTTTGGTTTTTTTTTTCTTGAAGTCCTGATTCCACCTCTCTACAAGCTACTACACTGGCACTGCCTGGAGTTAATTTCAGATGTGTCCCATGGGAGCCAGTCACCTAGAGTAGGAAAAGCTGTGGCAGGTAGCCTGGTATAAAAAGATAGGGTCAAAAATTCAGAAGAGGTCTGAGATTGTGTCTCAGACAGCCCCATACAGCTCTGCAGTCATTATTCCTTTGGACAAATTTTGATTGTGGAAGGCTGTGGGGTGCAACCTTCTTGCCTTCTCCTTCTCCTCCTCTTCCTCCTGTGACACTGCCACTGACTCACCCTAGTTCCTGTAGCAGAGCTGCCTTCCTGGAAGTCAGAGGTGGGCACACGACACCATTGATGCCATGTTGGCTTTTAAGGGAGACTCTTTGTTCAGCTCCTCAAGAGACGTGATAGATTCAACAGCCCTTTGCAATGCCCTGGGACCTCTCCCCTTCCTTCTTCTCAGAGCCAGCCAATCTTTCTACACCCTCATCTCAAACTGCTGCATCACAAAGCAGAGCAAAGGGTGGGATGTGTTGTAGATACAACAATCGCCGCTCAGCTTTCATCCAAAATAAGTATATATTGTTTTCAAGTCCGTGTGAATGAGAAAGTTCTAATGAAACCTAAAAGTACGGGTAGTGTTGACCTTCAGGAGACGTTTCCTATCCCAGCAGCTCAACTCAGTCTGTGGCTGCTGCTGCTTTTCCTGGCTGCAGACACAGAGAGAGGCTGAAATGAGCAATCAGCTTGTTTATGGCAGATTTTAGTGCTTCACTAGTATAATAAAAGAGGCTTTCGCAGAAGGGATTTGGTTCTCATGTACTTCAGTGTTTTCTGCTCCGTTTTGCTCCATAAAACCCAGGCTCTTGTTTACAAGAATTAGCAGCTTCCCAAGGTTTCTGCTGATTTTGAGGAATCAACCCCTTGCAGCTATGTGACACCACCATGCAGCTCCCACTCCACCCGGTGCTTGCAGAATGACTGTTCCCTACGTGCGGTTGAGCACTTGGATTAAACACCTGCACAAAACAATTGGCGCAGCCCAAAGGGCTGTTAGAGGCTCCATATCCTGTTCGGGAATCACTTCAAGTGAAATTAATGATTCTTCTCTGCATGCAGACTTTTTAAAAAGAAATCTGTTTTTATATGTGCAATTAATGTGAAGCGGCCGGTGTGCACTCTGTGCTGTTACACATCAGTGAGACAGCAACTTTATGGCTTTTAATTCCAGAAGGTGTCTTGTGTTTAAGACACCGCCATTTAAGACAACAAAATCCCCACATAGGTGGTAACTGTGACATATACATATCCCCCTGTCCACTTACCTTTTTTCCATTGTGGAATGAGGGAGAATGTCTTATTTGAAAGGCATTTATGTATGTGGCCCCTGCATTACATAGATACTGTATAGAACGAAATTATTTTCATGTCAGAGATTCAAACAAAGACAATTTCCAGTAGACTTTGTGTGCTGATTCACACAGTGCTGCCAGCACTTGTGATACTATCACAAACCTTGTGATATTTAATACTGTCTTAAAGCTCCAGGCTCTCTCATCATGTGTTTTTTTGAATCTCAGCTCTCCTTTAAAAAATAAAAGGGCACATCTTTCTGCTAGCTGTGGAGAACAGCTTGAAATAACATTTCACCTCCGAAGAGCTGAAACATCAGGAGGCAGGTAAAGTTTTCCCAAAGACACGGGTTTTTTCAATCTCTGGATATTTTGAACCCCACCTAACTCTTTTTTGTTTGGAGATAGATTCTGGATTTTTGAGTGACTGTGTTTGCTGTCAGGAATGACCAACATGTTTGTGGCTTGGTGCTTTAGATGAAGGCAGAATCACTCTATTGATATGCAGGTAAGTTTTTGCATGCAGAGATGCTATTTTAATACAATTAAGTGCTGTCCTGTAGATTACTTCACCACAGCCCTCTTCACACTTATCCCAAGATCTTCTAAATGCACAGGAGTAACTAAGTTTCTTTTGGTCTGGCAAGTAATTTATCAAATAGTAGTCTCCAGACAGGGATGACCCAAGTTGTGTGCTGTAGAGAGTTCTCGTATCTGTGTCAAACAGCTAAGGTTAAGTACAATGAATACTGATGGATCAACAATTCTTACTGCTCCTGCATATATAGTCCAACATGAACAGTAGTGTTTTAAGTCTATACTACAGCAGTGACAAGCTATTGTTCTGTTTTCAGCTGAAATCTATTTTCTGCATTTTTACTCTTCTCTCTTGAAGTTCTGGTTCAACTGTGCTAAACAGGACTGCATAACAGAAATGCTATATTAGTTGAATATTTAAAATAAAACCGATGGACCCCCTAACACTGTGTTTTAGATCAAGCTATTAAAATCCAAAAGCATTCACAAATTTGCTGCTTCTTGTGAAGAAGCAAACCTGTCTGTCATCTGTTACCAAACTATATTCTCAGCCCAGTCTAAGGGCATTTTGCTGGACTGTGCAGTCTGTCACTGTACTAGACTTGCCGCTGAAACCATAAAATATTTATGTATAGATAGTGGAACAACCTGTCTGATGTGAGCTTTAAATCAGCATAGGCCTGTAGATGGTGCTGTAATCTAACTGGAAAAATTAGATTTACCATGAGGCTGGATGGAGTTTTCTTAGTCCTTCTCAGACGTTGAACTCAGATCTATTTTGCCTAATTTTATACTGGCAGGATTTTGAGCTTTAAGTAACCGTGGCAAACTCGGTTCAGTCGAGATGAGTACGTGCAGAAATCTGCAGATGTACTCAGATGCTCTGGCACACCACTTTCACCATCTTCTCTGTACTTTGAGATTGAGCCTCACCTCACCAGACTGGTACCACCAACATTTCAGAGACAGTTGTGCCATTGACTCATCTACATACGTAAGTCTCAGAAAGGGCTGAATACCCTAAAAATTCAGGGCTCTTGCATAAGGATAGACTTTTTCCAGGAGGAGGAAAAAGGCAAAAGAACACAAGCAAGTGGGTAAAAGAGTGCAAACAAGTTTATTTGGGTTTTCCACCAACTTCATTTTACACCAATTCAGCCCTCCCAAGGAGCCTCCCAGCCCTCACCTGTGGCTTACATCACAGCAGGCTCAGCTGTGGGTGTCCTGCCTGCAGAAGCTGTGGAGTGCCAACCAGTTAAGCAGATTTTAGGAGAAATAATTTTGCCAAAGAGTTGACTCTGTCTCATTATGAGCCTCCCTCAGTAACTGCAGGCTCGGTGTCTCCCTCCCCAACTGTGAGTTATTATTGGATTCTTTACTCTCTTTCATAAACTGCTGATTGGTGGCAGATTGTTTAGCAGCTGCCACCTGCTATACTGCTTGTTGAATAAATTTCCCTTTTTAGCTCTAGAATAGCCTTGGTCTGCTAACAGCTCTGGAGGCATTTAAGGAGGAAAGGGACAGAGATAATGTTCTTTTTGGCAGGGTTCAGTACTCATCCAGCAAAATTCTTCTGTGATTCTCGGGCCCCAAAACAGTAAAGCATGTAAATATGCATTTACGTGTGAGTAATCTCCTCGCTATTCACAGAAGATTTTTCTAAGATGTACATGCTCACCTGACCTGCAGCTTTTGGTCATCTGGAGCCAGGCTTGAGTGCTCCACTGAAATAGAGCTTTTGTGAATCCTAAATGGCCATTAGAAATTGTTCTGTGATTGAGATCATACTTAAATCCCAGAGAGACTCTGTAATGCCTAGCAATTTAAGGGGAAACTATAGGGGGAACACTTGTCTTTTCAGGATATTTATTTTGGGATATTAAAGTGGTGGAAGATGCTGATGCTGGAGGAGAATGCTGCTCTGCAGCCTCATCTTGGCACAGGGAGCATTCCTGTGAGCTCTGGTCCTCCTGCCAACCTTCAGTGGGTGCAGAGCTACTTACCTTCTCTATGTGCAAAATCCCTTCCTCAGGAAAGATTCTGGTGACTTGGAGTGCAAGAGAAATGGTGCAGACATAACAGCACACTTAAAAATGTTATGTGTACAGGAGGGTGGTGGGGAGTAGGGGATGTCTGAGGAGACACACGTTTTTCCCCCTGCATGTTTCAGCATGTCTTGACTGACAGGATGAATCCTCCCAGCAGGTTTGCCCCACTCAAAGCAGCTCTGAACCTACTTCTTCCAGGAAAAAGTAAAGCATCTGTTTGTGTAGGAAATTTGATTTTTTTTCCCCAGCAGAAAATCCAAGAGGAAGAAGAAAATTAGCATGCATCTTTCCATGTGTATGTGACTGTCCAGTGTGTTCCTTTTGGCTGGCTGTCTGTGGTAGGAACTGAGGCTGTGTAAGTCAAGTAGGTAGGTGGTGTGAGCAGCTGATGTATTCCTCTCTTGTAACAGCTGACATCACTTTTGTTGGGGAACTTTTTTTAAAAACAAGAATAGGAGGGGGTAGTGCCCGTTGTTTTGGCCAGAATCCAATCTGGATAATTGCATTCTGCTTACCTAAAATTGTAATGGCATGTTTATGCTTCCCATCTCTGTAATGCCTGAGGATCCTTTGCTTGAAACTTGCTGTTTAAATATGTTAAATATGAAGTTATTAGTTGAGTCATCAACATTAATTTCATTCTGTATTTCAATCAACAAAAAAATGATTCTTATTCAGGTAGTACAAGCCCTTCATAATAATATTATTTTAGTGGATCCACACTAATAATATATTATTAATATATTATTAATATAATTCAATGAAAATATCTCTTATGGAATGGATTTCAGTGAACAGCCACTGATTTAACTTGCAGCTATTACTGCACAACAATCTGAAAATCAAGCCATTGTCATCTAGTAGTTCAAAACCATCATGAACTATCTTGGATTAGTGTGTTACAACTGCCCCATGTTTGCGGTTAACCTGCTTCTTAAATCACATATATTTCAATTTACTGAGGAAGTAGCACTTAAACAAAGATCCAAATGGAACTTAATCAGTTATATAATGTCTTGATCAAGATTGTTGATTTTAAATGTCTCTGGACTTCCAGGAAGGTGCATGGAGCCAAGATCAGACTCACAGATTCATTAGTTTGTATCTGATTAGAAGAGAAATCTTCATTTTGATGTGGGTGTATGGATGGAAATGCAAATGCAGATCTGGAATTTGTAGGTAGGTTTAATACTGGCTCAAAACTTACATCCAACATTACAGATCTTAGTTTTAACGTGTCTCTCCAATGCATCCCATCAGGGGACTTGTATCAACCATGCCAAGACTCATCCTCAGGCAGTAGGCTCAGGTTGGGAACCTCAATAAAATGCATTCTTCCAAAGAGTTTCTGTTGGCAGACCACTTGCACACCCACTGAGTTACTAAGTTCTCCAATAATTTGGGAAGTCTCTGCTGGGCTTCAGACCTATCTCAAAGTGTCTGGCAGACTTTGTATCGTGTCCTGGGCTGTGACCTGCTCCTGCAGGTGAAGCTTGGCTGGTGCACAGCGTAGCCCCTCTCTCGCTGCCCAGAGAGACTCTCCTCTCGCATCTCCTGCCCAGTGGGGTTGGGACTATGCAGAGGCAGTGGTTGGCATCCCTCTCTGAGGGTGGGTGAGTTGCAGGGTGGCCACTACTCTTCCCACTCCCTTTGCAGACTTTCAGCCTCCTCACGCTGGCTGAGATTCAGGCAGTTGGAAAAGCAATCTGCATAAAAGAGCGAGGAAGCCTTTTTAAACCTGTCATCCTCATTCATCGATCAAAGATTATGATCCTACTTTCTCATTGTTTTATGGAGAGCATTTGTTTGTTTACTACTTTGGCAGCTATCGGTACATAAGCAATGCATATACTATAAATATACCCATTATCCGAAGGCCCAGATCTGCGAGCACTGCCAGGCACAGCGCTTGCTGCCACGAAGTTGATAAAAGTACTCAAACAATAGGCACTGTGCTCCACAGGGTATTCATATTTCCATCTTTCTAAAATCTGTCCTACCTAGACAACTAAGAGAGAGGTCAGGCATCCACTGCTGAAACGTGTTGGTGGAGGACCAGTGAGTGGAAAGCAGCATCAAGCAATGGCATGGAGATGCAGCTCAGGTGCGGACATCAACACAACACGGTGGGTGGCATGGGAAGGGGCCAGAGGAGAAGTCAGTGCCCTGCATCAGAAAATGGATTGTGAGGAACATGCAAACAGCTGCAGCAAAGCTCAGAAAGGAGGCGAGGAAGGCAGAAAAGAGATTGATGAGGAAATGCCTACAGAGTCAGGTGAAACAGGGTGTTAGTGCTGGCCAAAGGAGGGGGGCATTGTGGTGAGGGAGAGAGGAGATGGTGGGAAAAGGGCAAGAACATCCAGTTCTTTCGCTTTTAGAGGGCCATGCTGTGTGCTGGGGAGTGTGGAATAAAAGGTCCTTGCTAAGTGGTGGGCACAGTAGTGATACCTCTTTAATGGTCCCCCTCCACTGCCAAGGCCAGTGCTGAATTGTTTGAAACCATTAAAAAACTTAGTTCTTTTTTACGCTTTGTGTACTTTGTCAGAGGGATTTTTCAAATGGAGATTTTGTTGCATGAAGGAATAAAATCATGCATTGTGGCCACAAAGATTAGTAGTTAGACCTGTTTATGCACACAGTCATCCAACCACTGCTATTTGCATCCATATAAACAGAAGCTATGCTAGGGTCTGGCTGAAAATCAAACCCATTGTGAGCTGCCTAGAAGGCTTCAGCAGATGGGAGCCATATAAATAAAATGTCGTGGTGTTATTAACTGGCCTAGCAGTTCCCTGCATTTCTAACAATGATTATTTGGAATGACATGATGACTGTCCTATCTTGAAGGATGAGTTTGTCTTATCTACTGGACTGAGACATTTAAAAGCAAAATGCACAGTCCTTCCTGTTCAGGGGCAATGATGCTTTGAACCCCATTGTTTCCCGCAATGTATGAAAAAGGGAACTGCTGCACAGACTGGATTAACTTCAGTGCCAATTACATTAGCAAATTCATGTTACAACTCCGTAAAGCTGCTTTAATTTACCTCCATCCTAGTTCAGCACCTACTTTCTCACTCCTAGACCCAATAACGATGGACTATGCTTTGCTATTTTGAAATAAGGATATAGCTAACATCAAACACTGGGAACTGTATTTGACAGTGATGTGTCTGGCTCTTACAGCAACACTATGTCCTACATCAGAATAAAATAAAGACTCTTACACACCATGTGTCAATATTTATTTGTGGGAAAACCAAGTTGCTCATATACACATGAACCCAGTGAGCAGAGATAAATAATTGAGTTTCCTCAGCGTGACCCATGTTTCCTGGCCAGCTCTAAAATCCCCACTTAGGAAATACCTCACAGGCTCTTCCTGGAGTGGTGACCAACCCTTTAATTTGGAGAGGGACAACCACCCATGCCTCCTAAATGCGTGTTTTCAGTTCTCTCATGTATGGCAACTCCCTCTCCTTCAGTTCTGTTTTTATGTGTTTTCCCCAGGCTTTCTCTTTCTTATTCACGAGGTAGTTGTTGCTCTTCACATTCCTCTCTCCACCCCACTAGCAGGAATGAAAGCAGTTTTCTAGTTTTTTAACCTGTTTTATTGCCTGGGCATGGTTTCTCTCTGCACTCTGTTTTCATTTTTTCCCAAAGGCGATGCTTCCCAACGCTGATGAGATCCTGTTCATGCCAGGTGGCTGCCGCCCAGCTCTGCCATTTCAGCAGCTGAATTGCCTTTCTGGAAGATTTCACAGTTCACTTTTGTTGAGAGAATTGCTTTGTCAAAATACAGATTGAGAAAGTGAGATATAAAGTCTAATGGCAATGGCAGGCTGCAGAGGGAAGCCAGTGTTGGACCCGTTACTCTTACCTTGGTGATGCTGGTTCTCAGAGGTGGCCGTTACTATGGCTGGAAGTGTAGTTCTACTTTTACAGATGCCTCATTTTGATGGGTAAAGTTAGACTAACAACTGAGTAATACGGGTGTGTTCCCATGTGATGGCTATGAAGTAAATGATAGCAACACATGAGCTAAGGGAGAAGACATGGCTAGAGGTAGGCAAGGAAAGAATCATCTCCAGGAGAAATACCTTGGGCTCTGGTCTTCCTGTGTCTTCTGGAGTCAATATCAGATGGATGGGAAAATCCTACCAGCTTTTGAACCACTGCCCTATCAGACTAGTACTGAACTTCATATGGTCATCTCTGCATACTCTTCTTGTATTTGCATTTGCCTTTCTCATGGAGCTTAATGTATAGAGATCAGATGCTAGGGGGGTTGGTGTGTAGGGATTGTGGAAGAGGACCCAGACTTAACTAAGGCTGTGCTTCATTTGTCACATCCTTTAGCCTGCAGCTTGATTGGGTTTTATCCTTTTTCCAACAACACCTCAGAAATATAACCAAAAAGACTAGTGCTTCACTGCTAATAAGAAAGTGTAGATGACTCACTACTACTAAAGGTGAGTTATATGGAGTAATTAGATTTTACTGGATCTGTTTATGAGTTACTTTCCCAGACACAGAGATATTAAAGCTCATCCTCACAGCCCTGCCTGCCATCTCCTCCAAGGCTGCAGAAGCCCATCCTGTCACACGGTTAGCATTGCCACTGGCCTTGGCGCAAGCATAGCATCCCCTGCAAGAGCACACACAAGCACACACACACACACACAGAGGGACTACTAAGGTGAAGAATATTTTTATGACATTATTTTTATGATAATCTATTTCAATGGTTAATTTAGTTTAGGGCACTGATTTATAACAAGTTTATAGATCTTTTTTACTATTCTTTGTTGAATTATAGAGGTGGCATGTGTGAAATGGAAGTACTTGGCCTATTGTTCTGCTTCTCACGCAACCAGTATAGTTGAGACAATAAAAAGATCTATAAAATTAATATATACAGAGAAAAAGGGACAGAGACAGAGAGAATATGTAATGCTCTGGAGTCTGATATCACATTTATCTCTCCCAGAGAGGTTAAGACTCTGAATTTACATTTGGAAATACCAAAAAGATCTTACCCTCTTGTCTGGAGAGAAATGACTTCTAAGCATCTGGGCTATCATCTCCTTTATTTATAAAACCAATTTTCACTGTGTAATTTTTTTGTACTTTTTTAGGCTAGAACCATATCACTTTGCTAACAGCTTGGAACTAGGCCATCTATTGCTGAGAGCTCACTGGCCTGGAATTTTTAGTCAGGCTTTTATAGAAACGTAACTGCACCAAGATTTCAACTCCCAAATATTTTTTTTTTAATGCAAGTACATTATATCATATTTAAATGAAGCTGCATATGAACACACACACATTGTAATAGACAAATATTTATACATCTCTCAACAAACCCATTATATGCTGACACATATTAAATGTGATAATAGCATTTTTATCTTACCTGTGCTAAACTGTGTTCAGTGTATACTAACTACACACAGATGAATTCAGCTCCCTGTTCTACTTCCACCGAGGTGTTTTTATACCATCGAGAATTAATGTATTTAAGGTCTGGTTAAGACTTACTGATTTTCCCTTCATACTTACAATAAAGCAGTATTTGCTAGTAGCCTTTCTTCTATCTGCAGCTTTATGACTAGGGAATAGGTGAATTTTCACCTAGTTTTTAATTTTCATTAGAATTTTCCTTATCTGTTAACCTGCATGAGATTCTAAGGAGATGAGAATGGGCATAGAAGACACACAAAGCAGTACGAGTTCTGTGTTTTGTATCATTAATGCAGTTCCTTTGAATGACTTGGTTTGCTCTTGTACCAACAGCAATAGCAGTGCTCTTTTTCTCCCTTGGTCAGAGTTATACTAAGATAATTCTTAATTAAGCTTTAACAAAACCTTGCAATGAAATATGAGCAAGGTAATTAATCTATATTAAAATGGTGGAGTCACTTCTGAGGCATGGTATCTTGTCCAAGATGTACAAATCTCTTAGCTCTCCGATGATGTATTTGCAAACTGCTGCTATTTTAAACTCTCCTCTTTCCCAGTCTCTCCTCTCTGATTAGTTCTCTGTATGTTAAATTGGGTAAACAAATAGGTAGAGGGTAGATAATTGTGAAGGTGGTTGGTGCCTTATCCTTTCTTGTGCATAAAGGACAGCAACGTTCTTTAATAAACCTATTCATGTACCCTCATTTCTTCTGCAGGGTATAAATATATGGTAATATGAGGTCTGTCTTCTTGTCACAACACGTCACCACTTCTATTTGCACAAAACAGAATAAAAATACCAAATATAATATTGCAGTCAAATGGAAAGAAAATTCCTGGTTTCTACTGTCAGACAGAGAAGGCAGAACAATGACTTGAATAGAATTGCAGTTTATCTCATTAGGTGTTAAAGAAAACCAATTTATTTCATAAACTGCAAGTCATTTAAAGGTTTCAACAGTTTTAATGAAGTTTAACCATTCTGTGTTAGATGTTTTCTTCATTTGGCATATCCATCATCCTGTGCAACAGAACCCAGGGTTGTCCACACAGCAGCATAGTCCAGGTTGAAGATTACTGACACTGGGAAATGCTCAATGACATTAAAATGATTTGATATTAATAAACAATCTCCTGGAGATTTTCCTCTCCAGAAACATAAGTAATAATCCTGCAAGATCTGGCAAAACCAAACAGTCGGAGAGAAAAACCAAATAACAGAATCTGGCTTAGTGCCCAGCAAATTATTAAAGAATTTTGGTAATAAAAAAGGAAATACACTTGGGCTCTACATCATACAAAGATACAGATAAGAACAGCCAGGTATGGCTTTTCGGAGGGGTTTGTGTTATTAACTAACACTTCTGTAAAGAAATTCACCATAATGAGTACCAATGCAGACAACTGGAGCTGATGGCGGTATGTCAGAAGTTCCTAATATTTTTTTAGTCCAAGTCAGCGCATTATTTCCATCAGACATTGACTTTCAAATATTTCTAGCAGTACCACCATAGACTCTGGACAGAAGTAAGGCAATATTCAGGAATATAAAGCTTTGTCAGAGGGTAAATGCCTGCAGATAGCCTCATACGGGGACAAAAAGGCTTAGATAGGCTTTGTCTGGATCATTTCATTTTATTTGCAATCACATGCCAACAGAACAACTGTGGCTTACTTTCTGAACATGTTGTGTCCCATCCATTTAAGAAAACGTTTTATTTTAAAAGTTGCTAGTTGTTGGGTTGCAAAGAAGAACTGCATTCACATCACCTAAGGATATAGTTTCTCCTGGATTCTCAATTAGCAATTGCTTTATAGCCAGCTCCTATCAAATGACATCCTCTGGTAAGGCTACTAATACCTGCCAGCTGATAGTCAGAAATTAAAGAATGCAGAACTAATTAGTTAAATGCCCCATCCAATTATTAGGTTTGTTGACCTTGCATTAGGGTATTTTAGTGTGCAAATGGATGGAAGCTGAGTAGGATCACTGAATTATCACAAGGCTGAAGAGTTTACTGACCCGAGTGCCTGTAGTAAGTAACATAAGAGCCTTCTGGCCAGAGAAAGGATAGAGTCTGAACCTTGTGTGTCCCTGATGAAGTAGTGATGGGGTCCTACAAGTTTGTGAGGCATTGATATAAGCTAAACTTTCAAGAGTGCTCTAGGTTTAATACATGCGCCTTCAGTTGCGGTGAGGATCTGCAGTCTTGTATGGGGGACGTGTACTTTGGCAGCTGGGTTGCTTGTGTGTTTACTGAGCTCACTCACCACAGGAATGGAACTCTAAACTGTGCCTTGATTCAACTGTTTGAAGGAGTCATGGGGGAAGGTGGTAAGCTTGCTGTCAGTTGAGATCTTCAAACTAAGGTGAGTCTTTATAAATGGTATCTATTTGTCTTTTACCTCTTGCTTTTGTACTTTATGTTTCTGAAAGTGGTGGAAACTATTATTTTTCCCTCTGTAGCAAAAGCTTTTGTATGTGCATTAGGAGGAAGATAGCAAAAAAAAAAAAAATTGGTTTCCCTCTGTTAAGGAAAATTGATTTCCCTCTGTTAAGGAAAATTGATTAAAGATATCTATTAGGTCTGAAGAGCACTTGTTTGAGCCCTTTTTAGCCAGTTCGTCTTGTAAAGAGCTTGATCTGCAGGGAAGCAGACAAATCTTAATCAACTGTCTTCTGCAAACCCTTTGCAGAGGGTAAAAGGTTATAGTTATTTTCAATCTGCTTCTGGCACCTGTCCTTTGCTGCCTTTGGTGTGGTGTCAAAGGTAGCTGCCTCTCTCACCTGCGCCTTACCCAGCCATGATAAGATCAGCCAAAAGCTTCCCCTCTGGCTAGGACAGGACCTTATTTCATTTAGAGTCCGTCAACTGCATGATGCCTAATTGTGTACTATGATAATGAATGCTGTGAGCTAATAATCACTGTCCACTTGGGTAGAAAACCACATATTGCTCATACCTATCTGAGTTACACTGAAGGTTTCCTTTTCTCGCCTGTTGCAACTTCTCTTTCTGGTAACAGATAGAAATAACTTTCAGGGTGGATGAATGGTGCTCACAGCATGTTTCTTCCACACAGACAGTCTTTACAGATTAAATTCTTGCTCATTGTCTGAAATTTCTCCATGCTCTTCTCCGTAGAATTCTTTGCAGGGGCCTGTTGACGATAACTTTGGGTCTGTAAGGGGCAAATAATGTGAATCACATTTCTAATGAGTAATAATTACAGGTTTAAATAGCTGGCACAATCAGTGTTCAGTGATTTCATTATTAGATGGCACCGTAATTTATGCTAATCCTGATAACGGTTCCGGATGAGAGAGGTCCAGACATAGGCGATTGCACTGCAATTATTTACACCCTCTATTTCTGAAACAATAGATATGGTAATTTGGAAATCAGATGACTGTGATTTCATTTATTCTGGTAGGAAACACATGTAACAAGTTGTGTCAACAACTATAAAATTAAATAGGATTATTTGATTTCCAATTCTAGGTTTATTCCTTCTTAGCTTTCTCTGCCCTAAAAGATCCACTAATCACAGGAAGTCACAAGAGGAGGAAAGAGAGGTTTTTTAGTGCAGACCTGGGCTTTTTTTGTTTTTCTACCCTTTTGTAAAGCTTGTGTTTGGCTACAGGTTCGCAGTGCAAGAAAGAGTTGGGGGCAAACTTCATGAGACTGGTTTGGTTGAGCTACCAGCTTTGTAATTACTGCAAACAAAGCCAAACCTCTCAACATTCTCCAACCATTCCTAAGTGACTGGGGTACCCAACTGCACATTTTAGCCTCACTGGTCTCTTGTGCAAGTAAAGCATGAGTAAATTGTGAATTTTCAAATTAAAACATGCCAGTCCAGTGGGTGGCAGGGTATCCTGCCAGCTCTGTTGAGGGAGGTTGTTGTGGCAGACTAGTGCTCATGGGGAACATTCAAAAATGGCCCTGTCTATAATGGTTGGTGTTTCCTGGTGGCTTTCAGCTGGGGACTTCCATTGAGTGAGCTGTGTTAATTCCATCTGGAGGGGACACTCATGATAAGGCATACTCCTGACTGCGAAGTCACACCCCTCCACCCAAGAGTAGACTTGAGAAGATAACTAGTGTGCTAAACAGCCAAGATATCAATAGAAATCTTAGATGGTGGAAAAGTATTAATGAATCCCGGTCAGTCCCCTGAAGCTAAAGTGCCAGGGCTCATCTCTAAAACCTTATCTGTTTGTCTGTTGTCTTGCAAGCTGCTGCCAATGGAAGCTGCCTCCCTCTTTTCCAGATTAATGCTGATGCTAATCATTCCCACAGTCACATAGTTCCGCTAGACCCACAGCAGAGCATATACCACAGATTGTTTAGAGGGAAAAGAAATGGAGGCTGGAGTGTTTTCAGTATGCAGAAGACTAGGAAAGCATTTAGCAGGAGCACTTGCACTTGAATCTCAGGTTCATTCCTCAGGATCTCTGTCATGCCAAACAAGTCAATTACACTGTTTATGCCTTTAAAGTTAAGGCCATCCTACGTGCTTTGTTGAACTGGAAGATCAGGTCTCTGGTGTGACTAAGTGTGGTAATAGTCTGTTGACTGTTAGAAGTTCCTGGAACAATCTGAACTCTAGTGGCTCTGCCAAAATATTATTCACTGTAATTATGACAATGAACATTACTAAAATCCCATTCACTCTACCTCTTTTCCATTCCTGCTCTGGTGAACTTGTACAGTCTTTCACAAATAGCCATTTCACACCTGGAATTTACTGTTGCTGTTAGTGTGAATAGATGTGCATGTTCTAGGAAGGGTTTTTAATTTTTTTTTTCCCCCAAAACATGGTCTGGACACTAAAGATCAGTGTGTATATGTTGTATTTCCTTTCTTTGATTGCTGGGACTTTCCTGCAGTATCTACACCCGAGGGGGTAAAAGAAGGCATGCAAGTAACATAGCTATGCATGAAAGGGATGCAACGAGTGCTGAAGAGCTCATCAATTTGCAAGACTTGTATCCTGGTTCATTCTAATTAGCATGCACCATCAGGTCTGTTTCATGATGTGATAGAAGAAGGGCTGGAGTGGCTGCGGTCATAGGTGGTTGGCCTGGCTGCAAGCATGGTGGGACACTGTTGGGGAGCATCAGGACAGCTTTACCAGCAGCTCAGCAGTGGTGGGGCTCAAAGCACTCCTGCGCATTAATGTCTGTCTGTTCAGCACTACTTGGTGCTCTTGCTTTCTCTTGCTCAGATCCAGGGCTGTTCAGGCTTCCTGCCATGGCCTTCCCTAATCTCCTTGGGCAAGGAGCAAGGTGAGGCTGGCCTGGGTGCCAGATTCTGGAGGCATGGTCACTCCTGTGAAGCTCCTGGAGTGCTGGGAATTGGCTTTATGAAAGTTTGTCATCTGTAACTGCCAACTCCCAGTAGAAAGGATGGGAAATGACTACTGAACAGGCTAATGCAAAGCACACATTTGAGAGTGGACAACCAGGGAGGCTTGGAAAATCATAGCTAGAGGCTTTGGTAAACCTTATCTTAATTGCCCAAGTTGTTTAAACAGAGATATCTCATGTAAGAGAGGCTGTCACTGTATTTTCTGCTGGGATTTCTGAGAATAGCCATTCTTTGTGGTATATAACTTTCAATTCCTGATCATAACCTGACCTGGAAGGACACAAGCAGAAAATCTGCAAATCAGACAAAAAGACGAAGCCTCTTACCCTAGCTTTTTAGGTCTGCCAACTTCATTCTTTTGAAGGTTTGGACAGGTGAATTTCCAGGTTAATTCCCTCTTTATACAAATTTGTCTGTGTATTTAGTAGAAATATAAGTAGCTGGAGGAGGAAAACTGACTCTGTCGTGTACAGTATATTGTCAATGTTGGGATGGTAGCTGTCAAAGGTGGACTTCAATGTAAGCAACTTGCCTTTGGCTTTGTATACAACCCATTAATGTACCAGCTTTGACTTGTATGGTATCTAACTATGTTTAGAAAAGGAACACTTCGGTGTCTTGATCCCTTCTAGGAAAATTTCTTTATTTACAAGCTTATTTTATAAATACGGAAGTTAATTCCACAGAGCTGCATCTTCACTTCATAGGAAAATATTCCGTGTTTATCTTCTGAAACCAGTGGACGTAAAACATTCCGTGTCGGAAACCTGCAGCATGCAACTTTGAGCTTTTGTCATCTTTAAGATAAACAAAGATCTAACTAGAGGAAACATCTCCTCTGGATGGAGTCCATTCTGGAGTTGTTTTCTGTGGAAGTTACAAATTGCTTTGTTGCTGTATAATATAAACAATTTTTCAAAATGCTGGTGTTGAGCTATTGATATTTAAGATCACCTCATTAATCATCTTGCGGAGTAACGAAGTCATCTAAGTTCACAGACTGGCTTCCTAAAGTGGATAATAATAAATAGCAGAGAAGAAATAACATTTAAAACTACAGTGTTAGCGAACCTTTGGCTGTGAGTAAAGATTGATTTGAAAGGACTAGGTACATCATAAAAAGGTTTCATGATGTTGGGGAAATGATGTGGTCAAGGGTCAGGTGTACAGTGTGGGGAACAGAAAGGAAACTGTGTGAGTGCAAGCGGTAGCGAATGTCAGCAGAAAAATACTTCATGCTAAAATGCCTGTAGTAGATTATTTTATTTTTGTATGCATTTGGAGAACCAAGATGAAAAGCAGGATTATGTTGGCCTCTTACAGTTGAGAGTAAAAAATGTGAAAAGCAAACAATTTACTTAGAAGGTACAAATCTGACCCTTGCTGTCTCTGTGATTTATGTGAACTCTGGCAGGAAAGAGCTGCAGAAGAAAAGCAGCTCAAGGAGATCTAAGCTTGCTCAAGCTGAAGGAGGCAAAGCAGTTGCCAGGGTTAGAAAGAAGAGCTGGTCTCATCCACAGGGAAGCACAGGAGATAATCAAGAGGCTGTGGAAGCATACAGAGATGTGGTGGGGAGGAGTAGTGGGGTGGGCTTTTTTTCAGTATTTGCATTTTTCCCCTCTTGTCATATAAATATACCAAAGTGAACATATTCTCCAGTCACAGGGGCTTCCATCTGCCTCACCTTCACTTGGTGTAAGGATGAGGAACTGGGAGTAAATGTATTTAGGGATGTTAAAGAGCTTGTGGGAAGGAGAAAAATAAGCATGATGTTAAGAACAGAATAAGTTGTTTGCTTTCCACACTGAATACCTGTTCAATCCAGGAAGTTAGTAGTAGCAGGTTTCCTCAGAGATGAAATAATGTAGGCTCCCAAAAGCAGCGCCTTCAGAAATGAGTGGTGTTCAGCTGAAGCTAATAGGCTTTCTTAAAGCACCGAAGCAGCATTGTGTAGTGCATTTCTGGCTGTTCTGAGTGATTGGAAGAATCTCTTTCTGCTCTGACAGTATTTGGAAGTGACTCAGGAAAGGGCGTAATTCGAACATTTAAATGCATGGTCAGGTGTTGGTCATCAAAACTGCATGTTTACATGCTTTTAGGGTGAACTTCCTCTGTTAAAGATGAGTTCTTCGTTCAGATGCTATCTAAAATGGCTGTGATAGGAGGAAAAAAGTGAAAATAAATGTTTTGTCCCTTTTTCCCTGATCATTTTCCAAGAGAAGAGCTGCTACTTATGAAAGGATGTATTAGTCTCCTTGTCTAAGATGCATGCCAAGACCTGACCTACTCCTGCTATGAACAGCCTGGGGACTAGTTATATTCATCTCTGTAGATTCTCTAGGGCTCCAGTGCCAGCTTTGGCACTGAAAGCCATTGAACGGGATGATTTGAGGAAGGTCTCACAAAAATTTCTGCAATACGTGGGTCCACTTTTGGTATCACTTAAGCTGGCAGTGCTTCAGTTTACTCCCACTGGCATCAGCTGCTGTTTTTCCTCATACACAACCTGTGCAAGAACAGATTTGAGATTTATATTCAAATTCTTTTGTTTCTCAAATCTGTTTAGGATTAGACTATTGGGAGGGGAAAAACACCCACCCTGCTGCTTGGATCTTCTTGTGGACAGTGTTTTCAAGACAAGAAAATGAAACAAAAGTATTGCTATAAATTCAGGGCAGGACTCTTTCACGCTCTGCTGTAGTGGACTTGAAAAATTTTATGAAGTGGCAGAAATTGTTTCCTGAGTCAATCTTTTTTCCCTGACTCTTCCAACTCTTTACAGGTTTTTATATTGCACTGATCTCTTTGACTGAAGGTAATTGTTGTGGATTCTGGCTTCTTTAAACCTGACTCTTGATCACAATCTTGCTTGGGTTGTCGACTTTTTGAGTAAGGAACATATTTTCATCATGTGGCCTCAATGTCTGCCACAATTGGATGCTTCCAGCTGACTGAGGTATCTGGAAGCTGCTGCAATGCAAATAATAAGTAGTAGGAGAAATAGTAATACTCATTTACCCACCATTGCTACCTGAAGGAATACTTAAAAATATGGCCAGGATGTGTCAAGGCCTAGCCCTGGGCAACTCCAGGGTACCAACTTTGGTGTCAGAAGTGTTGTACTGCACAAAGGCAAGCTTAATACATGAAACTTCTGTCAGAGGGTAAGAAAAGGCAAATCTGTTGCCAGAGAATGAGATGAAATGTTTATGAATGTTGTGTAAATAAAAAGGAAACAAAGAAGGTACGTATAGGATTAGAATAAGTAAATACAATGTTGTATTGATAAATGTTGTACAAATGAAAGTTACCAATTGATTCTAAATTGATTTTACTTGAAAAGTTTGCCTTTTTAAGGAGAGAACGATCATATATTTCATGTTGCTTTAATCACCTGCAATTCAACAGGCACTCTATAATTGCTTTTTCTTTTAAGTGAAAATGTATTTCTCTTGCATGTTTTTCCTGCCTGTCTTTAAGAACCCTGACAGAAGTTCAAAGCTGTATGTTGGCTCACAAGCATGAGTGCACTGCTGCTTTAAAGAAAATTTAATTTCAATATAATTTATTTTTGATGCATGAAGTAGTGAATGTCTCAGAGAAAAAGTAAAAAAAAAAAAAAAAAAAAAAAAAAAAAAAAAAGAAAAACCACCCACAAACACTTTTTGAAGTCTTCAATTTCTTTATTTAAGGGTTTTATAGAGATGGAGGCTTGTGTACTTCATTTAAAAAAGCAAACCCTGTAATTACTGTTAATTATCCTCTTTGGAAAAAAGCCAAGGATTGACTGAAAAGAGGGACTGATGTGCCTTCTCAGGGGTTGTCTGAGGTCAACAGAAAGATTCTGCTGCATGGTGTGGGACCCTTATGCTGGGCAGCCTCTGATGTAGCTGCTTCACTGGAAGACCTAACTCCATGTTAACATCTGGCGTTTGGGTTTCCTTTCTTCCTTAAAAGTCACTGGACTGAAGGATCATCTGCCTCTGGAAAATGCATTTTACTAGATTCATGCCCCCTGTTAAAAATACTTTTATTACCTTTTGAAAGTGTTATTTAAACTTACACCTCCCACTTCATTAAGTTGCAGATGTACTATGCACCAGAAAACAAAACCATTCAGGACTCTGAATAAGAGGGCCGAAAGTAGAGCTGTGGCAAGAGCACAGAAACTATTTACTTAAGGAATATTCCATAAAAAACTCTATTTTTTTTATCATTTGTGGGATTCTTAAATTAAGTAGGAAGGAATTGTTTTGGATGAACTCTTCTTAATGACGAAAGAATTCCCCCTTGCTGTATAATAGTAGCTCTGTTCTAGAAACCTGGTGACATTCTCTATGCAGGGCAGCAAGTGCTCAGAAGAATTTTAAGGCACAAGAAGTAAAACTACTAAAAGCATGTGTGCGTGCATTGCCCATGCTTATGGGACTTGAACTCTTGTACCTCCTGTGTTTCTCAGCAAATAAATCACTCTGAGTGATTGCACAGATCCAAAGTACTTGTTTACATGGTGTCTGCACTGTGTCTCCTCCAATCTCCATTCTCACCTGCGGAAGAAGGGGGACTGCCCTAAACCCCCATACAGTCTGTGGCTGAGAATGAGTTCCCTTGACTGCTTTTGCTCACATCACTTAACCAGCTTTTGGAACCCAAATAGTGTAGTATAAACAATTCTCTAGGTAATACTCGTTATATTTTTTCTGTATCCCTGAAGGGATATTTTGCTTTTGTTGCTGTTTGGGACCTATAAAACCTCTATACTAGCTTTTACAGTACAGAAATGTTGAAATTGGTCTTCAACCATTTGTTATTTATGTAAAATTGTCATGGCTACTAGTACACCTACCCACAGTGTGTTGCCTCAATGAAATGGCTCTCAATGCTTTTGTGAGTGGAATAAAAGAAAAATTATCTGCAAATCCTTTTATAAGAGGACTTGGTGGGTTCAAGAGGAGCTTTCAGGAAGACTCTCCCCTAGCAAATAATTCTCCTGAGATGGGGTTTGGATTTTTCTACCTCTAAAAGCGCTTCTCTAGCTCTGATCACCTTCCTTATCTGGTTCTTTGTTTTCTGCCTTGAGGTCTTCCTGTGGAAATGTCTAAAATGGCAGCTGTTCCATATGAGAAGGCATCTTTATGGCCACTAATGAGATACTTTGTAGGATAAGGTTCTAGTGATATCACCCCTCCACTTTTTATAATCTAAAGCTGTCTGACTTGCCATTTCCTTGTTGGTGGGTGGGTTTTTTTGTTGTGGGAGTTTTTTGGTTTTTTATTTCTTCTTCCCTCCTGCCACTTCCACCTTTCTCCTGCTGCTTTCTCTACGTTTACTCTCATAAAATCAAGGAGTGGCTGTATTCCTCAGATACTGTGCAGGCCCCTTTCTAATTAGTTGTGTGAAAAACTTTCCAACAGCTGGACAGAATGATGAAAGATAAGCAGCATCCATATGGAGGCTTTTGAAGTCTCTTGTATGCATAAGTGTTCTCTTTTCTTCTCTCAGGCTGCCATCTCATCCCACTATATTCTTTACCACTTCCATGACTTTCTTGAGGTGCACCAGATGCCTGTAGAGTGGTAACATGTTTTTCTGTACATGTTAATAAGATGACCTACGAACATGCAATTTTGTAAATATGTTTGTTAAATGCTATGTGATAATATTATATGACCACCACTGCTGCTTTGCCTGATGCAAATATCTGGATATCCACTCTGCAATCAGTAGTAAGGTATTTCCTGAATGCTAAAAGTAGGAGTTGCAGTCTACTGTGATTTCTTGCCACTAGGCAGGTCTTTTTTTAAGACCTAGAGTGAATTTTAAAACTAGCTGTCTCGAAAACACACTGAAATTTGCCTCAGGCACATCTGAAAGCTGGAGCAGAGCTCCAGTTTAGTCTGACCAACAGAATGGCTAATATTAGGTTTCTCTTTTTATGTATATTGGTGTATGTGTCACTTTCTGATTTCATCCATCACTGATTAAAGTGCTGCACTTAAAAACTGGGTTCCTATCCCAGGTAGGTAGCTCTGATCTCATAAGGGGATTTGATTTATTATCATGTAAAGGTGTTTTTTCCAGAGTGTTTTTGTAAAGTCCAGAAAGGCATGTAAATTGCCTTTTCTTAAGTAATGTTTATTTAGCAACAAAGGAAATGGAGTAAGTCCAATTTGTTTAAATGGTGAGTGTGCCTCGGTGTGAGGCATAAGGGTGTGAAAGCTAGTACATGCCTTTGGGCAGGTTTTGAGTATATCTCATAGGTTTCAGATGGTCTTGATTTTCATCTTGCTATTTTCAGACACTCTAGCAGGTGAAAATTGTTCTGTTTTGCTCTAAGGGAAGTGGGTGTACTGGTTTTGCCAGGTAGAACAGAGAAGTGAAAAGTAACTGGAAGCAGGAATTCATGCTGCTAGTTCCAGCTTTACTTGATAGAACTGGTTCTGAAATTGGTGTGATGCAGCAAAGGAACCTGCATGTTCTGCCAAGGGAAGCTGACGGGGATGTTGCTCTGCCATCCTAAGGCTGCTTCTTAGGCTTATCCTGAGATTTTTGAAGGTACCACATAAACCAAGCAGAGTTGTGTGGTAAAAGTGATGTGACCCTGTCCTGGAGTTGACACTCAGCCAGACTGTCAGTGTAGATGGCCTCCTGGAGCCCAGCGTCAGGTGAGGCTAGATGTAGCTGCAGCATTGATGGGAACATGGAGGATGATGGGGTACTGCCAAGGGGAATGCAGCCTCTCTTTGTGTAATATACTAGTTGTCATACACTCTTAACCTCACTAAATCTGCCTTTGAAATACCTCCAGCTGGAGGCCTGCATGGGCCTCCTGTTTAGGTCTGTCTTGCTTGTCTCTTGTAACAGAACCAGTGAGTCCTGACAGACTCGGTTCTTTAACTCTTGCCTGTACCAAAATGCAGAACTTTCCTGCAATAGTTTGATAAATAGATATCTACATACGGATTACTGAAAGATCCAAGAGTGACACCACTGGAAACTGGTGTGTTTTGTCTATGGTGTGAGCAGTATCACTATGGACTTTTCTCTGCTTTCCTTGCAGGGATGCCTTTGTTCTAGAGGTCCTAGCAAATTCAGCCCTCTAGATGAACTGGTCGTCAGCCTGTTGGTGAAGTTTCCATCAAGATATGGAGTTTGCTAACTGGAATTGTCCCATCTGTGCTCTTCACAACAGCCTCAGAGGGACTGAGTTGGACTGGAATAACTTGCTGTCCTGCAGATCTGTATACCTCACAGAATAGCTTAGATGTGTTTTCCTTCAAATAGGTGCTTATCTTACTCATGTAGAAGAAGGAAGTCTCTTAAAGGTTGGCCTTCTGTTGTGGCATGGAAGCTGAGCTTCTAAATATTTAAACAGGCACTTATCTCCTTTGATGCTGCGTTGGTGGATGTTGCAAAGTTGGCCTACGGTTGCTATTTGTGAAGCCTGGAGGAGGAAATCTTGTTTCTCAGGAAGGGTGAGAATGAAGTCAGATAAGGTGAATGGAGTAGCTTTTGGTAAGGGGAACATTACTATAAAATGTTCAGCTAGACCAAGTTAGTCCAGACACATAGGAAAAGCAACAACAACTTTAAGGTGTTTTATGTGAGGGTTCTGTATAAGTACACAATGAACTTAATCAAGTATCACCTTTCTCTGTCAGTTGTTTGCTGGCTATTGTGGATGCTGTTTATATGTGTATATATGTCAAAAGGCTAAATCCTGCGGTAGAAGAAAGGATAGTATAGTTCAGTGTAATATGCATTTCTGAAGCAACCACAAATGGTATTAGTGGCCTAAAAGCCAATTTATGATATCTGTCAGGATGCAGCATGTGTTTTGGTTGCTTTTTCTCTCCAATGTTGTGCCTGGAGGTCCTGCCAGACAGTATTTTGGGAGTCCTGTGCATCAACCAAAAGGCTGAAGAGAAATCTTAAGGGGACAGAAAAGCATTTCACAGTTGTCAAAATAACTGGCTTGCAGACCTATGCATCCTAGATGACTCTTTCATTGTCAAGCCATGAAATAAGATTTTTTTTTTAAATAAGGAGTTCCACTTCTGTAGCTTTCTTGGAGTAGAAACCATTATGGGAAGCTTGAGAGGGGCTTTTTTGGCCTGGAATTAAATACAGCCACCATAATGAAGTGGATACCAGAAATGGATCCTACCTGCATGGCTAAAACGCAGCAGGTTATGGCCTGAAGGTGGTGCTTACTTTTCTTTTTAAAGCTTGCTGTTTTGGTGTTCCGTGTGTATCCTGTGCTACTCTGATTCTCAGGATGCTTCAGAAACCAAGAAATTGCCAGTAGAGCAGGCTCTACTTTCCTCCTTTGTGACATGAAAAATTTTAGATTATTTCATTTCAATATTTGTATTTTGGCCATTTGGAAGAAATAAGAAGTGGTGCTAGAGTTCAGTTGTTGAAAGTAGTTCATTAATTTCCATCTAAAGATTAAATGGAAGTGAATGCCCGTGTTTCCCAAGAGCACAAAATAATTTGGTTGATGGCCAGAGGGTATAGCTAATAACTGAGCTTGTGGTAAACAGAAATAAACTGTTGCAATATGCCTTAGAGCTACGGAAACTAAGCCAAAATTTCTATTAGGTATTCATGCTGGACTGAAGACCTTCCTTCTTGAGGCCAAAGAGAAAAATGTGGATTAAGGTCTGCATTTACTGCACTGCTCTAATGCAGTATTTTGGGAAATGGGAAGTATTAGTATTTTATTCATTGCTACAATAGGAAACCAGTGAAAATATTTAGACAAAACATCAAAAAACCACAGGAGAAATTTGGTCTTGAGCAAGGGGTTTCACAAGTGAGTCATAGATGATAATAAACTCTTTAGCATATCAAACTGAATGCTCTGCAATTGTTGGTCTTGAGCAATTGTGAATTTTCAAATAGTGCTGGAGATACATCTGAGACCAACACTTCCTTTGAAGAGTCTCAGTTTCCTATGACTGTTGGAAAAAACCAAATATTTGGTGTCAGTAGTTTAGTGCACTTTCTTCTGTGTGGGCCAAACAGAGTCCCAGGTCCCTGAGCTGTAATTTGCTGGCAGCAAAACCTTGATGTTCCTTCAGAAGAGGTGAGGAAGAGTCTTCCTAAAAACTCAGTTTTGTTCCTGGCACGCATCAATGCAAGTCTCCTTGAGTATTTTACGTTCTTTCAGAAAAATGTGGGCTGAATTATCCATCCCCCTGAATAAATCGAGTCTCTGGATGGCCTCATAAAAATAGCTGCAGGAATTTTCAGTTCTTAGCACAAAGCCATGCAAAAGGTGCCCAAGTCTTTTCTTTTAGTGTTGCTACACTCATTCCAGAGTTCTTGCCCAAGATAAACTCTCAATTTTTTACTATTGGCCAAAAGCCTATCATTTGGTTTTCAAATACACGATTTCTTGTCAAGCTCCTCTATTTATCTTTCAGTCTCTTAATTTCTTCAGCTATGCAGTAAACATCTCATTACAACTGTCACTGGAAGTTTGCAGCTTGACTTCTGTCCTGGGTATCTTGGAAGAGGAAGAATCTTAGACAAACATTTTATGTAGTGTCTAATGCCTGGTGTGTTATCCCATGTCATGTGCTGTGCTTTAATCATTCTGAAAAGCCCACTTCTTCATCTGAAATGCACGTTTTTCTAATGCACATTTTGGATTGTTGTTTTGTGTTAGCAGTTCCTTGCTCATTTTCTTTTGTCCCCAGTTGCAATGGTCATTGCCAAACAGGCCTGGAGAACAAATAAAAAGGAATCTGCAGGCCATAAACTACCAAAAGCAATTATTAATTTTGCCATACAAATCCTTCACTTTCTAAGTATATGGTTTGTCTGGCTTATCCTCTAAGATAATTCTCTGTTCACCCCTACCTGATTAGAGGGTGGAAAAGAGCAATAACCTCAGAACCTGGCTGTTAGCTAGACTACTTGCTTTCTTAGTTGTAAATTTAATTCTCCTGATTGTTTTAAATATCTCTAGTATGTTTTAGATTGCATCAGTGTGAACTCCAAAATACCATCTGTAAAGAAGTCCAAATCTAATGTACTGTAGAAAATACTTTAATTACACTTATCTAAGTTTTCATCCTTTGGTTCCACACTGTTATCTCCTGAGGTTTTGAGATAACTAACTTTTTATTCTTCCCTTCAATGTATCTTGATTTAGAGGCAAATATTTCCTAGCTTTATTTGTTTCGTAAACTTCTTCTTATCATTTGTCTAGGTATGCTCATGCTTCCTAGATCCTTTTAAGATAATATTCTAAAGCATAAACTACTTTTTTTCTTTTCTTTAAATTGGCTTACGTCTTGAGGAGTCGTATTCTTGCTACTGTTGCTTACATCAACTCCAGCTCCTGGAATTGTGTGCATCTGTCCCCACCTGCATGAGTTTTCTGCAATGCATTTTGCATGATTCATGCTGTAAATCAGCACACCTACATCTTGGGTCTGGGAGACAGGAGTGTCATTAAGTTAGAAAATTCGAGCCCACAGCCCAAATGATGTAATAATTTCCAGAAATGTGTTTGACAATGATACCAGAGCTGTGTCCTGCCTGATGTATTTTTCTTCTCCAAGATATTTACTTTAATATTACAAAAATTAATGTTTCTCTGATAAAGGATGTCTTGTCAGTAATGCAGATAAATACAACAAAGCTGGTGAGGGGCCTGGAGAACAAATCTTATGAAGAGTGATTGAAGGAGCTGGGACTGTTTAGTTTGAGGAAGAGGAGGCTGACGGGAGACCTCATCACTCTCTACAACTACTTGAAAGGGCATTGTAGAGAGGTTGGTGCTGGTCTGTTCTCACAGGTAATTAGCGATAGGACAAGAGGGAATGGCTTCAAGCTGCAACAGGGTAGGTTTAGGCTGAACATTAGGAAAGAATTTTTCCCAGAAAGAGTGGTCAGACATTGGAATAGGCTGCCCAGGGAGGTGGTTGAGTCCCCATCCCTGAATGTGATAAAGAGTCATCTAGATGTGGTGTTGGGGGATATGGTGTAGGGGAGGACTTTGTAGAGTAGGGCTGATGGTTGGACTTGATGATCCCAGGGGTCTCTTCCAACCTGAATGATTCTATGATTCTAATAAGCCATTGATGGTGAGATGTGGGCTACTGGTCAGTTGATTTTATAAGTTGCAATATCTTGGCTATGTTTGTTAGAATAACCTGGACCTAGGATACAGTATAATTTTGCTGTCAAAGCTTTGACATCATGAAACTCCAGGGGCTCTCTCTGTGATATATAATTCCTGTAGGCACAAAGCAGGAACTTTTTTATGTCAGTGTCCCTTTGGTTTTAGGAGATGAGACTATAGAAGTAGTAATAATGTGTGGAAGAATGCCAGGGGACAATCATAACAGCCAGGTTCATGACAGAGTGCACTAGTTCTAAGTGGGAGCTATATGTGATGTTTGGGAGTAAACTAAGCACTTAATGCTGCAAAAAAGAACAATTAACCCAATGAGAAAAGGACATTGTTTTTGAACCCCTCATCTCTAGCTGGCTCTTAGCTGAGTTACACAAATCATTGGCTTCAGAAAATGTGTCCTAACTTGATGCCAGTGCCTGTTTTGCAGGCTCCCAGCCAAACTGGAGAGAGATTACGTATGGGAACCCAAGGCTTTCTGCTAGCCTGGGAACTTCTAATGATTTGAATTTACCTGCCTTTTCTCTCCTCATAGTTCTGTCTTCAGAGGGAAAACAATCCCCAGCATAGAGAGAGCAGGTGGCTTGGGGGAGAGAAAACTGTTGTGTTTCTGTGTGGATATTTCTACACCCTATTTCTTTTTTTTTTTTTTTTTTTTTTTTTTTTTAAATAGACTGGATCCACATTTAGACTTTCCTTAACTTTAATTTGAGAAAGTGAAGTGGTGGGGGGTGTTATTCATGCCCTCAAAACTAGGTGCTGGCACAATCTCTTCATGATTTCTAACCAGTTCTTCTTTTGGCTCTGTGTGTCCTTATCAGTGTGAACCATGATTTGTTTGGCTGCAGTTTAAAATTATCGAACTGGTCATTTTTCCTATACTCATATTCTTCTGAGCCTTTGCTTTTGCATTCCTTCTTATACTGTCTTTTGTCTAATTAAATCAGGCCTATTCATACTCTGAAATAGAAGAGCAAAGGTCAAAAAATGTCAGACACCCTTAAAAACCTCTATTAAGTCTTGTTAAACTGAAAATGCTCTTGCTTCCAGTCCAGAAATGACACCCTAAGCTACAATAATTGATTTGACCTCCAAATAGCTGTATAATACCAAGAACTCCTTTAAACAAAAGGAGAAAGAACAGGATAGCTGAGCTTAACCAAAACTTCACTCCTCAACCTAAGAGCCCATACAGTATGGGGAAAAAAGGTGGTTAGTTTATTCCACTGTGGAGATATGAATATAAGGGGTGATAGAAAAGATCTAAGTTCAAGTTTTTCATTACTCATGTTGTTACTTGCCATACCTACTGCATCTTTTATTGGATTTATTTTTAAGCTGGGGGAGAGAGTGAAAAGCACCGTGCTGCGTTCACTCAACGTACCAGTTATAATATCTGCTTTTCAATTTTGCGCTGTATGTATGGAGTGGTCTGATACCGTGGGAGGTGAGACAAGCTGTTCAAATCTGAAAAGCAACTGCTATGATATGCTGTGAGACCTTGTTTAATGGGCGTAGGCTGTCCCGTGTGTGGAAAATGGCACATTAGGCAAAATCAATGGCTCCTGCGCAGCCTTTCAATATGGATGCTTTCCTGAAAAGTCTGAGATTCAGGATTCAAGGTTTTTTTTAGAGTCTTGTATTGAGAGAAGGAGAGGTCTTGCATCTGGAAGTGATGCCCATGAAAGAATCAGGAGAAGAATGTCTTCTAATGACTGAAACTTGGGGCTATGCTTCAGTCAGGAATAGAGTGGATAACCCGATTTTTCTCCCCATCTGCTCTCCATTTCCAAGTCTTAACCTATTTAGTCAGTTGGGGTAGAGTTGCTTTTATTCTTGCTGCGCTATGACTGGGAGCTTTCCCAGCCTCTTTGACAGAGCTTCCATTGCTGGATGTCACTAGAAACAGCAAAATGTGCAGCAGGGTCAGAATAGGTCTCCAAAACCAAGCAAGACGAGTGCTGGATATAGGTGAACAGAGGCTCTAAGGGCCTGTGGCAGCTGAATGAAGTGACAGCATCAGAGCTCCCCCTTCCTATGAGAGTACAAGAGCTCATTCCATTTCCAAAACACGGTGGTAACAACCTTTTTTTTTTTTTTTTTTTTTTTTTTTTTTTTTTCTCCCCTATGTTTAAAGTATTAATGAATGTCATGAGAACACGGGAAAGGCATGAGCAGCGCTGTGCTTGGCTAGCTCTAGTCTGCAGAATGAAGATCAAACACTAGTTATGTATTGAAGCTGATAAGAGGTTTAGAAGTAGAGAAGCCTGGGACTTCTTTTTGATCCTGTTGGCGCAGAGAAGAACAATGTGTGTTCCTGTCTGCTGCAGGAGACAGCTTAGGTCTTGTGGGGAAGTCAGACCAAAAGAGTCAGACTTGCTCATATGCCTTAGATAATAAGAAAATGCTGCAGCACCATTTTGATTATTTACTTGTTAGTTTTTTTTTTTTTTGTTTAAGTTAGATGTAAATAACTATATGTCAAAAAATTTAGTTAAAAATCCTGCTGAATAAGATGTGGGGTTATAAACAGATCTGGACCTTCAAACCATATTTTTTTTTTCCCTGAATTTGAATACTAGCAACTTTTATGGAGTTTGAATTATATTTCAATGACATGAGTAATGAAAAACCTGAACTTAGATCACTCAAACCTCAGAAAACAGGAGGGCACATTTTTCTGAAACACAAAGTTACTTTTCCCATCTTTGAAGCAACAAGACAACACTAAGGCAATAAATTCTCTGTGGTTCTCGAGACTAGCAGGAACAGCAAAAACACTGCTAGTGAATCAAGAAGAGGGGTGATAAATTCTGAAGGTCTGTGGTGCTTGTATTACCACCCTCCTTGGTGTTTCTACTAGACTGTGGTGGGCTGGAGGAATCCCTGGGAATATGGTAAATCACCCAGATACTGGAATCCTTTTCCACTTGAAGTAGTGACAGCAGAGGAAGGAAAGACTGAATACATCTAAGAAAATAATTTTTTGCCCGAGCAGCCAGTGAAGTGTGAGAAAGACTGGAGTAAAATAAAAATGTTTCCTGACAGGAAAGGAACAGATTGGTTATGTGAAGAAGTAAATCAACTGCCTAGAAGTTGAGTATATGGTGAGAATCAGCTATGTGGAAAACAGCGCTCCCTAAATGACCTTTAGATCCTCATAGCTAAAGGTTCATCAGTTTAAAATTACTGTCTTGGATGAAAACGGTGAACCTAACATGCACCTGTGAAAACATAAAAGAGAATTTAAAAGTAGCTTTCTAAGCACTTTGATAGAGAGGTGTTTGTAAAGAGGAAACCAGCTTGATAAATGAGAAATGAAGCTGCCTCATCCAAGCATGTATAATAGCTATTGCCATTCAGTACGGCTGAAAGGTTTTTCCTGCAGCTAATGGAAAATGCAGCTTCTAGGGTGTCACTAATTTTGACAGACCTCAATGTCTTCAGTTAAGTCTTACACTTAAATGGGATGTGCAAATATTCTTTCATGGTCCTTTTTTGTTTTCTTAGGTGTTAAATCCAAAATTACTGGCCCTTGGTGCTAGGACCATGTTGCTGATAGCGGCCTGAAAGTATGTCTGTGGTTAACATAGTTTCTGTCTTTAGATCACATGATGGGATTGTTTTTTCCTCCTGTCCACATCCTTGGCAAAAGTAATCTTCAATATGAACCTAAATTTTTTTATTTGTTTTTTTTTTTTTTTTATTTCAAACAAGACCTATTTCCTTTTCTATTCTTCTTGTCCTGCATTATATGTAATGTAGAATCATAGAAACACTTTAGTTGGAAGGGACCTTGAAGATCATCTAGCTCCAACCCCCAGACCTCCATTTCCTTATGTTATGTTTGATTATAAATAGAATTGTGGGTACCAGAAGTAGGGGCTGGCTGAGGCTCTGGTTGATGTGTGAATTCCACCCTTGTGTCTGAAGGTACACAGAAATCAAGAAAGTCAGCCATTCCAGTACAGTTAAGAGCCTTAATACTTTTAATCTGGCCGTGAGCGTTCATGGGTTATAAAGGACAATGTCCAAATATTTATAATAAAGTGTCAAAATGTGAATGCTATGGGATGCTTTGAATCAGTGTAAGCTCTTTGAAGCCACTGATGTGTTGCTAACTTCCATGGGATGTATCTGGGTTATCACTTGATAAAGGGAGGGTCGTGAAAACTAGCTTCAGGCCACTCTTAATCCTTCTATTTCAGCTCTGGAGAAATGCATTTATTTTTTTTCATTTTTGACCTAATTATCCTATTGTTTATGCAGTTCAGATATACCATTATGAATAGAGCATTAATAAAAAACACTTGTTACTTCATGTGTGCTGAGCACACAGCGTTAAATTATTGCATGCTTTGTAAAGTGACAAGCTTAGTATTATTGAAAGGCTCTGCTCCACTTGTGTGGTTGGGTTTTTATTTTTTACTTTAATCAAAAAGCAGAGCTATCATCTCAATCAAAACATGTTTCTTAAATTTAAAAATGCAATGTAGAAGACTCATCCGCTTTTCTCTGAAGCCTGGGGTGGGATTCCTGGAAATGTTAGACTGGTTATTTTTAAGTGGTTTAAGAAGAGAATCCACATGCAGCAGCATTTAGCTCTCAGTCTTTCCCGCTCAGAAGTTTTAGGCAAGGCCTCAACTAAGAATGTGAGTGTAGAAAACCAACAAAGGTTAGGTGTATTTTGGAGGGCAATGATTAAAGTTTTATTTAAACACGTAACCTCTTAATATGTTCTTCCTAGAAGGAGGGACAAGGTGCCTTTTTTTGCCTGTTGCTAGGTAGGGGAGCTCTGCACAGGGGCAGCTGAAGGGGAACCAGAGAAAAAACCATAAAGTGTCACATGCCTCAGAATATCATACCACAACTCTTCTTGGAAAGCAGATCTCGTGTCAGTCCCTGCTGCAGGGCGATATGTGAAGTGGCAGAGTGTGACTTCATTGCCCCAGTTTTGTTGATACACTTAGTACCTGCTTTTAAACTAAACAAGACCCGGCTACTCTGGGGGATTTTCCCCTGCGTCTCATTTTCTTTGCCTGCCTTTCTAGAACAGAATGCAGACTGGTTTTCTGTTTTACACACTGCAGGGGATCATGCTGCCATTGTCACTTGATGGTTAGCCTGTTATCCATAATTCTCTTGCTAACTTCTCAGGGGTCTGAATGAGAGGTAAGTGTATTTTCAGAGCAGAATGTAAACTTTCCTTGTGATGTAGCAAGGATATGATATCCCCTTTGGGCGCAAGGATTATACGGTCACCAAGGAATGCTGTTTTCCCTGCTTCATCCTTCTGACATGACAGGGACCTTGTGTCCTGCAAGATATGTTGTACTGCTTGCATGAGTTTTTAAATACGCACTTAGTCTGCACATTAAATATTACAGTTCCTCATAACAACTGGTTTACTGGGTTTTAAAATGCACGTGTCTCAACAGCACAAACTGGTTCTTTCAGTGACTGCACTTTTATTGGCTTGTTATATGAAGAAAAAATAGAAAGCTTTGTTACAGCTTCTCACTGTCTAGGAAATCTGTGAGTTGATAGGTTTGATATCCCAGGTTTTGTTCAGACAGTGCTCTTGCAATTCAAATAATTACATTGCCCAATAAAACCCGAGAAAAACAGTTTTCAGAAATAACAATCTGAGTTGGCCAGAGGGCAACTGCTTTTATTATACACAGAGGAAACATGAAACCTGCTTGTTTTCCAGGAAAAGAAAGGAATTGGAGTATTCTGTCATATAGCTGTAAGACTAAGAAAACAAACTTGGCCTCAGTTTTCTTAAAGTCAGCACATGAATTTTTTTTCCTCCATAAATGTAATAGATGGGGCTCTACACAGTCACAAAAAAGGATTTAGTATTTGTCAGTACCTTCTAGAGGCAAACAAGGAAAAACTCTTAAAATTGAGACTAATAAAATATGCTTTCAGGGTTAAACCTGTTCATCCTGTGTTATGCTTGGATGAATGGAGTCAGCTTGACTGCAAAGGAATTTGAGAACTATTGTTACAGCTTTGGCACTAGAGTAAGACCTCTGTCTTCTACAGTCTAGAGCCAGTCACCTGGGTCTAGTTTGTCCAGAGACTTACCCCACACTACCTCTTGAAACAGCCTTCTAAAAGTTTTAATTGTCTTGATGAAAGGTTGGCCTTTTCATGCAAAGTAACAGCTGAAAAAATACCAGACTTCTTCACAGCAGATGTAACAGGTGTTCTTAAATGGATTATTTGTGAATAGTAACCTTAAGGAATCAGGAGCAATTATTATCCTTCATTGTTGGTGTGATCATCAGTCAGTGACCAGTGTCAGTGGTCTTTCTCAGAAACATGCAGCAGGGATGAACCCTGACCACAAAAGAAAGCAGTAGGGCAGGTCTCGCTTCAAAGTGGTTACAGCTCTGGTTAATAGCATCGATGCACAGGTTTGGGTTGGGGAAAGTTGTGTAATGATATGAACATGATTTCTTCTATGCTGTGTGCACAAATTAGCTTTCCATCTTCCTGTCTGCTCTGAGTAGGAATATGACTTGTTTACAATTGAAGATGCATTAAGGAAGGAACACAGGAAGTTCCATTCAAATATGAGAAAAAGCTTCTTTAGGGTGAGGGTGACAGAGTGCTGGAACAGGCTGCCCAGGGAGGTTGCAGAGTCCCCTTCTCTGGAGACCTTCAAGACCTGCCTGGATGCAGTTCTGAGTAATGTGCTCTGGGCAATCCTGCTTTAGCAGGGGAGTTGGGCTAGATGGTCCCTTCCAGCTCTGACAATTCCGTGATTCCATGACTTGCAAAAATGAGGCTGGGGGTGACATAATTGATACAATGAAGAAAGGAAATTATTTTGGCAGCTGGTGTTTCCAGTGGCACTGACAAGTGAATGCAAAGTTATAATGACAATGCGGTTTAGTACCTTGGCAACAGCTCTGGTAGCTGAGTCTAAAATGACATGCAGGAAGGGGTCAGTCAAAGTGGAAAAGAAATTGGGAGGGTGAGGGGAGTGTCGAAGGGGAGATCTTTGCAGTTTGACTAGAAAGAACCTTTCAGTTTCAGCTGTCCCTGGACATCCATGTAGAGATGTCAGAGAAGACAGATGAAGAAGTGGGAATAGATGGAAGGAGATAAATAGGTCAGTGGAAGTGAGGTGCATTTGCAACTCATTGGCACGCAGGCCACAGTGGCAGCAGGGGGACTCGGACAACAGTCTTAGAGGGAGGTATTTTGCAGAGGAGGAGAGGGTGGAGGTTGATGGCATACCCAGAGGAGGCAGTCCAGAAAACCTAGATCTGAATGATCTGAACCATAAAAAGAGCCAAGCGTTCTGGTGTTGCAGATTGTCTGACTTTTTTTTTTTTTTATTAAATTACAGGCATTGAGCCCAGCAGCTGAAAAGCCTGCTGAATGACTTTCTCTGTAGATAGATAGAAAGGAAAATCTGTAGTCCGAGAAAAACATACGTGACAGCTTTGACAGAAGGCTCACGAAGTCGCAGGAAACATGGACTGAATACAGCACTTCGGTTATCCTGTCTACCCACCTTTTGTTTTTTTGCTACTGCTAACTGGCCAGTACGCAGAATCACAAAAAAAAACCACCCCAAAACAATATATAAACATTTTCTGCTAGGTGAACTTTGTACAGAAAAGCCCAGAAATATCACACTTAATTACCTGAAACAGTTTACGCTGCCTGCAACTTGAGAGAGTGGCTATCATCTTGCAGTGTGTGATTAGGGAAGGATTAGATTTGCCGTAGATAAGCAGCTGGTAAGGTGACCACAATTCTGTAGCATGCAGATGTTTGAGTGGTGTGCTGCCACGTGCTTGGCACTGGTGGATGGCGTTAATAGATCTGCCTGGAATACAATCGTGTTGTGGTTAGATCAGTTTCCTCTGAAGGAAACCATATAGTGGGTGAGAGTAACAGAAAACTGCCTTTAAAACAACCTCTGACAGTCTGCAGATTTCTGTGATATCTTAATGTTCCCATTGCACAATAAAGGGAGTAGGTTATAGCTATTAATGCAGGTGGAGTTGTTGTTAAGGGTTTTGACTCTTGCTCCAGGCTGCAGCGGATGATAAAGCTGCCGGTACCTGTGTATTGTTGTTTGTTCCTGCCTTGGCTGGGGAAGCGCCGCTAACGTGTGCTCCTGGGGAGAGCTGGGACCGGGGGACGCGAGTGGCAGAAGAACAGGAACTCTCAAGTATGGCAAGAGCCCAACTGGAATCCCCTGCTGGAGAGGGTCCAGCACACGTGCAAGGCACTGCTTCCCAGCCCTGTTTCTGATCGCCCTGTGCTGAGGACTCTCTTTGGTGGAAGTTTGCCTGCATCAAGCATCTTTAATATTTCTGCAGAGCGCCTGAGGTGGCAGAGAAGAATGCTGGTTGCTTCAGGCTCTTCTCCCGAGATGAGGGATGAAAGAATGGCATGCCCACGATACTGCCACCCTTCTTTAAATTGTAAATCAAGGTGGTTAATGTATTTGCATAAAGAATGTCCATCTAGTAAATCAGGCACCAAGGTGTTGTTCAAGTAAAGCATTTTCTAGCAATCTGGGTTTGAGATGAAATGGATAATTGTAGCTAAACCTACATGCAGGAAAAAAAGGCAATGCTCTGCAGGCCAGTGGCATGTATTGGTCTCCTTTTCTGGATCAAGAAGCAGCCTCGAGTTATTACCAAGATGATGGGCTTGACTAACAATTGGTCGATGCATTTCTTCAGCTGGGGGCATCTGTAAGACTTGTGTGAAGGAGCATTGGCAATTTGCTGCTATTTGTTATTATTGCTACTTTGTGTAACCTAACAGTCATCTGACCAGTTCTCCTTAGGCTCTCTGTGGGATATGGATATAGGATTCATAAGCTGTGTGCTCTTGGACAGCTAGGCTATGATGGAGGTATACCAAATTGGGTGTAGTGACAATAGCACCTGTTACTGAATATTTTCCATTGACTCATACACTCACTTTTGCATAGGAAACGCCAGCAGAAGAAAGCCCCTTGTGCAGAAAAATGGTTTGCACAGAATCACTCCCAGATTTTTACTTGAATTGAGACATTGAAATTCCCAGGAATCTCTTGTGCCAGCAACTGGTTGGAGACAGTTCAGTGATGCTTCTCAGTCAATAGCGCTGCAGCTTCAAGCCTGTTTAGGGAGCACTTGCAAGTCAAAGGAGATATTGATAATTTCAAGTAGATAGTGGATTCAATGTTTCCTTGCTAGGCTCACTCATTAAGAGCAATATGCACTGAATTCAGAAGCTATTGACCTGAGGCACCTTTAGCGTTTTAATAATAGCAGCTGTAGACAATACAAGAAAGTCTCCTTTAATTTTTTTAAAATATTAATCTCTCTCCTTGGAAGCATATCTGATGACATCTAAAATATTTTCTTACCCAAATACTATGAATAATTTTAACTGGAAGAAAAATCCAGTACAGTAAATCCCTGTGTGTGAGATTTAGTCAATGATCCCACAGAGCAGAAAACGCACTTGTTTTCACCTCTGCACTGCATGAATTTTCAAAAAATCTTTACATTCAGTCAGTCAAACTCAACTGAATACATCTGTCAGTATTTGGTCTTGGCCATCTCTTCTCTTATTTCCTTACCTCCTGGGCTCAATAAACCACAATCTCTAAAGAAAAAAAACCAGTGAAAAGGGCAGTTAGAGACGTCTGGTCAGTTATGAAGGAAAAGAGGCTATTAGATGACCTGCCAAACATAATAGCTCTTTAACTCTATTTCTTCCAAGGCTACCTGGGAGCTTACTTGTCTCTCTTACTTCATAAGTCATCCAAGGAAAACAAGGCTTTCCTCAGCAGCATAGACATAGTTGTACCTAATAGTCCAGATAATCCAGATACAGAAAGTCATCACCCACCATGTCATTACATGTGGTTATGCTAAGAGGATGAATATACTATAAAAAGTCCACTTTTGTGGAACCCTGCATAATGTTCTGCTTTAAGTCAAAAGTCAGAGAAATCTGACAGGCTATAAAGTACAATTAAAACTGAGCACATGAGTAATAAGAAGCCACAAAGCATGCATAATCATGAGATAAATGACCTCAATGGACAGATGATGATGAGCCAAGGAGAAGCCAAGGTCAATTATCAGAACTTCTAATTTTAATGCTATAATTAATAATGAATATTTCAAGAAAGAATGTTTAAAGACTAATTGTATTCTGGTGTTAAAACCTGTTAAACGTTAAACTTATGCAATTTATGCAAATTAATCTGATAAGAAGAGACAATTAAGGTTTATAATTAACAGATAAATACAAATGATCCAGTGATGAAGGTCTTGGTTTCTCCTCTGTCTTATGCGACAATGTAATTGATTTTTATAAATGCTAATTTATATGCACTGCTAACCATTAATACATTGAAGAGATCATTTATTAAATTAAAGATGAATAGTGGTGTATGCAAAGATAGTACCTGAGTTTTCAACATCCTAAAAATGAAATGGAAGCAGAAAAAAACCAAAGCTTTGAATATGATTTTTCTTTTTTTTCTTTTTTCTTTCTTTTTTTTTTTTTTTTCCCTCAACAACCTTTGACATGCCACGTCTGAGGTATAGGAAAAAAAGTTTACCGGAGACAAACAGTCTTTGTTCAGTAAGTCTTTACGTGACACTAAGAAGGATTTTTGGCACAATCCTCGCCTTTTAACATTTGTTCTCGTGGACTAGAAGTAACGTGCATTCTTACTTTGCTTTGCCGTACTGTGCTTTTTCTTTGTGTTCTTGTACGAGACGATGGCACGTTCACCCTGGAATGAAGCTGCTTGTAACAGGGCAGGGGGAGTTTTTCAGGACGAGTGTGCTAACTTGGTGTTCTCTTACAAACGGTAACCTCTACTTCCTGAGGTGTTATGTTGATTACATGCTTTTTAAAGAGTTACTGACTTCTCCTTTTTAAAATGAATGATGGCATTTTGCCAGCTCCTGTACTTATAAGAATAGTAGGGCTCTCTTATGTTTAATGCTCAGTATTGGTGGGGGTTTTGAACTAGCTATACAAAAGCATGCATTCCACAATATTTTTTCTATCCACCTGCAGAACTGTAACACTATCTAGCTTTGTAAATGCAGCTGCAAACATCAGTTACTATTAATTATGTGTAGCTTTATCTTCCACGTCTCTTCCCCTCTCCTCCTTTATTTTCCAGGGGTGAGGTTTTGGCTGAACTGCAGCAAAGCAGGTGTTCGCAAGGCAACTCTAGGAAAGGGGCTTTGAACAGCCCAAAGAAAGCCCTAAAGGGGGAAGGAAGGGGGAATGAAGCAACCACACTGATATAGCAGATTTGTTTACTTCTAAGATTAAATTTAAAATGAAAACAATGAGATATTTTTGCAACATCTAAATATAATTGCAGTCTATTTTCAAAGGATACTCAGTAATAATTTTTTTTTCCTCCTGACTTCTGTCCTTCGGTGCTGAGATATGTTCTGGAGAACTGACTCAGGAGGCCAGCACTACAGGAGCTTCAAAAAGCACAGGGACTTTTGCAGACATAAGGCAAAACTTGCACCTGCCAAAGCAATCAATAGAAAATCCATGGTCATTCACGAAGGAGTGATGTGGTCTTCTGACTTCAGTGGGGCTTCTTGATATAAATCCATGCAGACTTTGACTTAAAAAGACACGCATTCAGTTTTTGCTCCCAGCAGATGTGATACAGCCCAGGGTATTCTGAACACACTTCCTGTGCTGTCACAACCAACTAAGGAACAGTAAACTTTTCTTCTTGTCTTCCCACATGGTTCATCTTCTAATACAGATTAGCTGGAGATATTCACCATGAATCAGAATTATGGCCCTCTGCTTCTAGATATTTGTATGATACACTTCTCCCAGCTCCTGATTTCCTTGATCACACAGCACTGTTGACGATTTGACAGGCCGAGAGAGCTGGTGGTGTTCAGCCTTCAGAAGAGAAGGCTCTGGGCAGACCTTATTGCAGCCTTCCAGTATCTGAAGGGAGCCTACAGGAGAGCTGGAGACGGACTCTTTGTCAGGGAGCGTAGTGATAAGATGAGAAGTAATGGCTTTAAACTGAAAGAGGAGAGATTTAGATTAGATACTAAAAAGAAATTCTTTAATGTGAGGGTGGTGAGACACTGAAACAGGTTGCCCAGAGAAGCTGTGGAAGCCCCATCCCTGGAAGTGTTCAAGGCCAGGCTGGATGGGGCTTTGAGCAACCTGCTGTAGTGGGAGGTCCCTGCCCATGGCAGGGGGATTGGGACTACGATCTTTAAGATTCCTTCCAACTCTAATGATTCTATGATTCTGTATAAAACTTCAGTAGCTTGGGGGGTGGTGGTGGAAGGAATAGAAAACATAGTAGGTAATTTTAATAACATGTCCTGAAATTGCCACTTTTTTTTTTCCTTTAAAAATCAAAGCCACATTCTTACATCTCAATGCAAGGGCGGCATCTGTTATATAATTAAACATTTCAAGAATATCTAGACTTTCATCTCCAGAATCAAAGGTAATGAGATATTTTTTTTCCCCACTACAGATCTATTAATTACATTAAGGCTCGTTAAAGCCTTGAAACAAAAAAGGCCTTACACTCAAAATTCCCAAGAGGCTTGCTTACTGGACCTTTACAGAGACTTGTCACTAGAATCAATCTGTAACTTCCCAGTGAAAGGGGGTTTTGTTGCAAAATGCTGAATCACTGCAATAGCAACAAATGTCCCCCTGAAACCCTGACTGAGACTGCAAGGATTTCTGGCTGGGCAGCAGCCCATCACCTGCCAGGCTGCTCCAGTACCCAGCATTGCCCCTGGCAGAGATCCCCATCACCTTATGCTCTGGTTCCAGTGGGTAAGGAAGCCACGACACCCTCAGGTGAGGCCAACTCTGACATAGCCTCATCATCATCATCATGCCTTCTGACTGCACGCTTGGCTGCTTAGGATTAAAAGGCAACGCAAAAGGCCTCTGATAAAAGTATTAAAAGTATCTTGCTGTTCTCGTATTCTGAGCATTGATGTACTTGATGAGCAGGCAACAGGCATGAGAGGATGGTTTTTGCCATCCCTGCATTCTGTGGCAGGGGCCTGACTAAAATACAAAACTCCCAGGAGAGGGCAAATCTGTATCTGACTGAAGAAACCCTGTCTTACCCCTTGGGCTTTGTGGAATTATCATAGAGTGGTTAGAGTTGGAAGGGACCTTAAAGATCATTGAGTTCCAACCACCCTGCCATGGGTAGAGACACCTCCCACTAGAGCAGGTTGCTCAAATTCCCATCCAGCCTAGTCTTGAACACTCCCAGGGATGGACCCATTCCAACAGTTCCATGTCCTTCCTGTGCTGAGGACTCCAAAGCTGGACACAGTACTCCAAGTGGGGTCTCATGAGAGCAGAGGGGGAGAATCACCTCCTGTGACCTGCTGGCCATGCTTCTTTTGATGTAGCCCAGGATGCGGTTGGCTTTCTGGGCTGCCAGTGTACACTGCCAGCCCATGTTGCGCTTCTTGTCCACCATCACTCCTAAGTCCTTCTCCTCAGGGCTGCTCTCTAGCCATTCTCTGTCCAATGTCCCAGGTGTAGGACCCTGCACTTGGCTTGGTTGAACTTCATCCGATTTGCATGAGCCCACCTCTCAAGCCTGTCCAGGTCCCTCTGGATGGCATCCCTTTACTCCAATGTGTTGATCGCACCACACAGCTTGGTGTTGTCAGCAAACTTGCTGAGAGTGCATTCTATCCAACTGTCCATGTCTCTGACAAAGATGTTAAAAAACACTGTTGTTTATATATAACCATATTCAACTATGATCACTTTTAAAAACAGCCTCTAGAGCATGTAGTCTCTTCTGGAGGCTGAGTATTCCCTGCAAACAATCAATAAGGCCAAGCTGTGGCCCCTGTCCTGTCCTACTGAGGCACCCCACCACCTCTTCCATTTCTACTCTTATGTAAGAACTGCTTTTAAAATTATTCTTCCTAGGAAAAAAATGGTACAACAAGAAGTCCCTGACAAATCTACAGCCCGTTGAGTCCACGGAGTGGGTTTTTGTCTATTTCAGAAGCCTGGAAATGTTTGTCCTTTGTTTGTCAGAAATCTGCTGAGTGAAATGATAATGCAGGATGCAGTTCAGTGTGAACATAGACGCTTGCTAGAAAGGAATAAAATCTCTGGAGATGTCCTTGTCCTTACTTATGTTCAAACCTCCTCTTTATAAAGTGTGAGAGGTCATAAATAGCATGTATTTATTTTTCCTGTGGCAACTTTTTGCATTAATATCACCTAATACAGATTACTTGGTAGAATCAGTAGATAAGGAAGAGTACACCCAAAACTCTCAATCTATTGTATGTGCCAGAAAGAGTTTTAGGGCTGCCAACTGCAAAAAATAGTAAGGAGAGAGCTATAAAACATTTTTATGGAAATGTCTGAACCCAAATCTCAGTGACAAGCTCTAAACAGGGGGGTGAGGTCCTGGTGACGGAAAGGGCTATTTAACTTTGTGGCAGCGGCACAACTTCATGAGACATAGTAGGGCTGTCAGTTATACGTGAGGGGTCTGAAACTGGCTTACCCCAGCTGAGCCTGTCCCTGGAGTAGAACCTGTGAACTGGGGAGAGGCAGTGAGTTGGTCTGAGCATGGGCAAACACAGTGAATACCAATCACTTATTTTTTTGGAGTGAAGAAGAGTGTGTCTGCAAGGTGTTGAAAGCAATGAAAAATTTCTAATATGTATTCTAGTATGAAGTATATTTAGACAGTAAATAGGGTTTTTTCACTAAGTGCTAACCTTTTTTTAAATCTCTTTTGCTGTATTTATACAATATATGATTATATGACTAGTCATAATGAAAACATTCCAATAATTTGAAAGCTATTTTCTTAACCTGTTGATTTCTTTATATGTGTATTGTACCTCAGCAGTCCTTTAAATGCTTTGTTGTAGTTACACAAGGGGAATTAAAATTAAAAGTGTTTAAATTTGGAAAGCATTGACATGTTGGAATTTATTGTTATGTTATGTAAAACCAGAAATTTCCTGTGAAATTGGAAATCTATTTAAATGTTGTCAGAAAACTTTTGTTTGAAATTGTGTGAAGGTACTGGCAACTGTTCATGTCATTTCAGTTTTATAGTTTACATAATCCATTTTGAGAAAACATCAGCCTTCTTCATTTCAGCCACCAGGAGACACTTGCTGTACAGAAGTGATAAGGTGCTTCGGTTAATGTAAAGCAAAAGCTGCCCAGAACGATTTGAAGAATAAAGTACAACTGACAGCATTCAATTTGCAATATTGGCCCATATTTCAGCCACGGGGTAAGCTGGAGGGCACCTGTGGAGGTCATTTAAGTCTGAAAGCCCAAAGCAGGGCTAACATCAACGGTATCACAGGTTGCTCAGCCCATGCCAATCAAGCATGAATGTCTCTGTAGAGGGAGATCCCCTGATGTGCTACTACTCCTATTGGTGGTGGTGGGTTTTTTTTTCATCCTTGTACCCAACTAGCATTTCTCTTGTTGCACCTTGTGAGCTTTGCCTCATGCCTGTCGTTGAGCACCTCTGCAGAACATCAAGTCTGGCTTCTTGAACTGCTGCAGGTGGTGGGAGCGGGTGGTGGAGTGCTGCTCTGACCGATGTGCCAAGGAAGAAATGGTACTCCTGGTACTCCTGAAGTGCAACGAACAGGAGGGCTTCTCTAGGGTAATATTTTAAATAAGACTTCTGATTTCCAAAGCAATTGGTACGTTTAAATTCTATTTTAAAAAAAATATGAAATGAGGTCTCAGCATTTCTGAAATTTTCCCTGAATTAAAAATAAGAACTTAAGAACTTAAATGCTTCTCACTCATATGTCTGAAAAATCTCAGTATTTTTTCAGATTAGGTGCACACTGTTTTTATGCTAAGAGTGGTAAATGAGTGCAGGGCATCTTATTGCACCTTTTTAAATTTTTCTTCACCACCTTACCATGGATATCTACAGCTACTTCATGGACCTAGGCTAGAGCTAGCCCTGGGACCAGAGTAGGATGGCTATGCCCCAAAAGAGCAGTGCTTGGCCAAAGCTCCCTTCCTTTGAGGCAAGACTAATTATTCCAGTTATCAGAGCAAATTAGCTGGATCCAATCTCATGTTAATATGGCCATCGAGTTTCTGGTGGCTGAGCCCGTATCTGCATGGCAGCATGCTTGGGGGTGCATGTGGCCTGTTTGTAGGGAGCAGAGGTGTTTGTGAAACAGGGACACTGAAAGCCCTGTTAGAAGTTGTATATGTCCTACAGCAGGGATTCAGCTTTTGGAGGAAAGAGGTTGTTCCTGCAAACCACAATGGGGCTGAGGTTGGCCAGCAGTGCTGTGTGGAGTGGTGCTTTCCCTCCCAAATTCCTGTCCCAGAGCCAGGAATTGCCTTTTCTTCCCCAGCAGCCGGCTGGGCCTTGTTCCTCCTCTTGTCTCTCCACCAGCAAGAGACACAGTCTGTTCCTCTGCTTCTCACATCAGAGACATGTGTGAGAAAACACGCTGAGATGAAAGTGTTGGGCTGCTGTGAGAGGGGCATTGGGACTGTCTGCGAGAGGCTGGAGCTGAAGGAAAGGATGGGGGTAGTCTGAGGCTGAACCAGAAGCTGTAGGAGAAAGGTAGAGAGGAGGGAAAATGTAAAATCTTTGCCCAAGAGATTGCTCTTGTTCAGACAGACATTGATGCAAGTTTTACTGGTGTTTTCAGTGAACTTCAGAAAAGCCTTTTAGCTTTCTGGATTAACAGTTGGCCGTTCATCGTAAACTACTAGTTAGCAAGTAATATTGAGAGATGAAGAAAAGTGAAAAACATGTCTGTTTTTAATTCAATAACACTAATTTCCACACTGAATGCTTTGCTCTGGATAGGGGAGGATCTTGAGGGCACGTTTATGTTCATGTTTCTGTCTAAGCATTGTGGTTTTGCCTGCAAGAGATTTTGTTCTCTTCTTGGCAAGAACGCACCAATTTATTCAGCTTCAAGCAATTTTGTTGAGCTGCAGCACAGGTTTGACTGACTCTTCACTCCTGCAGTGTGGCTGTAAATCACTGTGAGATGCTACTGGAGGCACGTCAGCCATGTAGAGTGCAAGTTCTGCAGGGAGAGGAGTTACCTTTGATCAGCCCGGCTCTGAGATCAGAATATGGCTTCAGCTGGGAGGCCACAGCTGTGTGAGGGTGGAAGTTCAATTCCTGCCTTTCAGGGAGTTGCTGGTGTAGCTGGTTCACAAATGTTCAGCGTTCACTTGTTAAAAATTTTACTTGCTGCAGCGCTGTGTAATTTGGAGATTCCACTGGAGATCTTAAATGTCCTGTTAATTTATGTAAGAGTGAACTCAGCGCTATTATGTTAACTTCCAAATGAAAACATGAATGGAAACATGAACCCTTGAGATCAGCTGGAGTCAGATGGGCGTTAAAAAGACTACTTGATTTCTTCCAAGAGACTTTGTGAATTGGACTACATCTGGCACTGATGAGATGATCTAAGACCTTATTAGTTTTGCCAGTGAATTAAATAGTCAGTTTTAAAGAAATGGGTATCTAAAGAGGGCAAATTGCTTGGTAAATGATTGATACTTAAGTGAACTAACCACTAGTAAGGGTTTGACATGTTAGCTTCTTGCATTTAGTAGGGGAAAGAAATAATGCCAAATTTTCACATACACTTCAACTCAGTTGCAATACTTTCTCACTGAAGACTGCAGGCAGTGCTTTCATGTACTTGTTGTTTACTGTTTGTTTTCAAACAAATTCAGGTGTACTTATTGTGTTCTAGCAGGCAAGAAACATCACCATGATGAGGCAGAACTCTTAATACTTGAACCGGAGACTTTCTAGGTTTCAAAATATAATATGTTAGAAAAAGTTTTTCTCTTTTCTCTTCTTTGATTAGATGACCACCAGAGCTGAAGATGTGTCCAGCAGGAATATTGTAGCTCCAGTCACATACCACTGTTACCCTTCCAGTTGTCTTTCAAATAACTGGTCTTTGACAGGGACCAGGAAAGACGATAAGGAAAATATGTAGAAGTGTAAATTTTTATTTGTGTGAAGAAATTAGGAAGCATTAAAAGAATTTGACATTCAACTATAGTTTTTTTTGGACAAAACTCTGACTTTTTTGTGTATGGAAGCAGATGCTTTCCCCTTTGCTCCACCCCCACCTTCTCTCTGGGATATGCAGCTCTTTGAATCTGCAACACTGTGCCATGTACTTCCACAGGCAGTGTCTGAGCCGTAGCACTTAATACCTTAAAATGATCGATCTACACATATCCTGTTCCCAATTTCCACAAGATGTGCATTCCTTAGTGATAATGTTGTATTTTTTTTTTCCTTGATATACAACCTATTGACTTTCTTCCAGGTAGGTTTTAATTAGGTTGTTTGATAGCCAGGACTATTTAGCTTCAAGTACTTGAGCAGATGATTGGATTCTTTAACGAATCCTATTTGTTCTCCTCAACAACCGATTTAAATCTTTACCCTTTATATAGCCAAGAGAAGTTTTTCTAAAAAGCAGTTGGTGGAAAGCATTATTAATACTTACCAGGTGTGGAGCATGTGGTGAGAGCTTGGCTTTTTTAGATATCTGTAGATGCTTACCATGACTTATATCACAAATTAAAACATTGGTATTGGTCTTTATGTTTTCAGCCTGTCATTTTAGAATGCCTGAAACAAATAAAAACAAGACAAGGAAACCTCTAAGTGGGAGAAGTTAGAGACCTATCTTATTTCTTGCTTGGCACTTCTGAGGACTTGTTTTCATCCAAGAAATTAACTGCCTGCTTTAAGGTCCCTTGCATTTGTTCTTGGAATTTTCACGAGGAGTAATGTGCTTGAGTAGTGGTGTTTGTCCATTGGCTTGATATTGGTATCTGTGGTAGCGCATATTTTGCATTTTCTGCAGTCTTGAAAGCATACTGAGCTCCTGCAGATATCCTACATACCCCTTCTGTGCTTGTCTGCAAGCTCAGAATGAAAGCGGGCTTTTAGGAGCTGCAAGACAAGCATCTGAAGCTCATCAATCAGGTTTAGATATTTTATATATGGGAAGGAAATGATATCAGAGTTTGGGGGAAAAGATTGGTGTTCAGCAAAGTATTTCTACTCTTTTAGAACAAAAGGAGTGGCTGGGTTTTTTTCAGTTCATTTTTTTTCCTGGAAGAGAAGTACCTTGTGCATAGGGCTCACACTTGAGGGGAAACTTTGTCATGATAACTCATTAGTTCTTATCTAAAATCAAACTACTGTACTTGATTTTACATGTGTAACACCCTGCTCTTTATGTTGCAATGTATGGTTTAATTGGCCCAAAGAGCTGGAGAGCAGGAGTGAGGAGGCGGTAAGAATGATGTAGCTGTGTGAGAGCCTGTGTGCATGTGTGAATGGGGGAGCTCAAACAGAATCGGGGTGTTATCTTATTGCTGCTGGAGTTTGCTAGGATTATTTGTTTATTTAGAAGCATCCTGAGAGAGCAAACCCACTCCCTTGACAAGACGGGCTGTGAGCTGGAGCCAGTATTGGGATGGGGAAAGGTTTCGAAATCCCAATTTGACTTTGCTACTAATTTGTGCAGAACCGAGATGTGCTTGCTGCATCCCAGCACTGGCACCTCTCTGCCAAAGCTCCATAGTCCATAGAACTGCCAATTGCTGTCTCAAGCACTGTAATATCGGAGGGCTTTTCCGGGAGAAGTTTGCAAATGGGCTGAAATGGCTGAGATGCCATTTCCCTTTGGAGCTGAGCAGCGCAATGGCATGTTTTACATACTGGATCATGACTAAAGAGGGAGAGATGTCTCCCATTAGTGAGGTTGTAACAATATGCTTTGTTTTAGCACAGGAAAATAATGAGAATTTATGCGAGGATATAGTATTAACAAAAGCGTCAATATGAAGAATTCCTTTTAATTAAAAAAAAAAGAATCTATTTCTAAGTTGCCCATAGTATCCCCAAAACTGCTTACTATCTTGTATAGTGCTTAATAAGAAGCAGTAGGCTTTAAAGTGCACTGAGAAGCAGAAACATTGCTTCGCTTGTATGTTATATGCAACAGTTTCGAATTCTAACTTGAGGGAAAACACCCCAGGTAGGTCTGGAAAGCCAGAACTCTGGTCTGGGTTGCAGCTGGGGGGCATGTGAAGAAATGGTAGTATCTACACACAATATTATTCAATATTCAGTTATGTAAAGTCTACTAATCAGCTCTCAGATACTCCTCCAATGTTTCTGAATTGACCTGAGCACTTCTATAGTCTATTCTTAACTAGCCTTGTTTGGCTCCCTTCCTTGGCTCTAGATTTCCAGCCACCCCTAATCTGCTGACCCCCCCTTTTTGGCTGGAGCATTGTTCATGCTCAGTTGTCACCTAAGGAGTCTGAGAAAGATTTCTAAAGTTTGCATCATAATTGCTGCTTTAAGATGCAGCTTATATTTGTAACTCATGTGACTACTGTCTGTAGTCCTGTGTGTATCTGTAGAAGGACTATGCCTTGCAGGAAGCTAGAGGTGCAAAATGAGAACAGGACCCCAGGCAAGAGAGGTGGACACAGCTGCTGTGTCTTTGATCCTGGAAGAAACATGCTTTAGGTGCTCAAAACTGTCACGAATTCCTGAGGCAGACCTTCGGGGGGAAAAATAAAGGTGAGTTTAAAAACTGAGACACGTAGCAGATGGCTGGCGCTCAAGGGTGGGAATTTGGGATGCCAAAATCCCGTCTTGAGTCTCGGACTGAAAAGCCCTTTTCCTGTGTTCTGTTTGCAAAGCCTGGGAAGCATTCTGGGTGCATGAAGCATCAAATCTGCTGAGCTGACTGGTAGACAGTGTATATAGCAGAAAAATCTTGCACTTTCTGCAGGGGTATTAGTGTTCGCCATGGCCTATTTGTCCAGTCAGTGCTGCCATTTTATATGTTTGTTTTCCTCTGGTAAAGTGTTAAAAGAGGCTCAGGACAAATGGCTGTTGTGCCGGGAGCAATGCAACGGATGGGGGAAACAAATCTATTTAGCCATGCCTGTAAAGGCTAATGAGTTCAGCTAGATAATACTTTAGTTTTTAATTCAGATGTACTGTTATAAGCTGGTTCCCTGAGCACTACTTGTACAAATTTTATCTGTTTTGGTAATAAAACAGACAGTAAAACGGGTGTTCTACTTGCTAAATTGCTACAACTGCTGCTCTAACAATTGAATTGCAGCAGGTACAAACAATGGTGCATGCTGGCATGGCTACCCAAGCTTTCTAACTCTCTCAGTCACAGATACAAGGTGCCAGAAAGCTGGTGGTTACACCTAGTTCTACAGTTTGCACATAAAATACCAAATACCCTCTTGTTATCTAAAACAGGAGTGCAATAATGTAATTAAAAAGATTATTGAAAATTTGGCACTGAAATCATCCAGGTTGGAAAAGCTTTATTCACCCCTCTATATGCATAATTTTAAATGGAATCTGGATTGTGCTGTACTTCTCATGTGTATCTCGGAAATGTCATCCTCTTCCTTGATTAGCCCTTTGTGCTAGAAAACCTCAACATTAGAAACAAATCAAGGTAAAGAGGAACAGAACACAATTCCCTAAGTCTGTCTTAATATAGGCAAACTGTTTAAGTCAGTGTTCCTGCTAGCTCTGGATATTTTGAAGGTTAATCCTCCAGCCAGAGATGTCTACAGTCTTGCTGGCAGCAGTAGGGTTATAGAACAAGCAGCACTTTGTGAGATTCTCTAGTTTTTTTTCTTTCTCCACAAAGAAAATATTGAGGTGACTTAAATTAACTGATTTTGTGTGTGTGTGTGTGAAAGTTTATTCTCTGAAAGATAATGTCTTGGTCATTATAGATCTATGCTGAAGTTGTCAAATTTTAATTCCAATTTAATTAAGTTTTTTTTGGAAGGGGTAGATCCAAGGTGAGAGAAATGAGTCTTCACTTGCAGCCATTCAGCAGTTTCAGCCTTTGGGTGGGAAGGGAAGCCTCGGGCTCTGTTCCTGGCCCAGGCTCTAATTCTGTTTTTGCTTGGGAGTGACGGGAGGAGGATGCACCTTGGTGGGACTCTCCTGTGAGGTGAGCATGAGGCCTGCTTTCCAGCAGAAAAAACTGGCAGATGTCACGGCTGGCAGTGATCTATCTGGTAGTGGCTTCAAGAAGGGACAGCCCTGGCCCTGTGGACTGCCGCTCCTCTGGGCCACTCAAATATGTGGCCACTTGAATATATGTCTACAAGTTTGCACAGAAGGTGAGATGGTGGGCATTCAGGTGTCTGCAGGGGAGGGGAGGGCTCAGGGAAGTGAGAAGACAGGGGCCATGGTCAGAGGAGAGGTCATGTCCAGCCACGTCAGTCCAAGGTGGCAGGTGGAGGGAGGAGTAGTCTCATGTCATCTTCCCGTCTGAATGTAGCTGTCCCTTTCTGTTGTACTATTTCAAGTCCATCTAGTATTCTCCATTGAATGAAAAATTAAATTAAACTCAATTTTTTTTCTTGTTATTTCAGCAAGAGTTGGAGGGGTCTTTTTGTTGTTTATTTTTGTGGCTTGATACATCGCAATTTCTCCCCTGTTCTCCCTCTTTCACTCACTTGATGAATTTACAAAGTAATTCTCTGTACATAAATACAAAGCATCTGCAGCTCTGCTTGCTTTCAGCTGGAGTGATTCACGCCTCTGGAGTGCTGGTGTGCAGGTATCCCAGGGTGGAATTACTATCAAACAATTAGTGAATAGATCTCACAGTGAGACTTCACAGCTGTTCCTCAGTTTCCCTACCCATAAAGTGAAGATAAAGACAATTAACAATGGTGATTAAGGGATTGGAGCATCTCCCTTATGAGGAAAGGCTGAGGAGCTGGGACTCTTTAGCCTGGAGAAGGCTCAGCGAGACCTTATTAATGTTTACAAGTATCTGAAGGGTGGGTTGAAGGAGAATCTTTTCAGTGGTTCCCAGTGACAGGATGAGGGGCAATGGGCACAGGCTGGCGCACAGGAAATTCCGTTCAAATATGAGAAAGAACTTCTTTATGGTGAGGGTGACAGATCACTGGAACAGGCTGCCCAGGGAGGGTGTGGAGTCCCCTTTTCCGGAGACTTTCAGGACCTGCCTGGATGCAGTCCTGAGTAATGCGCTCTGGGCAATCCTGCTAGAGGTCCCTTTAAAAAAAATAATAAAAAAATAAAGTATCATAAAGATGGAAAAACATTTTTGACATCTTTGGCTAGAAAGCACTAATATATGGCAGTGTTTCCTACCTTTATTTTTTGTGCTAGCTAAATCAGAGGGACATGTTTTCAAACTTTCTGTTACTTAAATTTTTTCCAGCCTTTTTTTCCATTTATCAGCTATTTTAGTCTGAGAGTGGAAGAGGCAGATATAACATCCTGTTTAAAGTACTTTCTGAACCAGATGAGAAATAAAGTTGAAAATTATTAAAATGAAGGACACATTGTATACCCAACTGCCAGGTCAAGGCCAGAGCTACTGGAAACTTTAACATAAATATTAATATAGCAGGCACTTTAATTAGCTGTGCCCTTCAATCACTAGTTGTTTGGCCCCTTGGTCTCCATCTTGAGCCTTCATAGAATAGGATAACCCCTGCTTGTCAAGTTGGATTTCATTCAATTTATCTAATTATTTTGGGGACCATTTTAATACATGCTCCACAGAGTGCTAAGATTGCCCAGCTTCCTGGATTAAATCTGTAATACAGGATACAAAATACACATCAGAGCTTCATCTTAACATAAGCACAACCCACTTTAAGCTGCAGCTCTTATTAGTGAGTCCTCGCTTCCAATCAATGGAAGCAGCTGGGAACAACCAGACTTCATTTTTCTTCTTTCAATGTTTTGCCTTTTTATTTCTGTCTCCCCCTTTCCAAGACTACTTTTGCTCCATAGTTAATGGAAGGAGAATTGGAAAAAAAAAAAACCTGTCTGAGCATGTATCACTGAAATGTAATGTTTAGGGAGGTGCTGGTACTGGTGCAAGAACACTTATTAGATGCAATCTTGCCACGTGGCAGCGATTCCCCAATGGGTAAGCTGCAGTCACAGTCTCACTGACACTCTTTTCCGGTTTGTGGATGCCTCACTGCTTTCTAGTAACAATGGTGTGCACTTCAACTTAAGAAAAATAGCCTTATTTTTCCTTTACCTATCATGCAAATTCCTTGGTACTAGTCCACAGATCTCAGGCTCTCTGCAAATAATATATTAAGAGTCTGATATCATTAAAATTTAAATACTAGGACCTCATGCAACCATCAGATTTAAAACATCATTCTAAGATTTAGTCTTGGATGAATATGCTGAGCTGTACATCCAAACACCCCTGACTTTAATATAGTTGACAGACTCACCTTTGTGGGTCTGTTTTCTAATCTGCCTCCTTACACAAGATTAGAGCAGTTATTAAGATGAGGCCAGTATGACAGCAGTAGGGGTGGAAAGTGAAAGGGAGAGGTGAAGATAGTAGAAAGGTAAACGAGTTGAATTCACCACAAGGGTTAAAATAAAAAAAATACACCTTGAGAGCAAAGGGTGATGTCTTGTGATATGCAACTTTTCCTTTTTAATCCAAAAGCTCTTGTTTCTAAAAATAACTAGTATTGGAAGGAGAACAATTTGCTTGCTATGAGGGGAAACAGCCCAGCTGCTTAACAGGACATGGCAATTCTAAACAGTCCTAAGCAGGAGGGGAAGCAGAACATGCTACTCAGCTGAAGTTCAAGGGCAATTTAGAGAGGCAAGAAATATCATCTGTTACTCCAAACAGAACACAGCTAAATTATAAAGGATTATACCTGGAGTGTGTGAAAACAAATCCAATAGAGTTACTGGGACCAGGCTCAAAGTAGTTGGGAGTTCATGGTTCATAGCTTTCATCCCAGATCCTTTTATTTCATTTAATGTTTTAAATGATTCATGTGAAATCTGAGGCTTTCAGCTGCATTGGATGGTATCCATTGAGATGCTGGGTTTGCTTGGACTAGTGAAATAACCAAAGTCACTTCCTGCAAAGGTTTCTGCAACCTGTTACTGGCTTATGTAATTAGTGAGATTGGGTGTCTTCACATCTCTGGGTATTATGATTGCAGTCACATTATTTACAGTAATTAAGAGTAAACAGCTAGGTTTTAATATATTTATTGTTCCCTTCCTCTCCCAAAAGTTTTGCTTTTTTGCCTCCTTCGCCCTTTTCTTCCCACCCCAGTTACACACACACATAGAGCAGAGCTTCAAATCTCTGCATCTATTTTCTTAACAGGGTATAGGTTTGGGAAGCCGTTGAAACTAAACACAGAAACTAAAATTCAAATGCTACAAGTGAGGCACAGGCATCTGCAACACACATGAACCTTGATCTAAGAAACCTCTGGCAATAAGGCCAATGCACACCTCTCTTAGGCACGGTATTACTTTTGGTTTCTTTTGACACTTTGTATTACTTCAATGCCTTTTTTATTTTAAAAATGTGTTAGTGGAGTAGAAGAAACTGAGGGAGGAGTCCATAAAATCAAGTGAGGAGTCTATAAAATGTCTTCAAGAGTCTTTTCAATTCTTAGTTACACAGGATGTGTTTCTGCTGTGATGTTGCTGTTTTCATATTGTGATATTTAGGTTGGGTTTGTAAATATGATTATTTTTTATATGCATTCACTGAATAAAGACAAGTGCACTCTGTACACTGTATTAAGACATGTCAACATTTGCTGAAGTAGTTCTGATATAACATTCTGCATTCTGACAGTCCCACAGGCCTTTCTAAGGGCAAAAAGGAGGGCGGGAGGGAAGGAATTATTATGTGCTCCCTACAGACAAATTATTGGATAGATGGATCATCTTTGTTTGAGCTGAAATTTCTTGATATATAAAAGAACTAAGTAAAGTGGATAAAATGTTCCTTTAAATTAAAAGAAAGAATGGTTTGCTAAAGGTCTGGTTAAAAAAAATCTATTTTCTATGGAAAAGTGTTGGCTTTTTAAAAATTCAGCAAGCTGAGAAGTTTGTTTTTTGTTTTTCTTTAAAAAACCTAGGAATATTGTTGCTTTGTTTTATGTGGTAGCTGAACTTCTGTGTTGCCCTCTTCTCTTATCAGTGTCTCCTGTCTCCAAGTGGAAGGTGGTGTCAGCTCAGGTAACAGAAGGGAAGACCACAGAAAACAGACTTGTCAAGGACTCCAGTACATGAAAGATTTGATCACTGAGCAATATTTTCATGCCACATTTTTTTTAAGCTTGCAAGTGTTAATTTTCAGCCTACCAGTGAGAATATTTTCTGAAAGATAGAAACTGCATGTCCAAATGTCCAATGGTAGACTCGTTTATGTTTCTGCCAGAGCTGTGGTGAAACCCTTGGACCTTAGTAGGGTCTAATTCTTTAGCAGGAGTTGATCGCACCCTTAATTAAAAGCTGTGAGCCTTTGCAGTGCTAAGGAGACCAGTTGTCTGTAAAGAGCTTGCAATTGTGTCATGAATGTGTTCTGCACAGAAGCAAGCTTTGCCTTTACTTCAAAGCTGCAACTGAAAACATCAAATTCCAGGCACAAAAAGTTTCAAAATTATCCCTCCTCCTTTGCCATTTTATGCAGTGCTCCTAATACGATGGAATGGGCACGGGGAAACTTCCCTGTGCCAACTTGAACACAAAGGTTCTGGCTGCCTTTCAGGCTGAAAATAGTAGGTGCTTACATTTTTTAATCGCAGAATGAGCAAGAGCTCACGTACTCACGTATAAGCATCCACACAACACACGCGCACTCTGATGTGTGAATGTGGGCCTAGGGGGTTCGCTGTTGACAGGAGGAACACATTCAACTGTGGCTGGCTGATTAAACAAAAGTAGGCTACAGTGTGGCAAACAAATTGTGCTCTGAGTTTCTGATCTATCAGCAGCCTTGCCAAAGCGCCAGCTAGCTGAAAAGGAGATTTCATTGTTTCTAATGAAACATGCTGTGCTTGCTTGCCCCGTGCGTGCTTTAGGAAGCAAATGCAACTGGACTCCTTTCATTTGCGCTGTTGCCCCTGCACTGCTGCCACCGCCACCTCCTCACACATTAAACTGCATTAGATGCTTTCCCGGCAGCTTTGTGTATAGTTCAGTCTGTAAATGTGGAGAAGTAACTGCCCTGTCCTACAGATAAGATACAGATGTGCTGATTTCTGTGCAATTTGTCACAACAGAAATGCTAATTTCTTGGGAAGAAATCTAAAATGAAGCACTGTGTCTTCTTAGGTAGCCTGTGTTATTGTCTTAAATTCCTTGCACATGCAGACATAAATCTATGTGTATGGGCTTAATGTTTTAGGATTCCTGAGCACATGAGGAGCATAGCAGATCGCTGTTGGCGTTATTTTTGTTGCCTAAATGCAAATGAGATGGTGGCACTTTACACTGCCATAACGTAAAGCTCCCTGCAAAGAGACCTGTTGTAGATCAAGATTTTCATGCCTAATACAGTAGATAAGTGTCACTGCAATTAACAAGATTTTCGTTTAACTGTGGAGTATATCAGCTATCACAGAAAAGGCATGATCAGATCTCCCCAGGGCCTCCATACTCAGAGGACTCATTTCTAAACCCTGGTGATTCTAGATGTGGAAGCAGATAAGGACCAAGCATGCACGAATGGTAGAAGAAGACCTTGCAAGCAGAGTCTATCCCTGTATGTGCTGAACAAGTGACATTTTGGGGGGGTGATCAACAGTGACAAGAGAAGAATAGCAAGAACTTTCAGAGGTTTAGAAACCATGTGTGGAAAGCCTGGAAGAAATGACCAGCTTTCAGATAAGTCTAACATGATTCAATTGCAGAGGGAAAGGACCAGCATATGTCCATGTCTGCTGCAGCAGTGTGGCTGAAGAGCAGCAAGGTATTAATGCACTAGACATTAAAGCTCAGACTAGACATTATGTACTAGACATTATTTTTCAAGCTATGAGCTAGTCAGGTATCAGAATGGATTCCGTGCAGTCCCTGTCACTGGATGTTTTATGAACAGCTTTAGAGTTCAATAGAGAAATGGACTGGTTGTGCTGGTATGGACTAAGAGTCCTCACAAGAAGCTCCTGGTTGGGAAGTTGGCTGTGATTTATACCTGTGTGGTTGCCAAAGCTGTTGCTACCACATGAAAAGAATTTGAGTCAATTGGCTGTTCCATTTGTGCCACAGATGTATTTCTAAGTCAAAGAGCATCTTTAACACTTTCCTTCAGAAGAATAAAGAGTGCTGCTCAAAGTGACAGCCTGTGGCAGATGGCTCATTTCTAGAGGTGACTGCAGCAAACATCAATCTCTGTCTTTACTGGAGGGGCTTTAAGAATTGCAAACAAATCAATTGCTAGTAAATATTAGTGACATGGAAAATGTACATATTCAGGGGTCACCTTTCAGAATTGTTTTACTCTAGCAGGTGGCCATCTTTTAAAGAAACCTTCTGGTGCTTAGCAAAATTCACAGTGACAGCAAAATATGGCACTTCTGTAGCTATGAGCTTTTGTGGCAGATTCTGGCTTCAGCTGATGCTGTTGAAGGACTCTTCCTGTGGTTCGTTATATGACCAGGTAGACCTTATCAGGATATTTTCAAAGCAGTGTGCTATTTTGCCAAGTGCAGTATGTTTTTCAGAAGTGTATTAGTTCTAATAAGGTTGGAGAGATGAAAACTTTGACTTTTTTCCTAGTATTTTACAGCTGAGTAATGAAGTCACTGGCCTGAGATGTGAGACCGTTTATTGCAAATGAGCTGCTGAGAGACATGAACTTGGCTCAGCAACCTTATAGGCCAGTCCCCTAAGCTAACATTTTCCCCTGGGTGAAAAAGGACCTGGGTCTGGATGGCAATGGTCTTTTAACCTTCAGGGTTGTGCAAGGCATGTGAAGTTACTGCTACTCTTTTCACAGTTTGCAAGTCAGAGTCTCTTGGCTGATAATTAATGTAAATTAGCACGTAGCTGCAAGGAGGAGCTGATCATCCCTTCTTTTCCTCCAGTAATTCATATTAGACAGCCCACCTTAGACTCAGATCTTAACCCTGTTCTAGACGCTCCCATTTCTACCCTCTAGCCCCTGGTTTTCTGTTCCTGTTCTTGGATTATAAACCCTTTAGGGATCTCTTGTTTATGCGGTAGGGTGTGGTGACCCACTGTTTTCCAACATGATTACATCAGCTTCCACACTGGAACATGGCTAACAGCTTATGGGAATGGGAAAAAGACAGAGCTTCTTGTCTGCCCTCATCTCCCATCCTGCATGTGACTTACGGAGCAGACTGTCAGAGTAGCTGCTTCTAATGCTACTGTGGCTGGGGTGAATTGTGGTTTGGTCTACGTAATCCATGACATACTTCTATTAACACTTCACAGGCTCATGTTTAATTAGGATGTATGTTTTAATACAGTTTTTTCTTCTGTTTCTATCTAAAAGACACTCAGTAGCTGTATGGATGGGATGTCACTGTGGCAACTGCCACAGCTGAGCAGTATGCCTGAAACCGGAGGTGACAAGGACCAATAACCATGCCATACTTGAGCATGAGGGGCTTTTTAAACTTCCTTTTACGTGAGAGTTTAGAGACCCATCCTTCTGCCTGTATCAAGCAAAATTGTATCTGATTCTTACCTTTATTGCCTACTGACTTTGTTTCTCAGCTGTGGCTGTTTTGGAAAACAGAAACCTCTCTGAAGTGTAGAATACCTAGACATTACGTATTATACTTCTTTGTGTGAAACTATTCAACCATGTTGTAACTTGGGATCCTGAATAATATTCCTTCATTTATGGGTCTAGAAAGCTGGTGTTCCACGCTGTGTTGTAGTGTACTCTCAGGAAGGTTTTTATTATTTATTGAATTTCTTACTTACTGAATAAACATTAAAATCTAACAAAGGAAGTATTACTGTAGAGATAGGCAAGTGATGTTCACAATAAATGTATTGCCTGCAGGTCACCATTCAGGTCACTATTTTAATGTTTTTTTCCTGACTTTAGGAATAAAAGATTATTTCAAGAAGCTTTTAAATTCATTTTCTTCATTTCTTTCTCTTATCACGTAGGACTAGTCTACACACAAGCTGATACCAAGAGCATTAAAAGTATTTTGGTGTTAAGCCTGCTTATAGATTGGTCTTTCCTCTTAGCTTTGAAGTCTTGCCTATACAGAGAAAATTACTGCTGATGGCCTGTGAGCAATGTATGCAGTTGAGCTGATAATGAACATAACTTGTCTGCACGTGTCAACCAGGATAAACCACCTTCTACTTCTTATAGGAATTGTGGCTGAAACACAGTTAAATCCCGAGATTTCTTAGTACAGATTTTCCAAGCTTTGTTTTCTAAATGCAGGCATTTAAGGATGGTCTGTTTTTCCCATGAGTACTCACCTTCTACTTCCTTTCATGCCGTTAAGCAAGTGTAATGATCTCCAAAGCCCTTGGGTCTGTCTAGTGTAGCAACCACCAGCCCAGAAGCTGTGGTGGGAACTGATGTTCCTGGTTCCACAGGCCAACATCCCACAGCTGCATTCCCTTGAGATTGCACTCGCATTGTTTGGGTGATCCATTTTCTAAGGTTGCTCTGGCAGCCCAGGTATACATGAACGAAAAATATGGTTCTTCCTTGTTATACATATTTGGTTGCCTTGGTAACCAGAGAATAATTCATCTGAAATGCAACTGGATAGGATAATTGATATATTTTGAGGAATGCCTACAGGCAATAATAGAGATTTGTCTGCCACCAACTGTTCTGGGCTTCAGAAAAAATAAGGCTAATCTCTGAAATAAGAACAAGTGTGTTTTCTACATGTCTGGATGTAAAGGTAATGGCTGTCCTTCCCCTTGCCTGTGAGGGATCCTTGATGGACTTCTCAGCAACTTCAGTATAGATCAAACCGCATCTATGATTTCTTTTGAATATTTATTTTAGAAAATCCAAAGAATTTAGAAAACCTCTGAAGTAATGAGTTCCCACTCTTGTTTAGTTTCTTTGTTCTATGAATGAAATGCCTTGCAGCAATCTTGGAGGCTTCTGTACAGGAAATTCACATTGACACTGATGACCCATTATTATAGGTACTAACGACTGACTATTGGGCACCAGGGCCCCTGGTTGACTAGCTGGCTCACTGTACTCCAGTCTCCATGGAGAGTTTATGAATCTTGATCATCCAGTACCTGATATTTGCTTAAACTACCTCATGTTTTGAACACCTCATTAGCTTTCTTCCAGACTGTGTGCAGGACATAGCGTAAAACCAACTTGCCAGTGAATGAGAGGTTAAAATCTGATCCGCTTTCATCTCCTCCTGTGCAGAGGCTGACAGGAAGGGGTGTTAAGAATGGCATGGGAAAACAGATAGGAGGAGTGCCTGTGGGAAGATTGAACAGATGACCCCCGGGGTCCTGAGACTTGCTGGGTACATACTGGAGCACAGCTCTGTTGGACTTCATAGTTAGCTCATTTTCTTCTTGTAACACTAACGTCCTGAGAGCAATGTTTTTCTTACTAAGCTATTCTACCAGGGACTTCGTTGTCTCACCTTACTCAGAGTCTCTCCCTCCATGACTGATGTGAGACCTTTTACTACATACATAGCTACTACATACTTACTTTCAGTATAGGAATGTTTTGTATCTTCTCCCAGTAGTTTCTTCAGCTCCCAAACAAGAAATAAAGCTGGCATCTAACTTAAACAAGGAATGTTCAGCCTGGTTTTAAGTCTGTTTATGTGAATTCATCAGAAGCTTGACAGTTATATATATCATATATATATATAGTTATATATACTATATCTGGGATATAGTATCAATTATTCCTGACATTTTATTAATTTCACCTTTTTCATTCTTGATATGGAATCTGATACCAAGAAAATTTGCCATTAATTTTAAACTAGCTCTGAATCAGGTAGAGCTCAGAAAGATATCTGTATTCCTAGAGAGGGAAAATATAACTTCTCAGAGTTTCCCAGGAATATAAATTCCAGTGGCAATAGATCACAAGGTCAATATGATTAGAAAGAGAAAATATTTACTTTATTATAGCAAAGCACCAAATGGTGTCTGCTTTCACCTTGAGGACCCTAGAAGGAAAATGTTTCCAGAAAAAGAAAAGTTAGAGCCCTAATGAAAGCAGAAATATTTTTCATTCCCTCAAGACACTATTTATTGTGTTAGTATACAATCCATCAACAGCAGTAAATAGACTCAATAAATAAGGTAGTCTTCTAGCACACTTGGAGATTTTGTGCTAAGGGAAATATGATTCTCTTTCCAACACAAGACAAGATCTTTCTTTAGTCACAGAGGAGGACAGAATGAATGGATAATGTCTGTTCTTGAATCCTTATAATAAAATGTGCAACAGGTCAGCCATTGAAAATCCTTGTAAATTTATCTGTACAGGGCTACAAACTATATGAGCCTGAAGACTCATGACTTGTAGAATTCACAAATAACTTTTCAAGCCATGCGAGTAGGTTATTTTCATGCTTTTATCAGGGAAAATGTTCAGTTCACTCTGAACAATTATGAGTTTATCAGTAAAAAATAGTAATGAAAAAAGTATCTCAACTGAGGAATTCTAATACCAGCAAAATCTCCCAGACTAATACAGAGGAAATAAAAATGCATAAATAATCTAACCAGTCTGAAAACAGAAAGGCTTATTGTACAGATTAATTTTTTAAATTTGCTTATTTTTGTTCACATTTTCCCTTCTTCATCAGTCAGCCAGCTTTCAACAAAGAGAGGAATAAAAGAGAAGTGGAAGAGCAATTAATAATAACAATTAAAAAATCAGGGTTGGATCTAGGTACTATTAAAATAATCAAAGACAAGTTAACTCAATGATTGTGTATATATATTTTTGCTATTAAAAGATGTCTGGAACTTTTCAACCTTGCTGAGAGAAGTAACAACACCCTGTGGCTGGAAGTTGAAGTTAAACAGATTCAGTCTTTAAATTAAATGTACTTCTTTAGCTGAGAAGGTAACAAAATAGTTGAATTGCTGTCGAAAGGAAGTCTGGAGCCACCAGGCTTTATTATTTTTAAAATGGACTGCACAGGCTTTAATTCAGGCTCTGGCAGGCATCCTACAGCCTCGGTACATGGATGTGAGCTGAATAACTGCATAAGCAAAGTTGTCCACTCTGGCCTGAGAGTCTCTGAAGTTGCATTACTGTTACTCTGAGAAGGAGACAATGTCCTTCAACCCCTGTAGTTTGATGACAGTACAACTGTCTCAACATTGAGACTTTCACATGTCACCCGTCAAGGGTTGGGGAAAGGTAAAAGAGATTGGCTTGCTCTTGCTCTTCCTCCTGTTGTGCAATTGGCTTGGATGTACTCTGGGGTGAAGTTTCTTTCTTTTGTTTGAATTATCCGAGGTAATTCCGATAATAGTACTCACCCGGGCTGTGGCAAGCAGTAGATGGTGGCAGTAGCAGGGTCTCATGTCTTCCGGCCTTGTCTTGTTCACATGTTTGGGGTCTTACTGAGTGTCAGACTTTTAGGGAATTTTTCAACAGACTGGATTATCTGTGGCTTTAGGTATTTTCCCTATTTTCCTGCACTTTGGTTGGATGATTTACCTGTTGGCTCACAGACTACGTGACCTAAGTAATTCCTTGCAGGTTGCTGCGTGTTTTTTTGGAGCCAGGTTTGGTTGTGTTTTCTTTCCCCTTTACCAGTAGCACGCGAGAGCTAAACCGAAGAGGAGTAAAATGATTAGCTCTAGCTAAGGTTCTGGAGCCTAGTGTATGTATGCGTGTGAAACATTAAGCTGCTCTGTATGATGTGATTGTGTGGGTCAGGGCGCTGGGCAGGCAGATGGCCAGGCACTGCCCTCCACGCAGCTCTTCTCTGACAGAGAAAGCACCTCTGCAAATGGGGTTGGCTCTATTTTGAGCTGCTGCAGATAAGTCACTCATGGGGATGTGGCCTTCGTTTATTCCTGTTGACATTTCCCTTGAGTTAAAATTAATAATAGTGGCTGCCTGTTACTGCTGTTGCATGGCTCCCTCCTGGAGAAAGCCAAGACACTTGGGAAGAGTAATTCTAACAACTCTAGGTGTTTTTCCAGAAGATGAGGTAATTTGTGAAGAGGGAAAGTGTGTGACTGACCACAAGAAGGGGCAGAAGCGAAAGGAAATCTTACCATTATTTTTTCAGGCCCCCAGATTTTTGCTGTAAACCTCTCTTGGTGATTACTGTTCACACACATATGGCAGTTTGGAAGAGGCTTGTTCTTAGCCTTGTAGACAAGGAGGGAGGAGACCTGTGACAAGGGCAGTGATCAAGGGTAGTGGAAAGAAACATGTATTTTTCGAAGGGCTTCCGCCTATGGGAGTTTCTGACTGGCTGCACAATAGTACACAAGAAAGTGATTCACTTCACCTTTTTAAAATATGCTCTCGACAAAGGAGAACTTAGTTCTTCTGGGTGTGGTGCACCATTATCCTGGCCTGTGTCTAATCATGCAGACATGGATGGAGTTTGATTTTATATTTCTTCTGGAAGAATGAGTAAATAAAGGGCTAGTTTTAATTGTTGAAGTAGGCATTTGCAGCATCACAATCTACAGCAATTAAACTTGTCAAGGCTCCCCTCATAACCAGTGGGGAGGAATGAGCACTTTTAAGGCACAATTAATTTGTCCTACTTGAGAAATCTACTTTTGAATGATTTGTGTACTAGAAACGTATGTGTTTTCCATTAGCCAAAAGGGGAATTTACTTAGGAACATCAGATGTGTGTGTCTATACTGTAAAGAGCTGTCTGATCAAATGAAACCCCTCCTTGATGCTGTAGGTATAGACTTGGGGTGCAATGCAGGGACATTAAAGGGGGTGGTATTTCCACTATCTACGCCCATAGTTTTGATACAGCAACAGCAGCAGTTGCTGTATGTCCCCTGCCTCAATAAAAGTTACATACCTTCCTGTTAGGCATCATGGTGGACCTGGATGAATCCAGGACATAAAATACTATTGTGCAATGTCCTGAGGTTGGACAAACAATCCTTCCAGTACCTGACTGGTTCACATGTTTGACTAAGGGTTTTCCCTAATTTCAGGTAACAATGACACTTAGAATCATTGAGTAGTGTGGGTTGGAAGGGACTTTTAAAGGTAATCTAGTTTAACCCGTCTGCAATGAGCCAGGACATCAACTAGGTCAGGTTGCTCAGAGACTCTTGGGTGATTTTACTTCCTCATCAGAGAGAAGTGCATTTAATCTGCTGCAGTCAGCCCATATTTTATCTAATCTGATGTGACACATGACTCTGCAGCCATTTTGTTCTTGCTTGCAGTCAGAACTGCACCCCACGCAGACTTGTTGTCCTTCTGATCATGTTTATTTTTCCTTAAGTTCCTTAAGTGTGAAAAGCATCCCAAAATAGTGGAAAAACAACCTACTACTTGCATATTTTGTTCTTTGTTAGTCCTTATTCTGAGGAGCACACGCCCCTTCTCGCAATTGCTTGCCATCTTGTGAGAATGGTGACTGCAATTGCAGCTGAAAAAGAAGAAAGTGAGGCTGCAGCTGGAATACAGCAATGACCCTTTTACCTGGCACTGTGGTCAAAGCGGAAAAGATTGTCTAGGGCTATGTCGATGGTATAGGTAATTAAGAAAACACCTATGGTGTATTCCAGCATAAATTAGTCATCTAAATTAGTATTGAGACTGCAATTAAAGAAGCAAGGTGCATTAACTGGGAATGAGATATTAAAACTTGATATAACCAGTCCTTTCTGAAGTCTGGGAAAAGAAGACTGTGGAATGGCAGACAGAAAACTGGGCAACTGGCAAGTTACCTCCAAATACCTTCCAGCACAACAGCATGGCCAGCAAAAAAAGAGCCTTGCATTACAGATTCCTTTTCTCCTGAGATTTGAATTCTCTATTCTACTCCCACTAACTCTAACATTTGTTTCATTTTGTTAGGTATTTTGTAGCATCCATTCCATGAATAAAACCTCACCTCTGTGTTCATGTGCATTCTGGCAAGAACTTTGTGTGTTCCTGTGTGTAAGCCATCACCACTGGAAAGGGGGTAACAACAATCCACTTGTCCAATGCAATTACTGAAGTTCACCTCAGTTTCATGTGCCTGTCTCTGAGCTGCCTTCTGCCTTAGAGGCAGTAATGGAAATTCTCCAGGCTACTACACACCTGGGTGGCTTATACCCAAGTTCTTGGCTACTGTTCTATGAAAGACAGAGGATTTGAACTCAAAAGAAATATTGGGTTTAAGTTTAGAAGTGAAGTTGGTGTTCTTCACCCTAGAATGAAGGCAAATTCTTACAGAACTGTCTCAAACTGTCTGTACCTCATGTATCACCACTTGTTCAGGGTTCCCAACCAGATATTACGCTGCCCAGCCCAAGATGGAACATTTCAAGCAGGATTATAAGAGCAGGCCTGAGGGAAGTCAGATAATTGGTCTTCTTCACTTACTCATTAGCACAGCAGTAGAGCCCTTATAAGTATAAATGAGTATTCTGAACCTCAGATTGAAGACAGAAAAGGTTACTGGCCTCACAAGTTGCTTGTTAGCAGTTGCAACCTTTTAGCTCTTGTTAAGATCTCTATTTTATCTGATCTATTGCAATCTATTTTTTGCTGCAGTAAATAAGCATCTTTAGACTAAGTTTTCCTGCAGAAAAACTGTACTTTTTCTTTTTTTACACATTGAGAAAATAATCTGAACATAAAATATCACAGCACACAAAAGTACTCAGGGTTTTCCTTGTTTTATTTGGCCATGGGTAATCCCTACTGAAGTTTACCTTGACTGCTTGCGTGGGAATAAAAACTAGAGCGTCTTGTCATATAGAAATCTTACCCTGAGAAACCACATCACACTTGCCTGTTGCTTTTAAGCTGAAGAATACTGTTCTTCCTTCCTCCCTTGGCAATTTCAGAAGAATTCTCAACATCCAAACATCTGTCCAGCTGCCACAGGGCAGAATATGATTTCAAGCTAAATAGCAGGACACCAAGCTTCAATTATCTTGGAAAATCTCAGAAAATGTTTGACATTATCACAGGCTATTGTTATGTTCTCCTTAAATGTGCATTTGACAAATATTAATTTGTGAATGGACAGTTTTACTACTGCTTTCAATTTATTCTTTCTCTAAAGGAGCACATTATTGATAATGCTGGGATGTATGGTATGTTAAATTATAACAACATACCTACTACTTTCCCCTTCCAATAAATTTGAAGCTGATTGCCAATTTCCATTGCCTTTTAAATAGTATGGAATTTCCTGGGAAGTTGGTAGGGCTGAATCTTACAGAAACTTATAGCTTCTTCAAAATGAATAGTAAAGGAGTTATTTTGAAATCCAGTTGTGCTGTCTGCCTTGCTTATCTCTCACAGTGGAAAAAGCCCCTGACCCTCTGTGGGGATCCTCTTCAAAGAATGTGGAACATGAACTACACACATAATTGTAGCCTTCATTGAATTTTTAAAATTGTATGCTGCTCTCTGGCAGCAGGGTCAGAAATCTTCATTCCTACTCCATATTTTATCTTTCCAGGCTTTCTGTCCCTTACTACAAAATCTGTAGCTGACAAAATTCAATATAGCTTCTGAAAGGACTCCTGAGTGCTGTTGTTACAGTTGTATTGTGTTCTTTGATTGCTTTGGAAATGCTGTAAAAGAGGGAACAGGGATAATATTTGAAAAACTACTAAAACAAAGTCAAAGGTGGCAATTTGAAATGAGAGAGTCCTTGACTCTTGTCCAAACTGCTTTTAGTGTTTCCATCTTCCCTCTATAGCTTCTCACTGTTCAGCAGATGTACTTTTCTTTAGGATCAAGAGAATATTCTCCATTTTATTTCATGGGAAATATTTTTGTTTGTTAGAGGTAGAAGGAATTCACTTGCAGTACAAGCATTTCTTCTGCAATGCCTTAGAGCAAGAGCTGTAGAAAACGTCATGCCTATGGACTACCAACTTTTGGAAGCCCAGCTCTGTTTAAAAAGAATTTTCAGTGTGATAAAATTAGACAAATACTAACCTTATAATTAAGAATGTAGCTCTGCAGGGGAATGGCCAGGTCACTGGAAGTGCTACAGCCAGATGACCAGCTCATGTAAACTCCTCCAGCAGCTGATTGAGCTCTATTTGAATCTAGCTTTTCTTTGTAGTTTTTATTCCTACTGCAAAGCTATGCCAGGGCCTTCTGTCTTTCAAGGCTAGAGGGATGATCCTCTGTCCTAGCTGCCCTCTCTTATGCTTTCTTTTGAAATTTATAGTTAACTTATGCAGGATGGTTTTGTGATAATCTTTTCTTTTTTGATGGATCCTATTCCTTTCTTTTTTCTCTTTTCCCACTGCTCGCTGACTATGTTTTACAGATAGTGTAGCTCTCAGCCATCAAGTTGTTAGGCAAAAATGTCATATCTCTTAGGCAACATGTATGCTGCTCCACAGGATACCTGCTGTGCATTTCCCTCCCCTGTTCAAATTGGAGAATTTTTGCAGTGTGTCATGGCTTCCTTCTATCCCAGACACCTAAGGTGCCTTCCCATGGAAACTAGGACATAAGGGGAAAAAGAGGGAAGCAAGGTGCAATATGTCCTTGTTCTGATGTGAAACCGGGACATGACCAGGAACAGCTCGCGGACTAAAGATACGGAGCATCCTTTAAGATCCTGCAGTACAGATATAACTTAAGTTTCTTTCAACAGATTGAATGATGAGGGGGTGAGAAGACTAACAATAACACCTGCTCTATCTGGAGTTCATTGTTTTTGTACTTGGGACGGATCAGTTAGGTATCACTAGTGCTTTGTAAGTAATTTTAATAGTTTTTTCTGTGTCCTCAAAATATCTTGCCTTGGAAAATCCTGGTGTACAATCTGACTCTTTCACATCTGAATTATATTGATAGTTCATCATCATCCTTCTATGTCCCTCGTATTTTCTCCCTCTTTGGCTATTCCTAATAGATATATTTATAGCAAGAATCCTTGACCTTCATGTGCGACCTTGCACTCGACACAGATTTATTTAATCCCATATGTCTCACTCCAGTTTTCAAGGTCATTCAACTCTTTCTCAACAATATGATCTTTCTCTGTATTGATGCCTTTATGTCCTGAGAGAACAGCATGTTTTAATGGTGCAATCACATTTTTGTGCCAGATTAATTAAAGAAAATATGAATCCAGCTTATTCTAAGACATAGTCTTGAGAAGCTGCCTATTAATTATCCTTTATCTCAGGCTTCTAATTTCCCTGTAATGTTCCCTTTAGTCAGTTCTCCTAATTTATAATCTAATACTAATCTGTAGTTTGTGTACCAAGTATTGTACCCATGTCCAGGTAGATTGAATCAGCTGCTTCTCCTCAGCCTTAATAATTAATTACTTGTTTAGTCTTGCATGTTCTACTTTTAGTAAAACTTTGCGGCATTTCTTACCACTTCCTTCTATGTCTTTTTAATTATGCTTTCCATCAAAGTTTAATCCAAAAAATCATGTGCAATTGTGGTCAGACTAAAGATCATCTATTTAAGTACATGATGTTTCTTCCTCCTTTTGCTGTCCTCTGGCTGTATGGCCTCTTGGACGATTTGATAATGAATTCTGTGAAGGGGACCTGCAACTTCAGAAGCCTCAAAGCTTTGGGGCTTTGAGATAACCCAGCCTCCTGCAAGTTGGAATGCAGAGGTCTTCGGTCTCTTTCTGCTCTAACACAGTACTTTTGGTTTCTATTTTTGTTCTTTTAGCCACTCTTCCTTTACATCCCCACTCAGTATTTCCATCATATTTGATATAGCTGACATAAAAGCACAAGGGTTTTGGTCTAAACTGTGGTTATCTTTCATCTCTGTCCTATTCCATCATTATTTCAGTGCCTGCCTGTACTTTCAGTTTACTTATATGCTTGAATGTTATGTTGCTACCTTTTAGTATGCCCATCTGCAGTCTAATTCTGTTTGACTTCTGACAAAATTATTTCTGTAAAGTTTTGACTTTTGTAACTTTCAGATTTTACCTTTAAAAATCCTGGCAAAAAAAAAAGACTAAGGTGTCAAAGCAGCTGTTGTTTGTTTCTGGTTAAAAGGACACCACGTTAGGCTACTGAATTTTATCTGCTTGGATGTTGTGTTGGAATGGTAACCTGTAGAGGGCTACTTTCCCTTCTGTGGGTTTTTGGAGAATTTGTGTGGCTCAGGTAGTTTGAGAGTGTGCTCCAGCATTTTTTTGGAGGAACAGAGAGAAGGAAAGCATAATAAGAACATTTTTTTAACCTAGTATCATATGTAGCCCCCAAATCCTCAAACTGTTAAACAGTAAGGAAAATAAAATTGTTCTTAGTCTACTTGAAATCCTTGGTAGATTTGTTACCGTGTATATTCTCGTTCACTATATATTCAAGTGATTTCCAAGGTAGCTGAATCATGAATTATAACTTAAAAAAAGCTCAGAAAATAAGAAAAATAAAGGATGAGATTATTTTTTTTTAAATCTCATCTAAAGGAAGCTTGATGGACCAGATATTGTGGCAATGGAGAGAACAGGAGGAAGAAAAACAGGACAGTTCTTAGAGCTCCCTGATCAAGTTTGGGTATAAAAGATTTAAATTGGCTTTTTTGCTCCAGACTTTGAAGACCTTATGAAATGATGAAATTTTTCCAGGATGATAAGATCATTTCCCGTTGAGTTCCAATTAGCTTCTTTACACCCCTATCTAAACCTTATAATTAACAGAGAGTTAATTTTCAGGCTATGGTCCTTGTTTGTTATGTCTAATGCCTGAGAGCACTTGGCACCGTACAGGACATGTGAAGACACAGGAGGAAAAAGCAGCAATCCTTGCCTGAAGAGCTTGGGAACAACTGGGGGAAGGTTTCTTGAGTAACGTGCTGAAGTCAGTTTTGATATATGTGTTGGTGTGGTGCATAAATTTTCACAAAGGCCTTCTTTCTGCAAAAGGGCAGATTTTATCTTACATAAATAAACACTCAGTCCAATACCCAGTGAAATTAACATCAAGGTGTTTTGAGCTGAGTAGGCTTGAAATAATATAAAATTTTCAGGGCGCTAGAGGGTCAGGAGTGGGGGGGTTCACCATGGTGGTCTGTCAGGTTAGGGCCTGGCAGCCAGGGGTAGTCCCACTGCCCAGCCTGGAGCAGGACAGCAGGGGACACCAGAGCAGTCCCAGCCTTTGGTATTGGGCTGGGGACTGGCCAAGGCTGGGCCAGGATGTAGGCCTGTGGGTGGGCCTAGCTTGGCAGGGCCCATGGCAGGGCAGGGCTGTGGGGAGCTGGAGAGTGTGGCCCTGCTGTTGTGTCACTGGGGCAGGGGCTGATGGCCCCAAGGGTCTGACATGGGGTCCTGGTCCATGGGCAGGATGGAGGGAGCCCCGCAGACCTGACATGGGGTCCTGGGCCGTGGGCAGGGTGTGGGAGCTCCACAGGCCAGGCAGGATGGTCAGGCTAGCTAGTGTCCTCAGGGCTGTGACTACATCAAGCCTGCTTGTGTGGTCTTCCTAGGCATGCTTATTTAAATACAGCATTCAGGCAGATACTGTATATTTGACAAATAAAATAAAATTGGACCAATTCAGTCCTACAAATATGACTTCTGTAGTTTAGCCATCAGCACTTGGTGGCTAAATTCCTGAGCTCAGAGTGATAGACCAATAAGACTCGTCTGAATTCAGAAAATTACATGCAAAGACTCTGATCTGTGGTAAAAGCTATTAACAATTTAAATTAAATATAATCAGGATTTGGACACAATATCATGGAAATACTGGTGAGACAGAAGCTCCAATTACAAAAGCCTATATTTAATGTTGTAAGGGACTTAAAAGTATGTTATTCTAAAACTGAACATAAGAGCCGTAAAGTTCAAACAAAATTATTTCCTTAGCTTATACAGATCCCAAATTTCATGAAATTCAGGCCTATCTTATTACAGTTTTTGATCTTTCAAGAAAAAAAGTGAAGAGAATGAGAATTCTTTTGCTTCCTCTTCTTTTCTAAATACTCGTTATCTTGCTTGGCGTTGACTTACAACTGTGACATTCAATTAGGTGCTGAAATGTACTGGTTGATTTGACAAAGAAAGAAAAAAATAGGAGTAACTCATCATAAAAATACAATTCCTGCAGGATTTCAAGTCCCTTCTTAATAATATAAAGCATATATATATATACACACACACATATGTATATTTTGTTAATCTTCTACAAAGGTTTTGATGGGAATTTATAGGTATTAAACATAGCCAGAGGGAGACTCTACTTGTCCTATGACTGCAATGAAAACCTGTTGGGGATTAGAATAAAGTGGGAAAGTTTTTACTTAAAGAAAAATGAAAGCAAGCAGAGGCCTTTGCCATATCCTACAGCTTTTAATGAAAAAGCCCTCCATCTAAGCACATTTATTGTAGCATCCTTTTCAGTGACTCAGTGCAATGCCTCCATGAAATCAAGCCCATGAAATACTCACAACTGGTACTGCAAATACTGCCCAAACCATCAAAAATCTCTTTCTGCCTTCAAAAATGGGCTCCTCATTCCCCTGCAGAGCAGCACTGGTCCTTCTCAGCTCACCTTCTCTCCCCTCCATTCATCTTGCTTTCTGCTCTTTCCCATCTTCCAAGGCTGTCCTGAGCATGACTCTTGCTCCCTACTTCATATGGCAGCAAGATGGAAAAAGGAGCCTGGCAATGAGTGCTACTCAAGGAAGTGAGGCGAGATGGAGGTGATCTTTGTATCAGCTCAGATAAGCATGTGGGGAAGCAATCCGTGGGAGTGCTGTGGTCATCTAAGTCAATTTACTCTGCCCTGAAGATTGCAATCACAAGTCACATACTGAAAATGATCTAATCTATACTTGATCATTAGTCATTGCATCTGTTGATTCCTCTTTGAGGCTTTAACCACTCTCCCTACATGCAGCTAAATACTTGAGCAAAACCTTACTTAAAATTACAAGTTTCAGAGTAATTCAGGGCATGTGTGTGCATCTTTTCTGACTATTGGAGCATTCTGAATCTTCAAATTGCTTCACCTATACAATCTTATGATGTGCTCACATGTTCCTTTCTCCTTCAGCTTCCTTCAATGGCAGTGCTTGAACACGTCATCTGGGTATAATTCCCCATTGTTTTTTATCTCCTGTGTCTGTACTCTTTGATCATATTTGCAATGTGTTATGAGCTCACGTGTATGAAACAAAAATTACGTTCACTGCAAACCTTCTTTTGGCTTGCCAAAAATGCGGGACAGACAGCAACAGAAAATAGGAGCAGGGGAAAGAAGAAGCTTGATTGAATTCAGATTTTAGAACTTTCAGTAGTGGTTAAATGTTTTTTAAAAATCCTGTTTCTTGTTTTGCTAAACAAACCATTCATAATTATCTTAACATATATAACCATGATTCACTGATCAGCAATTAAACAGAAACCTTCTAGGAACTGGTTCAGTGATATAAAAACACTCCTCCAGCCCTTTCTCACTGGCACATGAATGAGCAATTATAGCTTAAGCTAAAGGGTTAAGACACTGTGATCAAAAGCTGTAACAACTACTATCATTAATGGACTGGCACTGAAGGGGGATTATAATCTTTACCAGTGAGGTGACATTTTTGCCTTCACTTTGCTCTACAGTTCTCACACTGATAAGTTGTCTTAATAGCAATTTGTATTCCATTACGGCCTGATTGTGATCAAAGCCTTAACACGCAATGAAAATTTTTTTGCAAAAATCCCCTCTACCTGATGCTGAACACTTTCCATTTCCTATTTGACTAGAAATATTTTCCAGGGCTAACTCCTGCATGAGAGAGACACATGATAGAAAAACTGCACCCAAAACTTCCAGAGGAAACATTCATTTGACACTTGTTCATCCTGAGATTACAGGTGCCTGTTTAACTTCCACCACATGTGGATTTAATTTCCTTTTGCTTATTTGTTTTATGGAACATATCCAAGACCTAATGATGAAATCCGATTCTTGCTTCTTTCCAGAACGTACAAATCAATGTTTTACTTTATTCCACTGCTGAAATGGAATTTTATTTTCCTGAGAAACAAGTGAATAAGGACCCTAAGAATTACGTATCAAGATTGTAGCTTTAAATGTATGCCATACAGCTAAGTGGTAGTTTCACTTCATAGTAAAATATTTTGTTTGCTTTCAATTTTTACCTCTATACCTCAAAAAAATCAGGTATGATCTAGTTCTCAAATGCACATCTCTTCTAACTGCTGTAGATAATCAGGTTTCACATAAAAGTCATGGAACTTCTTATGTTTGATCTCTGAATCAGGGTCATCCAACACTGGTTTGCTTGAAATTGGAAATTCAGCTCCTTCCAAAGATCCAGTTAGATGTTGTGTCTGTTGCAAATGTTGCAACCCTTTTGCTTTAGGTTGATTGTGACAGTTTTGCCCAGCTGGTGGCAAATATCAATTGGTGCACAACTTTCACTAGCTGATATGCCTTTTGAATGTAAGGGAAAAGAAGAAAATGGGCTTGGAAATGTCACCACTTCTTTTCCCAAAAGCACTGTATAAACATATCTTTGTTACACAGGAGTAAACTGTTACTGAGTTCCTCAAAACTCACTAAAATCATCTTAGCCTGCTGTAGTGCAGACAAAGCTTTTCAGTGTTCAGTTCTTCTCACTGAAGAGTTTTCCTTCCTTGGCTCTCAGCCACAGTTTAACAGTCTGTAACCCAGCTTGCTCTCAAAAATGTCAAATTTAATTGAAAAAGGAAAACCAGAAAATAAAGTTATCTGGCATGACTCCTCTGGGTCCCACTCTTACAAGCTTTGCAGGTTCCTCTGCTTCATTAACCAACCCTGTGTTGGAATGCTAAGCCCACATTGACCCCACTGGCACTTCTGCCTGGATTCCCCGGTGGACAATCCAGCCATGGTAGCACTGGAAGAACACAACTATGTTCAGATCTGGCTCCCAGGTTGCACAGAGCAATAACAGAGGTCTTTTGTCCCCTCTCTCCCCACCATGACTTGCCATTAAGCTGAAGAAAAGCATCTGTCACGTGTCTAAGGACACAGGCTGCCATCTGTAACCTATTATTTCTGGGTCCTAACACCATACATCCCAAGGGGGGTTGGAATGCAAGGTGACAAGTACCAAGGTACAAGCGGCAGGGTTCTTAGAGGAGCTTGTGGATAGAGTGGGCCAAAAGTTTTCCCAAGAAACTACAGGTTGACCAGGAAGCCTTTGGTTTAGAGCCTTCTGGTTTGCAGTGCTATGGGTGAATCAAAGAGAGAGTTGTGAAAGAACTGGATATATGTTGGTAAATTGGGAATCTGAGAAAGTGGGGATACCAGCTCACCATGTAACTCTAGAAGTGATTGCTTGGAGCTGCCAGTCCCCACTGGTCTATGGAGTTACCTGTCTGATCAAATATACTGCATGCACAACCTCTGAACCTGTTAGGAATGTCTAAACCACCATCCCATTCTTGTGTGAATTTACTGAAGAGCAGAGCATGGAGATTTTGGTTCAATTTCTTGCTGGAAAAAAAATCTGTCAATGCAGAAGAGTCTGTCTAGGGAGCAGCTGTATATAGCTGTTGTGAATGTGCACCCATCACAAGTTCTGTTTGATAGATAACATGTGCCCTGAGTTATCAAAGCTTTCCAATGCTTTTCTTTGATTTTTAGTCCCGCAGACTTAAGAAGTCTTGTATCTCACAACAAGAAAATTTGCTGTTACAGGAACTTGGTGTTACGGTAATAGTGCCTTGACAGGAGAGAGGCTCAGTATTTAACAGAATGCCATCCTGCTTTGGGAGTGCCTCTTCAGGTGGACACTCATCTGGCTGCTCTATTTGGATGCCAGCAGAAGCTAAGTTATCCTGACTTCTGGACTGCAGGTAGAAAACTGTTTTGATCTAGAAAGCAGCATAGTGATGGTGATGATCCATTCAAAAGGAGCACACACACAAGGCATTTCAGTGTTGTTTCTTTCATTATTTTGCCTGTGACATCTGCAAGAATTTTTACCATTCCTCTTTTGTGTTTTATCTCAGAGGGAGGCAGAATGCAGCAGAGGAACAGCTGAAGCCAAGTTAAAAAATTGAGTTCTCAGCCCAATGCAGGTGTGCAGTGAGTCCTTAGTATTTGTGCATGTCACAGAATTTTTTCCTGCCTTCACACAGTGCTACTAAATTGCAGAAGAGAAATTTATAGCAGGAGCCATTATTAGAATTATTACTTGCCTGTTTACTGTTGAATATGTTGTGCAGTACAGATAAAATTTTAAGACACAAAACTTGTGCGTGTGAGGAATTAATTAAGAAAAGTGTTCATTTCCTTAGAATTCTCCTCTTATTTTTTTTAATATATTTTTTTTCTTAGCTTCATACTGTGATAGCTGTTCTCCATGGAGAGATGAGAACACTTGGTACAGACACAGGAGGTCACTCTTAGGTAATACATTCAGAAATGTAGCCTGCATTTACCTGGTGATCTCCACGATTTGGCTCTGCTCTTCCAGACAGACTCTTCCCCAGACAGTCATGTTGGAGAGTGGAAGACTCTATTGGGAACCCAAACTGGAGAGGTATGGAGGGTCCTCAGCAGGGAGCCTTATGAATTTCTTCGGTGCTGCCTAAAGGAAGGACACTTGCCCTGGCAGGAACTAGTACTTGTAGGACATTTTTAGTAGTTACAAGAGTGCCAGAGCAAAGCTAAAGCCCTCACCTGTGTTCTATATTCTCTGGTTGTATGTATGAGAGAGTACTAGGCTGCCACTGCCAAAATACCTTCTTCCTTTATGCCTGGAGGCCATGCCAATTAGTGGTTAGAATAAGAATTGGGTAATGAAAGTCTCTTCAAAACTCATGATTGATTTGCCTTGGGCCAATTGCCTCACTTTTCTTATTCCTAAATTTCCTAAACTGTAAACTGTGAATAATCATATCTGTGTCTTTGCAAAGTCCTTTCAAGAAGTTAAGCAGCAGAAACTATTACCTGTGAGCCTGGTGTAGGGTTGCCTTCTTGTAAGTAGGCAGTGTTTTTTCCCAGCACAAAGAGCTGCAGCCTGTAATGGATTGCTTTTTTGTTCATTTCTCTGTGTTGCATCTCTCCCAGAAGAAGTAGATTTGCAACACTCCTGCTTAGCTCTAAATGTAAGGCTGTAGGTGTTACTTGGTCTCCTCTCTTACCTGAGGATGGTAGGGCTGAGTGTTGCTTCCACTTTTTGTCTTTGTCACAACAGTTTAAGGCAGTTGTTCTCAAGATTTCTGTTGTGAGAGCAGAAAAGAGCCTGCACAGGCAACAGCTGTGATTCAACACTTTTTCATAGATGCAGAGAACCCACTGCAGGCTCCCCATCAGTCCTTGTATTCGTGGAGAGCTTTACATTTTCAGCCACTTCTAAGAAGTGCTGTATTCCCATTAAAGCAAATGATTCAGCCAACACTCAGCTGGAGTCTTCTCATATCAGGAGGGGCAGCTCAAGTTTACATTAACAAAATTAGGATCACCTTTACAGAGGTTTGTTGGAAGAGGTGGGTAAGCTATTTTCAGTAAAATAATCATCCATCTTAAAGTAGCACTAGACAGAAGCTGGAAACCAACACACAAATACTACAAAAGACAAATAAAAACTAGACTCCTGGAGAATATAATGTATTTTCAAAGTTACACTGAAGGGCACTTACTGCCTACAGACATTTTTCGATTTAAACAACTTCATAAGGGCCATGAGAAAAGTCTTCAGGCATTTATAGAGAAATACCAATATGCAATCTCTTCAAAGATTGGGGGAATAACTTAATAAAATTAATTTATATGACTACCTACCTTCCAAACTCTTTAAATGTTAAGTATCCTAAAATTAATTTGCAGTCTGGCTCAACATTAGGTCTGTAAAGAATCTGTGATTGATATTAGACCTCACAAGAAGGGGTCAGAGGAAATGAAAATAGTTACCTGAAACTAATAATAATGGTTTTCTAATGAATGAAGAATGCAACTGTCTGAGACAACGGTGGTTCTCCCTAGCACTGCCAGGTGACAGAAGCCATAGAAACAGATGTATTTTCAAGGTATCGTTGCAAGAGATAATATGGTTATGAGTCGAGGCAACAGTTTGTGGTTTGCAAATGAACTGTTACATCTGTATACTCTGGGTTGTGGGACAATGTCAAATCCACCTCTGAAGAAGCAGGTCTGAGTCATTAGATGTTGCTGAGGATGTAAGAGTTATAAGGAGAATCTTAGTTCAAGCACTCTCAATTATCCCAGCAAAAATCACTGAAGAGATTGGTGTTTCCTTCAAGTTACAATTAGTGTTGTTTTTTTATCAGAATGTTGAACACACATAAGGATTTGAAATCTTTTTCAAAATTGCTGGTTACAGTAATAGCTACTTTCTTTAATAATTATTGGAGAAATAGCACATTCTCTTGTCTTGCAGATCCTTCATAAGGAAGTACAAGCTGTCTTTGAAGTACTAGCAGCCCAGTTATTCCTGTGTTATTCTGACACAACGTGTATTCATCTTTCTTCAAGGCTTTAAGCCGTTCTGTTTATCAAGAAAATCAGCAAATAAGTCAAAGCGCAACTCTAAAACAGAAGCTGCCTTATCTTGAAGGCAGGAAATAGAATTCTGCTGCTATTTTATGGCACACAGGGTCATCAAAGAACAGTCTTTATCCAAATCAGATAAGTTTTACTAATAGATCACCTAATAGTAAATCATGGGGAAAGGTAAATGTACATGAAGGTTGAGAAAAAAAAGTCCCAGATTTCAAATCTAATGTCTCTGCTGTGACATGTCACAGTTTCAAAAATAAATTTGCCCAAAGAACTGATTAAAAACAAATCTACAACATTCCTCTATAAGCCCAAATGGAAACAGTGTTTACAAATCTTCAGGTATTCATAGGAGAGAGAGTAGTCTTCTTATTAAAGGGGAATAATGAAAGAAAACAAAGATAAGTGATGCTCTTCAAGAAAAGTCTGAAGTCTTGTCTTCGTAGAATTGTGGGGTTTTTTTGGGGGTGGTTTTTGTTTGTTTTTAATTTTACCACATTTATTCTTGTGATGATGCTAGTAGATTCAGAGAATCTGTCCACTCTCTTTACATTGGCTTAGTTCCCAATGAGTAAGAGAGAAATCCATGGAGCTCTGGACTTTCTCAAAATAATTGCATACCATCCCAGGTGCAACGTCCATCAGAGTTTGCATTCCGGAATTTTTTCTAGTGTTGGCTGTCTACTAGAACCTGCTGTATTTATCAGTCTCATGGTCAAATTCAGTAGATCTTGTGATTCCTCTGATACTGTCTCATTGTTCATGCGGTTTTAATGATTTCACCACTATTTTCATGTGGCCTGAGGACACAACTGACCACTGCAAACCAGATAGTTATTCCTATACAAAGGGTGAAGAATGTATGGAGCAGCATGGATGATTTTGGATAAAACTGAAACTGCTTTTACAGTAGTCACTATTGTGCCACATGAATAAGAGATGGAGTGGGGAAAAGCCAGAGTGAGCCACATCAAAGGTTCTTCTAACAAAGTAGCCTGTTCCCAGGAGTGACCTCCTAGTTACTCCAAGAGGAAAGTGTAAGAACAGGGAAAGAATACAACAACAGTTTTTCAGCATGTTCTTCTAGATTCTGTGCATTATTTTCATACTGACACATCCTTTCTTCTTTTGGTCAAGTAATACAGATGATGAACTCAGGCAGAGGATTGCCTGCAAAATGGCAGTAGCCAGCAGTGGCTGTGGAACAGCAGGGTATGAAAGGCCCTTTAGCTGAGACTGTCTGTGGCACAACTCCAGCTTAGCTTCCCTTTCAGCAGAGGGGTTTTCTATCATCTGCCTTCCTGATAGTTTTTGCTCCTGACAGCTACTTGCTGGTTGCAGACTAAGTTAGTGCTGGTTTTTGAGATGTTAGGGCTGTAGTCAGTGATGATGATGCTATTTAAGGGTGCCCTGCTCTCATTTTTGCAACACCAGGTACTACAGAGAAGTTGAAGTGATAGTTTTGTAAGATTGTGAACCCAATGAAACACAGAGGTCACTGATGAGACCTGGTTACCAGACCCTCCAATGTATTCAAGTGCTTAACTGCTGCTGAAGTTGCCTGCTTATTTGTTCATATGAAATTCCAAAGCATAATCTAAAATTAAACTTCTGATTTTGTCTGTAGTGGAAGTTAATTAGCACATTTCAACTGGCCCACCAATATCACTTTCATTTGGTGTTAAGAGCAAGTTTAGCACTCAAGTCTTTTTTTCATAGCAAACAGCCTGTGCTTATTATCATATTAAAGGAATGCCACTGGTTAAATCAAGCAATGAATATAAATAGCTGTATTACTGCCATCAGGCATCAGTGTTTATTTAGTGGATGTGAATCATGCGTGCCTCTTTGATCTGGCTTTGACTAAGCCATTGCTGTTTTCATACAAAAAAGGTTATTTGCAAACACTGCAAGACTATCATATACATTAAACATGGAACTAATCAATATGGAAGGTTCTCTGCTACTTTGACAACCCTATGTGCTGCCACGGTGTCTTTAAATGTTTTGAATTTCTCTGCTAGTACTTGGGTCCCTGAGGACACTCTCGGGTCTTTCCTCTCGAATAGAGAAGATCAAGATTGAAACCTGGGTCCCACTGAAATCAGCAGCTGTATCACTCTTGGGTCTCTGTGAAGGGTACATATCTGGCAGCAGAGAGGACAAAACCAATCAAGGACAACACTGATTTATGTGTGGACTGGTTTGATTACAGTGCACGTGGGAGAGTATTTGAAAGAGAAATTTGTGCATAACCAGATAAGCAGGTAGGCTCAGACCTACTTGGGCTCATTATGCACACTGAACTTTTTATTACTTTTTGCTGAAACAAAGCTTTTGTGTTCTATTTTAAAACTGAACCCACATGTCTCCCTTCCATCAAACTTCATGCAGACTATTGTGTGCATTGGAAAAGCAAATGCTAACCCACAGGTACTGCCCAAGTAATGTTATCATAGTCATTCTGATAAACAACTTAAAATGGGACCCATTCTAATGCCAAACATTAACCTAGGCAAAATAGCTGACAGGAACGGTGTTTATTCAACCGCAAGACATGACTGACCTCAAATGCTCTCCAATGAGGGAAATGGGGGTGGCAGAGAAGTGGAACAAATGTAGAAATACCCAAACAATTAGGTGATTTCTGAGTCCAAAGTGTGCATCCATTCCTCCTCGCTTTCTGTTGCTTATACTATAATACAAGGTCATACAAAAGTTTTAGGATTCAAAGGAATGCTAGACCTCAAGGTTTCGGGCAAATTTGTCTTAATTTCTACATTTGTCGCTGAGTCAGATTAGATTTTCATCACTTGGGATTTCTTTGTTATCATTTTATGTCATTTTAAATATTAATCTCCACTATGATTAGCTGCAGGTGTTACAGAAAAGGAGTTTTTAAATAATTTGTCATGATATCTGTGCCAGGAAAGCATGGTGGACCAGTGAACTACTTCTCCAGTCTCTAATATTTTGTAACAGAACAGTTAGGATGGAAGTGAAATGGTGATCATTTTGAAAAGGAACAAAGGGGAGAGTTTTGTTGTTTTCTTTTGTGAAGATCATACATTCATCATGTTAATGTTATGATGTTCTCTTGCCTGACTCTGTATTATTACATCAAAGATTTTTGTCAAAGAGACCCAGGCAGAAAGGCTAAACAGTGACCCAGAGGAGGGTCCTTGCAGAAGTAGCAGAGATGTGGTTATGGGGGAATACATTCCAGCTGGCTTCATCCCAGATCTGAATGATTTACTCTTCACGGGGGCTAAATCTAGAACCCCGGAGGTGCCTGAGTCTTCAGGATTCTGGTAATTCCTAATACAGTTACTGTGAAAGGAATAGATTTTACACGTTTTCAGAGCTTAGACTGTGAAATAAACCAAACTGTTTGTCTCTTCTAGCCTAGNGTTAAATGAATAAAGGAAAGGTGAGTCAATCAATCAACCTTTAGTTTGATTGACCCAATCCAAGCAATGTAACTGTTGACTGAAGTTGTTTTTCTCTGCACAATTCAGCCTGGAGAAATGTAATCTTTTAACACAAACTAAACCAGAGCTTTAAGGTAAGCATGGAGCTGCGTACCTTAGGTGAGAATCATGGCTGTGAGTTCATGGTGGAAATTTAGCCTGTTAAAACATGACATTACCTCAGGCTTTTGCTTTGTGTACCTTAACCTGGGTAAGGAAAAGGCAGGCATGGAAGAACATTTCTAAAAGCAATGGATTAATAGTTACATGGTCTGTTCTGTGTGCTTCTGAAGTGTTTCACTGGCTCTGTAGAGATGGCAGTGTCTCAAATTGTGTGAATACCTCCTCACTGCGATACTGGGCAACTAATGTGCCTTGCCATTGGGTTTGCAGTTAGACTTTGCTGTAGTGTATGTGTAGGAAAGAGCTGCTACAAACTCAGTCCATTTCTCAAGGCACTTTGACATCAAATATGTATCTCTGGTTCATTCATTTAGTCAAAAACTCTTTCTGATGGAGGAAAAATCCCCATAAATCTAGTGTTTGAGTATTTGTTTCAGTTCTCCTTACAGGAGATTCTTTCTAGAGCTTACCACCTGTAGTTCAGACTACAGTCCTACTGAATGCTGTAACAAGTGAAGCTGTTACAAAAAGTACCTTAAGAAACAGCTCTTTTCCTGCATTATTCTTGAACAACAAACTGATGGTGATATTGTGAAAGACATCTTCAACCTTTACCCTCAGCAGCGCTGCCAACCCCTCCATGTGCTTTGGCAGCAGCTTCAGTGGGATCTCAACTCAAATGGAGGAGAACTGGGGGGTATGTGATGCAATGAGAGCATGTTAGTGCTCAGACAGCGAGGCTGCTCACCTTGCCCCAATTCAGGTGCAGAGCCAAGTATTCTATAACATCATAAAACAAACAGCAGAAACTGTTGGTCACAAAGATAAATATTTGCTACGTTACAGAATCTTATCAGAGGGAATGTGTTCTTGTTGTTTGTTGGTGGGACTTTCCAGGAACTGGAGATACATAGGGTCAGAAATTCCTGCCAGCTTCAGTGGAGCCGAGTTTACACCCTCAGTGTCTACTGTTTGAAGCGAATGTTTCTGTTGTCTCTCTCTTTCTCTAAACCATTCTGTTTTGTTTCTCTATCAACTCTAAGCTGTGGACAAGGCTCATAACTTCCATTTCCTTCCATGCCTGATGTTTCTGCGAGCAAAATACATGATTCCTTGTCTCTGGCCAGTAGAAGCCATCTTCACCCTCTCAAAAACTAGACCTCTTTACAAAATGTTTCTCAAGAAGGTGATAGAGATGATATGAATTACCAGGGCCCTAACTGCAATGTACAATGTATAAGGAAACAGCTATCTGTGATAGGGCCTTAGAATCTACAGAGACTAATCCCTTCAGGAATTAACACTTGAATTGGACTTTTTAAAGATAGAATTAGCTTAGTTTTCTAACAGGAGGGTACTCACAGTGTGTTTAGAACTGGCTAGTCAATTTGAACGGAGGAGTGCAGAACTTTATGATTATTGAAGTCCAAGTGAATCTATTGATAACCCTTTAGAAGGAAATATTACAGTGTAAGCTTAACACTATTATACACCAAAGAATCCTTCTATAGGGAAGATCTGACGAGTACCCAGTTAGGGCAAAAAAATGAAGGGCAAGGCTGCACAATATTAGATGGAAGAAACTCCATCCAGAAGCGTCTGCCCCATAGGGAGCCAAACTCAACCTGTTGTGCAGCTTGTAGAGTTCTGTGTTATTACACATGTAGAAATATCATAGGAAGTTTGTGTGTTACCTGTGTGTTATGTCTCCACATTACCACAGCATTTCATTTCCTGGTGAGTCAACTGCCCGGTTAAAGAAGAGTTAAGAAAACTGTCTTTCAAGCTGTAGCACACATCACAATCATTAATTTATCACTCAGGCCTAATCACATTATTGTGGCTTAACTGCAGCTGGCAGCTAGGACCACGCAGCTGCTCATTCACTCCCCCATTTGGGATGCAGGGGAAAATCAGAGGAGTAAAAGTGAGAACTCATGGGTTGAGATTAAGTCAGTTTAAAAAGCAAAGCAAAACAAGGAATTAATTCACTACTTCCCCTCAGCAGGCAGCTGTTCAGCCATCTCCAGGGAATTAGGGCTCCGTCACGCATTTTGGTTACTTGGGAAGACAAACACCATCACTCACAACGTCTTCCCTTCTTTCCACAGCTTTATATATAAAGCATGATGTCACATGGCATGGAATATCCCTTTGGCCATTGAGGTCACCTATCCTGGATGTGTCCCCTCCCAATTTCTTGTGCTCCCCCCAAGCCTACTTGCTGGTGGGGCAGTGTGAAGAGCAGAAAAGGCCTTGACTACCTAGCAATAACCAAAAACATTAGTGTGCTGTTATCACCATTTCTCATCCCAAATCCAAAACGTAGCACTGCACCAGCTGGTAGCAAAAGGGTTAACTGTATCCCAACTGAAACTACGATACTCATAATAAATGTCACTGCATGAAGTCTTTCTGAAGTCTATGGGTCTCTACACACATGCATAACTCTGCCTTACCATATTTTATTGAAGGATTACAATATAAGCATGTAACTAGGCCCTGTCCCATAATTGTATTGAGCCAGTGGCAGTTTCCAGATAATACAATAATGTCATACTGTATTTAGATAGCTGAATATATGATCAATCAGTATTGTTCAGGATGGTTCTGTAAGAAGGGTTTCTATCACTAGATCATTCTATTTGGGCCTGCCCCTGGCATTGAGTTAATTCTCCTTAATAACCAGTGCTTTTGTGATTAATTTCTGAGTACTCTAAATACAGATCCAAAGAATACATGGTAGAAACGACTTGCAGTAGGCATTTCATAAAAGAACAGGGAAAGAGGATTTCTCATTTTATTTTTTTCACAAGTGCATCTTGTTTACTTTGCTACTGCAAGTTATGTTCTTTGTGCTTTCAGGTGTGTTGTGTCTCTCATAAGTGTTTAACATGCGTTTGTTCATGGTTTCTTGGTCATCTGATTTCCTTGTATTGGCCTTTACTCTCTGCCTCAGCTTTGGTCTCTTCCCAGACTGAAGAACACTCAGAAACCTCGTTATGCCTCACACTAGTGGTTAGTCTCCTGTGGTGGATATCATTCCGATCTTGTTCCCATCTGGTTTCTGCCTCAGTGAAGGTAAACTAGCCTTTAGTTCAAGAAGTTCAAGAAGTAGTTAGTTTCAGTTTATGGTTATTCAAACTTTTCTGGAGTGCTTTGCTAATATTGTATGGGAGAAAGTGCTTGGATGCCACTGACTGTGTAAGAAGCCTTCCTGGTGAGGGTTTTAGCACAATACTCTGATACAAAATTAGCCCTTACCTTAATGCTATCACCTGGGCGCACTGCTCAAAATACACAGCTTGTTGTTGTGGGATGTTCTTACTGCAGCTAAGCAGAGACATCCCAAAAGCCTGGTCTGCTTCTGGCCACGCAGAGACAAAGTGGAGATAGGCTCTGTCTTTGTAATTGTGAGGCTGCCTGTCCTGAGGGTCCTCCATCAACCTGAAACTTCCCACGATCTACCCCACAAGTACAGTCTCTAACCTGAAGAAGGTAACAATTATCAGAGTTTTAAAGTCACAGTTATTCACCTGAAGATAATTTATATGTTTTAATCTTGCAGCTGGTTCTCACGTTCATAAACCTAAGGCCCTGAGGCCCAACCCTTTGGCTGTTGTGTCTGAGTTTTTAGCAAGTTGAGTATGTTATATAGATGCCACTGAGGTTTTTTTTAACATGGATATGAAAATATGGGTGGTGATGGTAGTGGTGAGAATTGTTCTGTCACAAGGTGTGAGGGGGAGAGAGAGACAGATGGAATTGCCTGTTACCACCAACTGCTTCCTGGTTTTGTCACACATTGCAAGTGTCTCCTGATGTTGCAATGGGGCAAAAAAAACACCCACAAACTGATTTTCAGTTCTGCAGAATCATTATGCAAAGTCGACGGGGAATCATGGGAATAAAGTAATTTGCTGGCTCTATTGTTCTGGAAAAGCTGAGCTGTATTTTGTGGTTTGAGAAGTCTACAGGTATAAATCTGTCTAGACCAGAGTCTGCATAGTGAATATTTACTGGAAATGAAGGGTCACTCCAGGATGGGGCTGGAGGTAAAGGGCAACACTTGGGTTCTTTATACAATGCTTTTTCTTTTTTAAATAGCAGTTTTCCTTATGAAATAAAATTTGAATTCATTTTACACTGAGATATTCTGGGAGTCATACAAGACCAAAAAAACCAAAAAAAGTAATGGATAAAAAGCTTTATCTACTTCTCATTCCTTTTTTATTCCAACTGTTATTATCTTTTTTGTTTCTCTCCCCTTCCCCCTCTTTTTTTTTTCCAGACCCAGATTGTTAATTTACATTAATTTCCTTTAACTGATTAATTTTTTTTTCTTTCTTACTGAAGTAACTCTGTAAGTCTGTCACAGCAGAACTTCCTCTTCCAGGCTCTGGTCTCCCTTTCTTCCATCCCAGAAGTCTATATTTCATTCTTCTTTCTCTCTCTGTCCTACTCTCTCTACTATTCCATCTTTTGATTACATTTCCTGTTCTGGCCAACACTTATCTTGCTGTAACTCCCCTCCAGGGATCTTCTCTTCCCCCATTCTTTCTTTCATCTCAGTTTTCTTCAGGGCAGTATGCTTCTCTTGCCTTTGCATGCAGAAAAAAATTGTTTTACATGGAGATGTCAGTGGGCTTCTTGGCTGTACACTACCTACCTGCCTTGAGATCTCACACCCAGGCTGAGAGACAGGGACTTAGGTGGTCCCGAGAGAATCAGAGATGAGAGTAGACCATCCTACTTGTGGACCTTATCTTCAAACACCAAAGATATTTTAGGCTTCCTTGAAATACATTGTTATGGTCAAGAATTCAGTTTGGTCACAAACCATTTGCTGTGAAATCAACTCGAGTTCTGTGTTCAGCATTACTCAGCTGGAACAGCAATTCAGAGTCTCTGTAATAAACTTCCTTCCTGAGCAACTGCCCCAAAAGGGCTTTTAATAAGAGCAGTATGATAACTTTTGGAGGCTTAGTTCTAAGTGGATAAACATAACCCTGAGAGACAGGGAGAGGAGGGAGATACTTATTTTCTCACGTCTCATGAAGGCACTGTAGGGAGGTGAATATCTCATGATAACCACACCCCTTGTCATCCTCTATTAGTCACATCACACGCTTCCTGAACACAACACTTCTTTATATTCCCCTGACATTTTGCACGTCTCACAAGAACAGTGACTAGTTATCATCCTCAGGGCTAACACCAACTCAAAACACAGTTCAGTGAGCATTTATAGGAACCTCTAATTGTCCACGTACAGTGCGCTAGGCTTCACAGAGGCTGTGTTTACTCTTTGCAGAGAGATAATGCAGTTGAATAAGATATGATTAGTATGCTTTTACTTCAAGTTTCTGCCATGTTAGTGAAAAAGGAGCTGGAAACTTTCTGCCTTTTGATACAAAACCTTGAGGGTCACATGCTATGGCTCTGCCCAGTGGCACTTGGAGCAAATCCGTAGGGTAGCATCAAAGTGGCCTTCTGCTAACTGCTGCTCCTCCCATGCCTTCCATCCATGGGACATTGGTACAACCAAACCCCAGGACAAGGACTTCCAGGTGATGCATTCAGGGGGTCTAAGGTAATAGGGTGCAATTGGCTGTAGGGAGGTTCCAGTTACATCCTGTCTGCAAATGACAATGGCCTGTACCACTTTGCAGTAACTTTGACAGCCAAGGAGTACTTCAGCTAATTCATCCTGCCTTTTCCCCTTTAGAGCCATTGTGGGTAGAGGAACCAAAGAGAATTAGGTTAGGTGTGAGTTAGTGGGATTCAGCAGACGTAATGCCCAACTGCTTCTTTGTGCTTGGGATTTGTATATCTGGAATGACAGCACTATATTGTGATGTTGTTGCATTGTTGTGGGTGGAAGTATTTAATGTGGCTAGGATTCAGCCACAATTCAAAATTTATTAATGATTTGAGGTAGATCAAGAGGTTGAATTTTAGCAGCACTTAATCATTAACCAATTCAAGGGTGTACAAGACTATTTAACAAAATAATTGAACGGCAACTTAATTATGGATTAAAAAATTACAAGATTCCCACTAACTTACTATAGGGTATCCTAAATCAGCACATATGTGTACGAATACAAACACAGCAACACATGTCACTTGAGGGGTCACACACACACACACACACCTGAGTTTTTGACTTCTAGGACCAAAGGTCCCTTCGCAGAGGGTGACTTTAGTGAGCCAACAGGTGCCCCTTTTGACTCCTTATGTGGCCGCAGACAAACAGACAGAAAGTATTTGGATCCAGTAAAGTATAAGAACATCTACACTTGTAAAAGCCATTGGGTATATAAGAAACATGCAGATGGATAGAGAGACGAATGAGAGAGAGGCTACCATATAGTTAGAATTTCTTTCTTCTCAAATTTAAAGTGGGCACTCACAATGTAGTAGCGTTCCTCAATGGGAAATAATTGAGACTCAGGAGGGTTTACTCACCCTGTCCTTTTAATCCTTGAAATATCTGCTTGAGTAGCATCCTAACTCAGGGCAGATGCTGTCTGCAGCCACCTACAATCTGGGGGAGCTCAAAGGGTCTTCCTAGAATTGTTATTTATAGGGTCTGAGATAAATTACTTTTGTACTTTTCCACTCTGGCCCAACTTGAACAACGGAATGTTCTGGTACTTTCTACCAGTTGCACAAGCCCAGAACTTGCTAGGTCTTGAAGTTCTGGTATCATCCCCCTCTTTGGGCCACAATACAGATATTATCAGGAATGATTGATTGCCGTTATTGTTTCCGAGCGGTAGGAGTCATGGGAGTCAGGTGCACTAAGGGTTTGCCATAATGTTCTGGTCCATCACCCATCACTTTCTTTCTTTCTTTTATATTGGATTATTATGTGTTCCCAGGTGTTAATGGATTGTCATAACATTCTGGACCATTGCATTGTTACATGGCCCAGGTAAAGGAGGGGGAACGTGCCAAGAACCATGTGGCTTGAAGTGGGGGTGTGGCGTGGTGTTGCACCACCAAACACATCAATCAGGTTAAAAAAAAAAAAGACATGACACAAACTACTTTCAGTGTAGCAGTATAGTCTTCCCACTTTGTGCCTGGCCCAGAACATCAAATAGGCGAGTTTTTCTTCATTTTTATTTACTGCTACATTATGGATGGAGACACACAGAGAAGCTGGGCTAGGTTATGTACTCAGAGCACTATAGCTCCAGTCCTTTCATATAGATACAGGTAAAGTACTGCAGTCCTCCTGAAAAAATTGCTCTCCCTACTTTGATGGGCTTGAGTTAAAAATAGTAAGCTAGAACTGGGCAACTGCTGCATATGAGAAACACAACCAAATGCAGTTGTGGTTCAAGACCTGAACAAAAACATCATGTCCACACATAAGCCAAATACCTTTTCCTGGAATATAGGATGCTTCCTTTTGTGTGTCAGGCTCTGACCACTGAGTCACTTCCTGCGGGTTTGCATTGTGTAGATTAGCAGGTGCAATTCTAGGCACGTATAGAAACTTCCGTTCTTACCGCTCTCACAAGGTTTATCCTCAGCTTCCTCTGAAGTTCAAACTTCTCTACTTTCTTATCCACGGTACATCTCTCTTGTTCTCTGTCTCTGCCACTGCCTATTCGTGCTATCTGCCCAGGCTTTCTTCCTGACAGCTTCTTTCATTTCTTTCTTTTCTTTGGCCAGCAGTCTTAGAAAAAAACAGCCAAGCTGCTTTGTTGACTAGTGAAGATAACTCTTTATAGGGAAATTGTTATTCTTTGTTTTAACAAATACAGCCATGGCCACAAAACTTGTAATTCCTCTGGAATTACATTTGGTGGGTAGCCTTTTACAAAGGAAAGAATACAAGTAGAAGAGATTGTTGAAGATAATACAGTCACAGAACTACAGTATTTCAGGATTCCTACTCCTTCCAAATCTCTTACTGAAGTTATGGACTCTACATCGTGATACTGGAGTAACTATTTCAGCTGTAGCATTGAGGTTTTCATCAAAACATTTAAGCCAGTACAATTGACTGTGAATTTACACGCCCTAAACCTCTCTTTTTGTTCTTCTGTCTGCATGGGAGTACCTACACTGGGGTGTTGTTCCAACTGTCCCAGATTAGGTAGTACGATTTAACATTGGTGTGTAGATGACCTCTCTATCTTAGGTTTACTTAGCTTGTGAACAAGTATGAGTGTCCTTTATCTGGATTGTTTGTCAGAAAAGAAAAACAAAAGTAAAGGAGTGTTACATCATTCTTCAGACACAAATCCATCCCTTCTTTGTTGTTTTTTTTTTTTTTTCCCTTGTTAAGTTCTGTAGCTTAACCACGGGCAGCTCTAAGTGTCTCTAGGACCTGATTCCTTGCTGTCTACTGCACACTAATTTGAAGGGACTCCTCTACATTTTAAAAAATTGAACATATAGTCAAAAAATAAAGTTGGAAAAAAAAAAAAGGAAAAGAACTTTCCCTTTTGATGACACATGTCATTTATAAGGGCTGAATGTCTAAGAATCTGCCAGATAAATATGAGATGAGTTTGGTGAATGAAAGCATACCAACATGGGAGGCAGGAACATACTGTGAAGAACAGTGCTGTGATTTTGCTGATATTCTGGAACTACAGTGTGTTTAAAAGTACAGTGACAGAAGTAAATGGTTTTGAATTTTGCCAATATAATGAGCACAAGGTAGAAGCTGAGAACAATTATGTCTGTGTTCTTCATGTTTTCCAGAGCTTGCCTCTGGCCAGGGATGGGTGAGGGATGGGAAGGACCTAGACTCAGAAGTGTGCTAAATGTTTGTTTGTTTTTTCAGAGGAAAAGGAGAAGTGATTGAGATGATGGTTCTCCACATCCCAGAGGGAGTTTCGCTTGACAGATAAGCACCCTGAGTCATGAGCTGAATACGTGCCTAAAAGTTTCTGTAGTTGAAGGAAATCCTATCAAAGTTTGCTGTTGTGGTTGAACGTGCTGACTCAAAGTACTTACTACGTGAGCTACCGGAGACAAAATGTGGCTGGTAGTAAGTCACACAGTGGGCCACGTGGAAATTGGGAGGCAGAAATTATCATTTACATGAAGGAAAAGCAAACTTGGCATGTGAAAGTCAAGCTGCTTGTTTCAATGAAAAGGCTGGGTTTGGCTTTACTCCACGAAGTTATTTGAAGGCTATTGAGAAATGCAAATCATGATTTATTTTTACTGTGCTATGTGGTGATACTCAAACTTTAAAGACAGAGAGACAAGTTTCTGGACCTAGCAAAACCAACCAAACAAAAAATCGCACAGCTGATACAGTTTGTTTAAAATTATTATAATACTTGAAAAAAAAAAAAATTAAAGGTGATCTACAAAGGACAAAAGCAGCTAACTGTCCTGGAGGCTTGCTGCAGAATAAGATATGTTTTGGTCTGGTGTTCAAATGACATCAGTATTCTGGTGGCTTTAGATTGTTTTTCATTAACTTAAATCATCCAACTATTGGGGTTTTCAGGGTTTTCACTTCTTCCTCTCTTGCATTTTCTTATACTTAATGTACCTGTATTTTACTCTTAGTTGCCAAAGACCTCATATGTCTTTTTTATTCTGCCTATGAAAAGGGTTGCCACTATTTTTGAGAAACTGCCTGAAAATTTTTTATAGGTTACTTCTAAAAAAGTAGCTTACTAACTATATCATGGTCCATGGAGAAATGCTTTTAATTTATACTAAGCCCTGTATTATGGCAAGACAAAAAGAGTGGGACTTTGCTAGTGGATTAAAATTATCTCTTACTTAGTAAGAGAGACTAAGACAAACATATTTATAGGACCACTCTGCTATTAAATACCATTTTCTTCCTTTTTACTCCAACAAGCATGAATGGTTGAAAGAAACTGGTTCAAGACCACAGTTCATAGAACTACAGAAAATTTGGGTCGGTTATCTGGTCCAATCTACTCCTCAAAGCAGGTCACCTTTAAATTTGCTGCCCTCTCATAATGGCTTCCATATTGACCCACCTACAGTTTTAAAGACCTTAAGTGCTAATGAGACTGCTCATTGAAAAGTGATCAGCAAAAATATTCTTGCCTGAGTGCAGCAGGAAATTGAAATGGTGTTATGCCAGAAGCCAGAGAAGGCACGTGCTTGCACAGCACTGGGAAATGCAGGGGCTTTGCTTGCAAACATTCCCTTTGGGATTCTCCCTCCTACTTTCTCTCAACAAGGGCAGACACCCGGTTCGGAGTTTCAGTTCAACACTGCCTGTGAGAACAAACCATGGTTTTCGGAGTACACACACAGTTGGAGCTATCAGACCACCCCTGAATTGGCCTAGGAGCCTTCTCAACAACGCAGACCTGTAGGTACAAGGCTGGCTGCTTCTGGGACCTTGCTGCTACTTGCTTGTGTGTGGATATGCCTGTGTTTTCTAAGAAAATTAAACAACTACCAATATTCCATGCTTGATATTGGTATTAAACAATTGATATTAAGTCTGTGTAGGTCTGCTAGAAATAAACACCACCACTTTATACCAGCTGCACTATTTGATCCTGTTTTCCTGAAGCCTTTTTTTCTGAGGAAGATTCCATGGTGAAGGAATGGAGTTGCAAAGAAAGATTGATGAAATTGCCCATGCAGGTGTCATGATTGGTATTGCTGAGCCTTCTTCCAAAATACTGAGTTCTTCATGCAAATTAAAAAGAGCTGCTAATAATCAAGCGGGGGTTCGTAAAGTCAAGGGAGAGAAGGCAGAGGCTCAAACACCTTATTGGTATGTGACCCTTAATCATATCCCGGCCACCTAGATATTCTCATTAGGGGTGAACTAGGAATGCTTAAAGAGATTAGCAAGATCGTTTACTGTTCACTAGTCACAATGATCTCCTTCGCTCTCTGTGAAAGCTGGTAATGAGCAGTTCAAACGCTGTGTGGGGCAGCAAGACCACTCAGTAGAGGCTGTAGGCACATTAGGTTTAGCAGTGAGCTGGCAGCTGGCTGGCGCACACCACAAAATATGCTGTATTTCTTTATCAAATCAACAATAAGTGTTCATGTTTGTTCTGGTCTGTGTGCGAGAGCTCACGTATGCCTGCATACCTCATAACTCTGCCTGAGCAATTACATCCCATACTTCCCTTTTCTGTGTTGCTGCATTGAGAGTTACAACATTACATAGCTATACAGAGAATAAGCCTATCAAAATACATACCAATGTACAGCATTTCCGTTCCCACTTATTATTTTTGAAGCTCCAGCATTTCTTTTTACTTCTTTTTTCTTTACTCTTTTTTAAAATCATCTTTGTAACCCTTTCTTCTGTCTTTACAGTTATGCCTTTGCCCTGTCTGTTTACGTTCTGGCACTTGGCTTCGAACTATTCTCTTCCTTGTTGGGATTCGAACAATTAACGATGGAGAGTTAAAAATTCTTTTATAAAAAAAAAAAAAAAAAAAAAAAAAGAAAGGCAGAAGAAAGGGGTGGGCAGAGGCAAGAGAAAAGACTACTTGATGAGTCTGGTAGGTGTGTTAGGGTTAATATTGGAGTGTCCAAAATCAGTCCTCCTGGTTACTTTCATGGTGTCTTAGAAGACAGGGCCAGAAATACTGTTTTTACTGGTTCTAGTGATATCCTAATTTTAAACATAGACTAGAATTTGTTTAGCTCCATCTCATCATCCTTGCAATACTACTGGTTTGTTGTGCTCTTTTAAAAGTTCAGTTGACACATCATTTTTTTCTTGTCTACCTTTCTGCTCTTGCGCCAGAAGAGGTCTTCTCTCAGTAGTTGTCCTTGTTAGCAATATGACTCTTCAAATGTGTCTGCTGCTCTGTGGGAATTTTTCTGTAACCCTATAATTATCCCTGTTTACGTGATGGAAGTCTTTTTGCATGTCCTATTTAGCATTTGCTAACTGCTGTTCGAGCTTGCCTCTCCCTGCTAACAATGGACTTTGGATTCTTTTTTTTTTTTTTCTGTATGATGGGGACTTTGTTTTTAACTCTTGCATAGTTGGGCTGAGCTACTTAGCAAGCACTGAATGCAGTATTTAAATGACTGTTCTTTGCAAGGCACCTCTTCAAGAGTCATATTTGAAAGCATCAACTAAAATTGATTTTGAGATATAGCTAAGATTGAAATTTCAGGCTAATAGTATCTGATATGAGAACACACTGTGCAAAATTTTCTCTCCTTTATATCATATCCATACTTATATTCATATTCATCTCCTTCACATCAACCCAGGTAAATGGGTTGGCTGCTCCTTGCCCAAATCATGCCAAACTTGTTTGCAACTGGAGCTAGTGTTGTTACAGCAGCACTGGATGCAGCTTCAGTATCGCTGAGATGGCTGCACCATCTGTTATACCCTACCAACTGATATCGGGTTTTCTTAACACAAAATAGATGACTTGTGAGGGGAAGGTGACAGAAAAGGGAATTAAATGTTGAAGTCCAGTGCAAGAATATGGAGAAACCAAAGAAGAGAAATGCCTTAGAAAGGTGAGTGCTTAGGCACAGCAATAATAAAAATGATCAGATCTACATTGGCTCAAACATGATAGTTCGACTTAAATGTATTTTGTAAGATGTTCTGGGTTATTGTGACTAATTATCATTGAAAGGAACAGACTGGGATACAGTTGGTGAAAGCAAGCAGGCAGTTCATATTTGCCCACTAAGAAGAACTGATGTAGGTGTGAACAGTCTAGAAACAGTCTGTAAACTTAGCTCCAGCCTACAGGGAACTTCAGGAATGGGAGCTGAAGTGGGGTTGGGGTTGCACTAGTCTGGCCCAATGACTATGGCCACACCAGCTCTTGTGGCTTCCTCTTCTGTACTGTTGAATCCACATCTACCTGAGGCTGCTCTAGAGACTTCTGTTGTCTTGGGACATAGTTTCCACTTTGGATGGACAGGATTAGGGGAGATTTCAGTAGCTGGGAACAGCAAGGGTAGGGCTAGGTGGTGCTCTGTCAGTGACATTCAGCCACATTTACATTAGAATAGCGTGGTTGGCTGGAGCATGCCTTATCTAAACAGTACTTAACGAGCACGTACACAGTCCTGTGCTGCTGCTGCAAGATATTTTACAAGCAGGCTAGAAAGAATGGTAGTTAAAAAGAACAATTTCTCTAAAGAAAGTTCCCCAAGCTCTTTCTGAAACTGCATGGAAAACATTTTAAGGGGTTTCCTGCATCTTTAAGCGACTTTCAGTACCTGTTTCAGAAAACATATTATCAAATTCAGTTCCATTGCTTCCTGTAGACCAGGCTACAAAGTGAACAAGCTTGGTTTTAGATCTCCAAATTAGATGGTGCAATGACTCAGCATGAAACCCAGTCACATGCAGCAAACATTCCTCCTCTGAGATGAGTGTTATTAATAAGCAATTAAAATGAAATGACACAGGCAAAGAGAGGTGAATCAGCCCCTCACTCTATGTAGATTGGATTTCTTCCTCTAGTATTCTTACTACTTTTCTTTTCCCTGCAAGTACTTGATTAATGGATGAGGAAGTTAACTTTTTTTTAAGCCAGGATACAAGACACTTTAAAATTTAGTGGATTTTTTAAATGAGGACAAATATTTTATCTGTCTCTGAAAGACCATTCACGCAAATTCTTAAATATAATACTTACCTTCTACTTCCATTGAACTAGTTAGTGGCTGAAAACTCTGTAAAGATATTGGCTAAGCTGAAAAATAGTTTCCCATAGCAACCTGCTGAATAGTTCTTAATTATATCAATAGTCACAGATTTCAATATATTTTTGGGTAAAAAAAACCACCCTTAATATTTGCAATTGAATGACCAGGGTTCTGAAGTTTGCTTAAGGTTGAATTGCCTTGAATCACAGCAGAACATTAGAGAATATGCTGTGTATTATATTCAAAAGATGTATTCATGGTTTTCCCATTTTTTTGCTTTCATATTAAATATGAGATGAGTGCGTAATCCTGTGTCCTTACTTTTCATTTAAGTTAACATCATTCTTTCATGTGCTATCAAATGGAAAGCATTCAGGTATATTCTGTTGAATACAATGCTGGGAGACTGCAAATGCGATTTGGTTGAGCGATGGTATTTCTCCTACTTGTTGCTGTGACAAGAGACTTGCAGCAGTCTCTGAGTGGTAGTGAATCTCCTAATTTTAAGTATTTAGAAACTGGATACCCTCTTGGGTTCTAGTTGTATCAAGTGCCCAGGTGAATGTTTATTTTCTCTGCCTGCTCCTTTTCCCCATTGGATGTCATGGTAATAATATGTCATCGTGAAACTATATGGAACCTTTCAGTCCACTGAGTGGCAGCTTCAAGCTATAACGTCAACTGCTGAGGTTCAGTTCGTGTGGGATGGTACACTTAAGGATTTGGGAACTGGCTGTAACTTCATGGTAGGTGATACAATCAGTAGGTAGTGAGGATCACTACACATTCAAGTGCGGATATGCAAAGTATAACAAAGTGAACAGGAAATTGCTCAGAGTACAGGGGATATCAAAAGCACATGGACTGGAAGAAGGTTACATGAAAGTTTTTGCACCCACATGACCTTAAACTCAGTTTCAGCAGCAGGCCCCCCCCCCCCAACTTTAGAGTTACAAGGCACAACTGTTAGTTGCTTGGACTCTGTTTTAGGATGGAAGGAGCTGCTCATGATCTTTCTCAAAGAAGATAATGCCAGTGAAATGCCTCTTTCTAATTTATGAAACATCTAAGATCCAAAGATAGACCTGCATATAAATGGAAGTCACTCAGAAAGGGCAAAGTCTTACATAGTTTATATATGTCTCAGCCTTTTCCTACTCATGTGCATATAGTTCAGCATATCGCTTTGGCTCAAAGCAGAGTTTATAAATTTAGTAGCACAGCTTACTCTGAGATGTGAACTTCTTAAATTCTCTCTGCTTTTATGTGCTGCTACAGTCACATCTTTTAAAAGTGGGAATCATTTACCTCAAAATAGGGAACAGATTGCTGTCATTATTGATGACCATCTCTGGTGTCCGTCCACAAATGCAATAGCACTGTACAAGCTACATGTACCTTTAGATTCAGCTTTTTGAAATTGGAGAAAATGCTTCTAGGTCAACTATTGACTGTCCTGAAGTCAAAAGCAAAATATTGGTTAGCCTCAGTCCACAGCTTTTAATCTGGGGTTAATTTTTTTTTCATGTAAAGCTGTTAAAAATTATTTCTCTTTCTCATAATACTGCTTTTCTTGGTTTAGCATGCAAGGTACCACTGTGACTTGTCTAGGTAGGAAATGTAAGACAATATTAGACCTGGGTCTTTAAAAAGAAGAGCGCTTCAGCTTGCTCTGAAAGCTGAAACAGGATCTAGTCCAACAACACCAATACACTGCAGTAGTTTCAGCCAGAAACACATAATTTTCCTAAAGCCACTGGCACTCTTCTTACATCCAGCGCTTAGCATTTGTAAACTTGATAAGTAACATAGCTAAATCAACTACATATAATGTAAAATGTTCTCTAAACCCACATGCCTTTCTCCTCACCTGCATACAGCAGCAAAGGAGGAAACATATGAAGACTCCTGACTTCAGAGATGTTATAATTTGGATGAACAAAATGCTGGTTAGCATGAATATCCATACAGGTGTGAAGTGCATTAGGAGGAGCAGATTATAGAAGGACCAATTTTAAACTCAAATTTCTATCTGTTTGATATAGTTTCCTGCTGCTCTACTTATAACAATCTGGAATATAAAATAAGTTTGATCAAAGCCACGCACAAGTGCAATTTCCACTTAAGTCAGTGGGAATTTTTGCTTGAACAAGAACTACAGGATTTGGTACACGGGATTTTGTAGCAACTATTTACTTTAGTGGGAAGTTTAATAGTAAGTGTAATGGCAAACAAAAGGGAAATAAATTGGGATAGGGGATTTGTAAGAAAGTTCCTGTGTTTGGATTAAAAATTATCCCAGTTATTTTTTAACTTTTTTTCCTCTTGTAACACCTGTGCTATAATAATCAAAACAATGTTGCATTTTAAAGTTAGCTCCTTTAAATTTTTTCTTCTTCCCCTATTACTCACATTTCTTTTCCGGTTTTTATTATCCTGCCCCAATGGGGATTTTCTTTTATCTTTGTTATAATATAATTGTTAGTGTGTGTACATGAAAAGACCACTGACCTTTTACTGACTTGTGAGTCAGAGGATTAATGGCTCTGCATATGACCTTCTGAAAATAGTGGAAAATTTTCCTTTAACCTGCTTTTCAGGTGAACAAGTGGTGAAAATCCTACTTTGTATTTTTTCCTCATTTATTACAATGGATTGCTTCTCTTGTCTCAGATTTTCAAGTTGTATACTGTGTTTATTCATCTATAGAGTTATACAGATAATAATATATACTATTATATGGTCATACGTTCTATATTGGTTTAAAAAGCATAGATTTTGTGCATTTTGGAGGATGTAGCCTCCATAATTGAAGTTATTTTGAATTGTTTGGTTAAGGTCAGTGTCTTAACTTGTGAATATTTTTACTCATATGAACAGTTTCAACGAAATAAAATAGGAAATCCAGAGCCGTTCATTCCGGTGGTCATGCTGGTGGAGCATAACAAAGCTAGGAAGAGGATCTTGCAATTATGGGCACAAAATAGGTAAGAATATGTGTAAACATACCTGGAGGAACAAGAAAGTTATGGTTTTCCTCTGTAATCAATCCAGTAAATGCCAAAACCAGCATTGGGACTTTGGATTTGCCTCCCACAGTGACCTTTAGGGTAAAGCGGATTAGTGAAAATTTTCAGAAGTAATTCCTAATTTTAGAAGTTACGACCACCAATAGCTTTCTCTGAACTTCATGGGAACTAAAAACTCCTTCTCAAAGATGTCACTAGTTTCAGACACCCCATATGGAGACATCCAAAAGTGGAAGTCACTTGGGTAAGTTCTGGCCTTAACCTCTGTGTCTCTGAAACCGTTCCATGTAACAAGTAGAGGTTATGAAAAGTGAGAGGGATGGGGAGATATCGTGGGAGAAAGATATTTGGCAGTGGCATTTGCTGTAGAGAAAAAGAAAATAGGAAAAAGGGGACACAAATAGCACGGAGCTGTTTGGGCTCAATAGGAGGGGGGAGCAGAGCAGTAAAAACATCACTTTCCAAAAGGAACAACATCATCCAGTCTGTCTCAACATCCATTTTCCAGGTGCATTACGGAGCCTGTAGAGAGCACTTCAGAAGTAAAGAACCCTACCTAGTGTCTGGAACTGGGTGTATAAAGTGATATTTCAATTGCATGTTATTTGGTTTTATTTTTAACCCTTCTTACATTGTTTTCAGCAGTGTAGGGCTTTCATTATTTACTGAAAGCCAGACTTCTTGTGAGTCAGACTTGTTGAGAACATGGGGGTAGACCAAGGAAGTGTATCCCTTAGCAACAGAAAGCAAGTTAGGGCTCTTCAAAACTACTCTATTCATGTTTTCTCTCATTGTTAATAGGTCTTTTTACAGAGAAACTGGCTCACAGTTCGTTTGGAGTGCTTTAGACACAATTGTTAGTCAGGTTTAATGAGACAATTTTGTGAGTTTCATTTGACACCAGACAGTTACTGAAAATCGTGTACAGGGTTATACCAATTGTGCCCAAGGAATATACCTCCTCCTGAAAAAAGTAGAGGGAGAGAGTTATGTCATTATTTTTGTAGGTATGAGCTAATCTACTTAACTAGCACATAAACTGTAGACAGGGTACATTGTAATTTAAGTTGTCTTCATATGGTTTGCATTAGTCAGGCTTTAGGCATTAAGAAATGGGTTGTCTTGTCAGATGCATCAATTAGATTATTTTACCTAGGAAGTATTTTAACACTACAGCAGTTACTTGTACAGCAACTGGGCCGATTACCTTTCTGTGTCAGAGACTGTTTTGCTTTAAGCATATCGTGACACACACGTGGCAGTTAAAAGCAGGCATGTTGTGGGCTCTCAGGTCCTAGATCCCGAATTATATCCTGTGCATTTCTTTGAATGGCCTTCCCCCCTTGGCTCCCCATGGCTGTCACTGCCACCATCCCACCCTTCCTACAGCCTCTCCCATACTTCTTGCCTGTATTCTGACAAAGCTGATGGGTGCTGACAACAAAGGATGGGGAACCTGGTTTCCAGTGGTGCCTGTCTCCCAGAAGGTGGCCCAAGGCAAGTCAATCTTAGAGTATTCTTGTACATTTCCCATGCAAGTGCCCTGTGCATAATAAATCATAGGGCAAAGTCACTAAAGGATAAACTGGCCAGGCAGTACTGGTAAGAAATGGAGAAATTTGAGAGGAAAATATTTCTCATAAATGTAAATAAAAAGATTATTTTTTATGCCTTTTCCTGTTAGTGGCATAATTCACTGCACTATTTAATTGTTTTCATTCTAAATAAACCTGTTAAATTTTAAATGGTAAAAAGTAATCTCAGTGAGCTCAAGAAAAACAAGTCTTTCTCTAACAATATTGCTTAGTTAAATGAAGCGTGTTGTATATTCTGACTTCAGACCTTTCTTTAAGTGTCTTTTCTGGGTTGTTGATTCAGTGAATTCTTCATTTATTTTCTGGCAGTTTTCCTGAAAGGAAAGCCAAAGAACATCATCTGAATAAATAATTGTGGTTTGTTTTGGCAATATCTTGTAACAGCTCAAGTGGTCAGGTATTTTGTTTTTTAACTGAAGCACCCTATCATCTTGGAGCCTGACCAGCGACTTTCTGCCACTTCACATAACTTAGTTGTTTCACTCTGCTACCTGACCAGTCTTTTGCAATTCGTGCAGAGGACTTTTAGCTAAATGTTGCTGTTTCTAGTTTAAGATGTCTTTCTTAAAAGCCGTAAGTCTAGCATTAGGAAGAGCAATATCTTTGTGGTTCACTGCGAGATGGAGATGTGGCCAATATACTCACAAGCCCTGTGTTTGTGGCAAATCTTTTAAGTGATTTCTATAGAAAACCTTTTAAAAATAATAAGAAAGGGAAAAGAACCACAATCCTGTGCATTCAGGTAATTTTCTGTAAAAGGATCCTCCCAATACCCTCAGATTTTGGGCCAAAATACTCATTTGTAAATTTATTTTACCTAAACTTGGGAAAAGTTATACCCAGCAAAATCTGGCAAATCTTTTTCAAAACATCTTTGTTTTCCCAAAAGAAAATAAAATCACATTTTCATTACAAGATCAATTTTTTAATGGAGGAAAATTTTCATTAACAAAATTAAGTAGCCTTTTTGGTTTATGCTTGTATAAGTGCATTTGTACAGAAAATTAAGTAAGCGAGTCATTGCACATAATCAAATATATGTAGGCTGAAAATCTGTCCTGCTGTAACCTAATGCTGAAGATACTCTTGAAGAAGATGATTGTTCCAAGTTCCAAGTCTGACTTCTAACGTCTGTGGATTTTACCTGTACCCTTGTTATAAGAAATGTTCCATCCATCTCTAGGATTGTGTGTGGGCCAGGGGCAGAGGTGGCAGTCTCAGGCACAAAAATGGGACTGTTGAGCTGAAGGGACATGTGGGATTCTTGCTGTAACCTTGCCATAAACTAAGAATTGTGCTAAGACTTCTTGGCAGAGACAATTTTTTAAAGGAGGAATCTGCAGAAGCACCGCTTCACTATCCATGTCCTTCCTTTGCTTGTGTTTCTGTGGACAGCTTTGGCAGAACACTTGCAGACTAGGAGAATTTAGTGGTTCCTTGGGCCGTGTTTGCTTTCCCGTTCCCATCTCTTTTTTTCTCTTTCTTTTCAAACACAGAAGTATAAAATGTGAAACTGAAACTGCATGCTTTCGGAGATTTGCTAAAGACATCAAACTTTAATTATTGGTGAGTTCCACCTTGGCATAGCATGAAATGTGGCTGCCTGCTTTTAATGTGTTACAGGTCTGTTTGGTTTTGCCAAGAATAAAACCAGCCATTTTCATAAGCAAGAGGAGTAAAATGACCTGTAATGATATATGCTAAGCTCTGTGGGTAAGAAGACCAGCTGGCCTGACCTTGCCAGTCAAAGGAGTTGAACTCCAGGTCTTTGACCCGTGGAAGGCTGTTTTGCAGAAGTATGTCTATGCTGACCAATGCTCACATAGCAGATGAAGAAGGTTTGTGTCTAATGCATCATTTACTTAAGTGGAAGTGGTGAAAGGCAGCTCCTCAAAGTTGGTGCAATGCTGTTCAGAGACGCAGGAGGTGATACTTCCCTACTAAGCATGCTGCTTGAACCTCCCTTCCCCACCTCTGCCAAGGAACAGCTGCAAGTTGGGTGCAAACACCTGCAGGCAAGAGCTGGGTGGGGAAGTTCTAGGTAGGTTGTACTGACCTGGCTGACAGGGTACTGAAATACGAGTTTGGAAGTCTTGGGCTCTGGTTCCAGGTCAAGTAGAAATCTCTTGTGTGAACTCAGGCAAAACATTAAGGCTTTGCCTCTAAAATAGATATCACTGCTCTTGCTGGGTTTGTTGCTGGTGGTGGGTAGTTTTTTTTGTTGTTTTGTTTTGCTTTGTTTGGTTTGGTTTTTAATAATTTTGCTTTGTAATACCGGGATGTATTTGGATGTAAAGGACTTTGTGAGAATAAAGAATATTTATTTTGGAGGCTGGGGCTGGGCTGCATTTTTCGATTTTTTTCTATTCCCCTGAGTTGGGAAACTGAATCTTATTTTTCCTGGAAGACAGGGGGAGGGTGGCAACAAGGATCAATGTGTTAAGCCATTAGTCACCAACTGCTGGAGTTCAAATATTGACAAGTGCAAAGGTTTGGTGGTCTTGCTTTTCTGCATGAATATCAGCAATCTATCACACAAAGCTTGCCTGTACTTCCAGGAGGCCTGTCCCTGGGTAACAGATTATTACAGCATAATAGGGTGGTAAATGGTTAGACATGGGTAGCACAGCTTCCACTGAACCTACATTACCCAACGTCTGGTTATGCAGTTTTGCCTTGCAACACAATTATCTTAAATATTATGGTTCTAAAATCAACAAATGTACAATCTTGTAAGATCATGTCTGATCATTTGTTTGTGGTTCTCAGGTCTCCATCTTTGCTTAAAAACATCGTATGCTCTGAGGGACGTCCCCCAGGAAGAATGCTGTAGCGATGCTGTTCACATGCTAGGAATAGAATCGCTGTGGGAACTGAGCAATTTTCAAAACCGAAGCACCCTGTGGTGAGATCTGAGAAATAGATGGTCAGTGGGCTCTGAACAGGGATCTGTGAGCAGAGGGGTAGATGGTAGTCTCAAAAACCTTGTCCGTAAAAAAAACCAACACAACCAAATTGAAAACTTTCCACTGTTGCTGAGCCTGGCTAAGCTCCATCAGCTTGCAACACTGAGTCATTATATGAGATGAGTCACTGGATGCCATAGGCAGTTTCAAATCCTTATTGATGAGACTTGCTCAGAGCAAAGCTAGGAGCCCTGGTGTTTGTTGGAGATGTCTGCAACCTGGGAGACATGCAGAGTCAAAGAAAGAAGTGTAATCTTGGTCCTTCACCCTATATATCCTCAGCCAAATTGCTTACTCTACTCCCTTCTGCACATACATTCAAAGGTGAGCATCCTCTGCAAATATTGTGCTATCACCTCCTTCCTTTCTGAAAATCACAAATCTCTTTCTGCACAAATCTCAGCTTTTACCAGACTCTGTAACACTGGAACCACTGCTTTAGTTTCCCTTCCTGAGAGCAGTACTGCCGTGGCCGGTATGTTCATATCCCTATGTAGGCAAATAGCTGCAGAACAAGGAAGAACAGCATCAAGTAGGACTTCCACTGGCAGCAGTTAAAAATCACAGTTCTGCTCCCAACCCAATTGTTAATGAAACTTCAAGCAAGTTCCATTCCCTGTTGTTGTTAGCCTCTTCTGGAAGCCACACTATGTGTGCTTAGCTGAGCAAATAGCTCCTTGATGTCTCCATCTTCCTAAGCCTAAGACTTGGAAATCTGTGATTTGGCCAGATTTCCTGATATCCTGACAGTACACATTTGTTATAGATGGTTTATCTAGCTGTTTTAGGTACTCCTCCTTACGATTGCTGTATGTAACTCTTCTGGGTCCTTAAGACAGTTTTTGATTTCAGCTAAACTTTTCTAAATCATCTAACATTACCATTCTTAGAAGCAATCCCAATGCGGTTAATTGATCTTCTTGGAGTAATGAAGAATTTAGCTTGTTCTTGTGCAGGTTGTATGTTACATTTTTATTAACAGAGGCATTCGGTAATGAACACACTAATTCTTCAGTAGGTCTACTGCGTTTTACTGAGTTTTGATCCATAAAGTTAATTCACTCCATTTAATTTCTTTTACCAAAAAATGTCGTCTTCTATTAGCTGTGTTACAGCATCTGTTACCTGTCAGATCTCTAATAAATATGTACTTAAGGGCCATGATCTATCTTTAGGAGCAGTGCAATGACTCTTACACTTACGACTTTCATTCGTGAAAGTAATCACATTAAACTAAACGGGAACTTTGCCTGAAAAGGAACTGAACTGTGTGAAGAGTCAGGATTTGACTGGTGGGATGATTCATGTGCATTGGGTCCTACATTTACATCCATTCCAGTTGTTTCACTGGAATTTAGGACCTTGTCTTGATCGTTTCCTGATGATGAAGACCTGGAAACATGCTCGTTGCATGTCCTTACACTAGCAGGCAGTTAGATGTGTATCTGCCGTCTGTGAGTATCCCTGGAAATACTTTTAGAATTACTTAACTGTCTAGAGTTAGGGTGCTGAGAATCAACTGTTTTCAGTATATCATCCAGTGCATTTTTGTCTTTGACACATCAAGTGTTAGACTTGGTGCTAAAAAGAAGGAGCAACTTTGCTCATAGGAGAAACTTTGTTCGTAGGTGTATTGAGTCACTTATTTCAGTGACCGTTCCCAAAATCTGGCCCTAGATTTTTCAGACCCAGATGGAAAAATTTTGTTTTTCTCTAATGAATCTACAATGCTATCATACCCTGGGGCATATTCTAATACAGCATATCATAGAGCATCATCCTTAGGCAGGAATGGCCTATAGTTCTGGAATTTTTGCCTTGTCATTGAGCCTTTTTAAGTTTCTGTTTGTATAATGTAAATCAAATCCTATTTCTCTTTCTTAACCCCTGACATTTGTTGCGAGGCATGTTCTATACAGACCAAGGTATAAGTTGTTCGATAGCACTTAGGTACAAGTTCTGTCAAGTGGCTTCGAGGCTTTCCTTTATGAGCAGGCAGTAGGGTTAATACAGTTTAGTGGTGGACTTGACTTGGCAGTGTTAGGTTTGCAGTTGCATTTTATGATCTTAAAGGTCTTTTCCAACCTAAATGATTCTATGACTCTGTTGGGCTTTTTTTTTTTTTTTTGGTTGGGGTTTTTTTGGTTTATTAGGTTGTTATTTTAGTTTGGTTTGGTTTTTTTGTACTGCACAGTGGGTTGAAGCTCATAATTTCTAATAGTTAAAAGACCCTGTATACTTGGGACACTTAGAATATTTCGTTATGCTTCAGGTCTGTGTCCGTTCTTCTTATTCTAAATCTGTTCCACACCATCAGGCTTTTCTTCCAGAGACAACCCTAGTTAGGGTTACCGTTGATTGTATCGTGTAAGCACATTTTACCACATAACTCCCACCCAGAGGGAAGCAAAAAAACCTCTAATTCACACAAGGTTATTACCATGACCCACTCATCAACAATGACAGAGCAATTTGCTCAATGTCCAGTGTTCCCCTTCTGAACTGAAAGCAGTAATACTTTTCTACCTCATCCATAGCTCTAAAGGGAGGAGCAGTCTTGAGGATGAACTCCCAGATTCCCTGGTAAAATTCCTGCTCAGTGAGCAGAATTTTGTTCCCATACTGCATGTTTTGCCATGGATAAATTCTATATAGTTGCACACAAATTCCTACAATTACATACATGCCTTTGCATAGCAATTTTAACGATACCTGGCAGTATGAAGATGATGAATACCTCAGGAAAAAAAAAAAGCCAAACAACATACCAATAAGTAATGTATTGCTACAACACAGACCACCAGCTTTAAGACCACTTCGTTATCCAGACCACATTCTCCCACTGGAGAGGGAGTGCAAAAATGCAAAGGATTTTCAGTCCTTTGTGCAAATCCACAGTGCAAAAGGATTTTCAGGAAAAGGTCCATGCAGCCTCAGCAAGCATCTTCATTTTAGAATGGACACTTTTGTCTGTTTTGCAAATGAAAGAAAGCAGGAAACAAAGTCTCAGAGATTTTGCTTACCTGGTGCATTATGGTTAGTTTTGTCCTTTTTACTGCATTTTCAGTTGGGCAATCAGTTTCTTTGGAAGTTTTGTGGCTTTTTCAAGACATGATATCATGTATTGCTATTTATAACTGCTTGGGGTTGTGAAAGTAGATGATTTACTAGCAAACACAGCAGCTAATTGTAAACTATTTGCAGATCATAGCATTGGGTAGAGGGACAGTGCAAATGCCCTTCTTTCTACTGCAATGTGTAGATTTTCAGACCCGCAGAGGACACAGAGCATTGTGAAAGGAGACAGAGCATGGAATGACAACAGCTATACATGCAATGCACGGTATGGATCACATCAGCTATTAAAAGTCACAGCACCTATAAATAGATCAGATATTGAAGCTGAGGTAAACAGCCACCAGTGGCTATTGTGTGGACATGAGTCAGATGTTAACAGCTAGGGAGAGCTCATATCTGCTTAGGTGTGGTTTAGCTGTTCAGCTCTGCCCCGGGGCAGGGAGAGGCAATGGGTGACCACCTGAGGTCCCTTCCTGCCCTTATTGCTGTGATTCCAAAAGCTACATGTAAATAGTCTGTGTGGAACTCAAAAAGCCATCAGGAGAAGGAGAATGGCTGTCACAAGACCATTCATAAATCACATACGTGCTTTTGTCAGCTTAACTACAGCAAAGCTAAAATAAAGTCAACAATGCAGAGCTCTATTTGAAAGAAAATCTCAGTCTCATAATTATTTCCTGTATTAGTGAATGATAATGGAATAAACATGGAAATGGATGCACTCACATAAAAGAGAGAAAAAGGAAAGATACTTAAGTGAAATACTGTTGTTTTGTCAGTTTAGCTACTTACCATACAAATATGAACATGGTCTATTAAAGCAGCACTGCTAATTCCTTTGTTGATTGGGTTCTCAGGCTCTACAAAATAAGCTTGTTGTGGGGTAGTTATTACCTATTACTGCTTATGTACCATTGTGGACCACAGCAGTTGCATTGGACTGAAACATGAGTGGAAGCACTGGCTACTGTAATGTCCATGCAAGTAATGGTGTATGACATAACAAGCAATTCTTGTCATTTGCTAACCTTTATGATTCACTTAATAAATTCACATTAAGACAACTGGCACCCAGTGCTATGCCCCATAGAATATCTTACTGAAAGTGGACTACACAGGAAATATACACACTGCAAAATAAGGTGGTTTATGACGTAAGGCACACTTCTAATGCTGAAGAGGGCTTTACCAGTACCTGCATGGAAAAATCCATTAAAGCTCCTGTATATAGGAGTATTTGACTAATCTGAATGACGTTCCACAGTGCAGTAATTGAACATTATTTATCCTCCTGCATAAATGCTCTTACTTAGAATGAAAGTAGGTTAATATAATTTCTTCTCTTAGGGCTAGATTCAAACAGGGATTTAGGAGTGTATAGCCTGAGATATCACAAGGCTCATCTCCCAGGTGTAAGGAGCATTACCTGCCAGACAGGGATATCTTTCATTTGACACTTAGGACTGAAAAGATTTGGACTCCTTGTAATTTGGACTATTTGTTTTGCAAGTACTTACTGTGGCTAAATTCCAAGTAGCAGTAAGAATGGAGTTAAGGAAGTGGGGAAAGGGACTTCAAAGGCTTGAAGGATGCCCTCTTGTGAAGACTGTAGATATCCTGAATTTAATTCTCTGCTTAAACATAGCTTTCCTTCATCACCTTGACACATCAAAGTTTCTGCTTCCTTTCCTTGGAGTTTAAAGAAAAGAGAAGGATTGGTTATTGCGGGGTGGGGAACAAGCGTACTTTCAGAATAATCCTATGAAGGCATCTTCAGGGTTGTCAGGGGTTCAGAGGTTTTGTTTGGGAAGAAAAATAAGGACCTGAGAAATCTAAGAGGCTAGGCTGTGGGAGAGATGGTAGTGTAGAGATGATAGAGGAAGTGAAAAGAAAAAAATGACTAATGGAGCAGTGTAGCTAGGCAAGTATGTGGACTATATTAGGAATGGAGAGAAAAAGTCTGCAGAGAAGAGACTATAGAAGTTGACAGGTGACTGCTTGAGGTCTTAAATGATATTAGAGTTCTTCCAGCAAGTGTGCTGGATCTGTCTCTTCCTCTGCCTTTTGTAGCTCTGGAACTAATTTTACAGATTAAATAAAGTACTTTGTCGACTCAGTGTGTCTGGCACTGAATTTGTAAATCCATCTTTTCTATTTCAGTCAGGCATGACTGGGTGTACAACCTCTATAACTAAAAGAAGTGACATGAATAATTCTTCCTTGAAATAAGGTCAATGTTATCCTCATGTGACTTGGGCTGTGTGGAGGGAACAAAGACCTACATCAACCCGGTGCTATTAGCAACACTAGGTGCAGACATATTTTGTCATAAGTCTCAGCTAATAATTAAAGAGTCATTACGATTATCTCAGTTTTTACAAGAACCACAATATTCTTCATAGAAATGTATTTCAGCATCAAATTCACCTTGGGGTGAATTAAATTTTGTCATTACAAACCAATTTTTGCGTTATGCCCAAAGCTCTGCATTCATAGTGCACATTTACTAAAAAAGCTGCTAATGTTCATATTCTTCTTGGTCTTTTTCATCATAAAGCCTAATTTTTTCTTGCCACATTTGGATGCAGGGTATGGATTCTTTTTGTTTTGTTTTCTGTTCCTTTGTGTACTTTTGACTTCCCATTTCATTATATAACATAGCTAATTTCAACTACTATTGTCAGTTACCTTTGGTATACACATGATATTTTAAGTGTAAAAAAAGAATGGTAATGGATGGTGCAGACAGCTGCTGTTTTCAGATAGCAACAGAAGGGAGTCTTTTTTTTTTTAAATATACAATCTTAATCTAGCTTAATTTAGTGTGGAAATTGTGTTTTGTCTTTACCACAAAAAAGAAACGTACAATTCTGTAAGTGTTTTTTTCTACAGCATGACAAAACAGGAGAAGTAGCCATAAAATAGGAAAATGCAGTATGTCTTTCTAGTAGAGAATGACAATATGTTTAGTAAAATGAACTTTCATAGATTTTTCTTTGATTGTTAAAAGTATCCTGCATTAAACATTAAGCGATCTCTTTAGAAATGCTTGACTCCCTGGTTTCACTCCCATATTATACTTCTGCTTATCTGTCAATAAGAGTTCACATTCTGCACCGTGTCTAAATCTGCTCAAAGAAAGGAATGATAAAGCAGGTGTATTACACAAGAAGACCTAAATTATTTTCTTATCTTCCTTAACTGTAACCGTTCTCAGCATAAATTAAATAGTGTAGGTAGGGAAACTTCTCTTTCTTATATATACTGATTTTTCAGATCTATGTAAGATATTAAATCCATGCTATAACACTTTTACGAACATACTACCAGCTTCAAAACATAGGACTTTAAAAATAGCTTGTGGAAAGCTTATGATCTGCTGGTGAATCATCATGAACATTCTCTCAACCATATAGTCCCTTTTGTTTGGCGTGGAGAAATGTTATGTAAGAGTTCTTTTAATCAATTAATGTTTTGCTTCAACTCTTTAAAATCTGCAGTTATTAATGGTATCTCTTAGCCCAATCTTTTGTCCTAGCTGAGTGCTCAGTGCAGGAGTTTAGACATGGGAGCAAAATCCTTTCTCCATTTATTGCCCAGTCCAGATGGATGAGAAGTCCCATGGATGTGGATCCCAGCCCTGGGACCTGCGGGTGGCTGCCCTCGATGGCAGGGGCTATGGCAGGAGCTGAAGATAGTGATGGAGCAGATGCGTAAGCAGCACACTTTCCAGTGCCCAAAATAATGTTGGTTGACTCACAAAAGCAAAATCACAAATAACCTACGGGAATCACAAAGTCTGCCTAAATTTTCAAATTACAAAACATTTAGGAGATGCACCTGTGAAAGGCCTGTGCACAGACTGGTGCCAGTTGTGAGCAGAAGCAGGGGGGGCGGGTGCTGTGTGCATGGGAGCCCTGCGCTGCGATTATCTCAAACCAGAGGATGCCATGGCTCCCTTCCTCTTGCTCTAAGGAGCTGGGATAAGACAAGAAGGCAAGATCTGCATTAGCCTCGGTGGCTTCAGTATTTAAGTGGTTTGGCTGACTCACTGTTGACTGTTTTTTGTACAGAGGAGACTATTGCCAGGCACCAGCCAGCAGGATGTTATGGACAGGAATCTGTCTGGAGTTCAGAGGACACAATGTTATTTTTGAAAGTGCTATCCGCTTCCACCAGTGTTCATTAGCATATTCTGAGGTTATGCTGAGTACATATAAATCATCACAAGGCCTTGCAAGAGAGATCAGAAAGCAATTATCTGTAATACAGGTTTCCTGAACTTTCACAGATTAGCCAAGAGAAGACATCTAAAATATCAGCTGATCCGGCAAAGGTGTGGAGAAATTGCTGCTGCTGTATTATGAGAACCACTTTCTGTGACTCCCAGATTATACCCACCTTATCATATTTTACTATTTTGGTGAATTTACCTCAGATATTGTCTTATATCTTTTGCTGAATTTACAATATTTGTTGATAAACTGTTTTCATTATTGGAATCTGGCACAGGTCATAGAAGACTGTATTTGAGTAATCTTTTTTCATTATTATTGATGTAACTGTCTTTTGCCCTGGTTGCATAAATGAAGCTAAAAATAATTATTTTTACATTCCGTATCTTGCTGGTGGCCAGCTATTTCCAGTGACAGTAATTAGTTTATATATTTCTTAAAGTCTAGCAGACTGCACAGCTCTGGTTTTAGTTCAGTGTCTTTCTAGGCATAGCTGTAGCCATTAGCAGCAGATTGGTGCTCTTGTATTCTAAAGGCACAGAATTCTGGCCAAACTCATCAGTCACTTCAATGAGGTGGAAATATGACCAAAAGGCAAATTCTTATCCATTGAAAATAGGTCAGGAGATCAAAAAGGGTAGAACAAAGGCAGAGAGCCATTAACATGGGTGGGAAAGTAAATTCTAGATATAACAATTTATAAAACTAAAGTGGGACATATTTGATTTTAGGTAACTACAGTGATCTAGATCCTTTGCATCTTTTAACCTATATAAGCCTGTTTATGTTAGCTGGCTTCATTGAAGATGTGGGAATTAAATTTGCACGAGCTCTGTTTTTCTGAAGAATTCAGTAAATGTACTTTTCCATAAAGCCATTTTAACACTGTTCCTTCTGCTAGTGACGAATAATATTTTAGTGATAGGAGAATTAGAAATGAAAAACTGAGTTAATGCCTTTTTCTTTCTCACCCAAGCTACTGCCCTCCTAGACAAATTGTTCTGCACTTCCCAGATTCCAATGCAGGACAGTCAAAAGTGGAACTTGCATACCCTAACTGTATTTAGACTGGTTTTCCAGAAAAGAAACCGAGTCTGATTTCTGAATATAACTTCACATCTAAACAATACAACATACTGAAACCATTAGCTCTTTAGTGCTAAACTTAGCGATGAGGAATTCCCTAGATGATTTTTGCATTCCAGGGCTGCTACCACACAAGATTCATGGGGACGTGAGGAAGATTCAAGATGCTTGACAAACAAATATATATGTACATATATATATGTATAAATTACATTATTCCCCAAACTGCTGGGTGAATTAACATTCTCTTCTAACATCAAGAAGTAGGTCTTGAAAAATTCTGTGGTGTCACAGATGTTACTGCAGAGGAAACCACACTGGCAAGCAAGGAGGAAATAGTAACAACATTTTTGTTAATCTAACAAAATAGAAGGCTTAACCCCTTTAGTGTTAGAAAAGGGCCTGATGTTTTACATTAAGTGTTTTCATCCATTTCAAGTTGTTAGTACTTTTCCCCTGGTGAGAGGTTTGGGAGAGACTGGCTGCACATTTCACATAGGTTCCATTTTCTTCTGTCCCCAGGGCCCAATGCCACTGTATCAAAAGATGGGTCAGAAGGACAACAGGTTACATGTTCTTTGGAGAGATCCGGCTTCAGACTCTACTGACGAAATTCAGAGCAAAGCCAGGCTCCACAGATCAGAAGGAAAAAAAGCCATCCGTGATACAAGTTAAAAATAATAATGTAATAGAATTTTCCAAATATATGCAAGTAATGCTGGTGGCTGCCACAAGTTTGTGTCACCACTTTATGACTCAGACTTGTTCGTTGCCAGAATCACAGAACCACATAATGATTGAGGTTGGGAGGGATCTCTGTAGATCATCTTGTCCAACCCCCTGCTCAAGCAGGGCCACCTAGAGCTGCTGACCCAGGACTCTGTCCACACGGGTTTTGACTATGGAGACTCCACAACTTCTCTGGGCAACTTGTGCCAGTTCTCAGTCACCCTCACAGTAACAAAGTGTTTGCTGATATTCAGATATATGCTCCTGTGTTTCAGGTTGTGCCCATTGCCCCTTGTCCTGCCATTGGGTCCCACTAAACAGATCCTGGCTCTGTCTTCTTTGCACCCTCCCTTCAAGTATCTGTTCATATTGATGAGATCCCCCTGAGCCTTCTCTTTGTCAGGCTGAACAGCCCTGGTGCTCTTGGCCTTTCCACATAACAAAGGTTCTCTGGTGCCTTCATCATCTTCATGGCGCTTTATGGAGCCCAAAACTGGATGCAGTACTCTGGGTGTGACCTCATCAGTGCTGAGTAGAAGAGAAGAATCACATTCCATTGCCCTTCTCTTCTGTTTTCTTCCTTAAATGAAGATCACGAGCATTGTACTTTCAAACATCTTTACTCCAATTTGGTAAAAGCTATTTACTGTCATTAAAAAAACTAAAACAACCTTTTCTTGTCATACTCCTAGGAAAAAAATTAAAATGTTTTAATAGCTATAGATCAACACCTGGATTGGAGGTATCTTCTCTGTCCACAGATATAGCAGAAACTATTGAACTTTCACAGTCGTGCTTCTTTTAGTCCGTAACTTAGGTCAAGACAGAGGACATTGGAAAGTTTCTAATGATCATCTATGTAATTCAGGTGGTGGAAAATTTGTTTCTGCATTTAGTAAGTTATTCCCTTTGCTGTGCCCCTCATTGCTAATCTGAAATTGAATCTTTGTCTTCTAGTGATTGGATTGTTTGTATGCTTGTATACTAAATGAAATAATTTTCTCACTGTGAAATAATACAGTCTCCTCGGGTCCACTGTAAATCAGGTTTTCTGCCATTCCTATAATTCTCTTTAGGAACTTTTCCTTTTTTTTTTTTTTTGGAATATGGATGCTGGGCTGTACTATTCCAGCTATGGTCTGTCTGTTCTTTTGCGTTGTGGCATTGAATACACCTGTAATAGCACAAGCCACATAATGTTTTTGTCTTTCTTTCTGAATCTAGTTAGTTAAAAATGCAAACCACTGAGGTACAAGGTGGTGGATTTTGCTCACCCAAAAGATGTTATTGATGTGTCATCTGACTCTGAGCCCCCTTGTCATGTCCCAGCTCTTCTCTCTGCATGGCAGTGTGGAAGTACACCATACGTGGATGACCAATGTCCTCAATCTTGCTGCAGCTGTGCACTGCTAGAAATGTCAGCAGTGTGACCACGCTGCCCCTCAGGGTGCTGTGAGCAGCTGGGGTTCCCCTGGAGCAGGCAGAGCAGGGCCTCCCAGACAGGGCCATCCCACTGCCCCCAGCCGAGGAGCAGGGCAGGCTGGGGAACACTGCTGGCAGGGATACAGCCAGGCTGAGATGCCAGCCTGAGGATGGGGGCCAGGATCAGGCCCAGTGAGGGGAACCAGGGTCAGACACCCCTGGGATGGTCAAGCTCAGGTGAGAGACAAATGGTGGAGGCTTGGCTCAAAGCAGCACCCATGGGAAAGGGGGTCAGCCCTTGCTGAGGCTCCCAGCAGTGCTGCAGGGCAGCCTCTCCCCACAGCCACCAAAGGGACCCTGAACCCCCGCAGCCAGACCTCCAGGAGCAGGGATGCTCTTGGGGCCATGGCAGCATATCACCTCTCATCATAATACTAGGAAATGGGGTTCAGATACTGACTTTTGCTTTGTTTAATCTATTAATTTATTTGTCTGTCTCATGGCTGAGCCTATCATCACCTGCATGGATGATGACCGAGAAATTAATGCTTGAAGTGCCTACGCTCAAAGGTGGAGAACATGGTGAGAGAAATGAAGCATACACTGCTTGTGAGTGTGGTGTTTGTAGGGCAGATGTACAATTTGATGAATCTGGCTGTTATATTGGCCAGCAATGAAACTGAAAACTCAGGGCATGTCACGTCCTTGGAGCTGTGGATTTTCAGGGAGAAAATGTATAGGGAGACTATAATCTCCATATGCACTCATTCCAAGTTCCTAATTGATCTTGGGTGCTATTTTTGTCACCCTCACTCAGCTCCTAAGGAAACAACTCCCATGGTGTAGCAGGTCACTGGGAATATCTCAGTGCTATCAGCCTGGGCTGCAGAAGAGCATTAAGTAACTCAGGAAACATTTGGCAAAACTACTAGTAGGGACTTCTCCCTTCCCCAGTCACCTAGTTGATATTCACGATGCTAATCAAGATACTATCTGTCCCTGCCTATCTTTTCTTTTCCAGGCTGATGAAATGCAGTGTTCTCTTCCTGCTAAAGAAGGCAACAAATTGCAGGTAGTCCCAAAAGGTGCAGAGTAAGTCTGTGGAGAACTGACAGGCAAGTGGAAATGTCTCATAATATGGCTTAAGCTCAACAAGAAAACTACGCTAGACTGCTTCTCCTGTTTGGTTTTTGGTACATAAAATTTGTGAAGTTCACTTTTAGCTTATGGATGTACTGCCATTTTGGGTGGGGATGGGGAATGCAGTACTAATTTTGAGAGTAAGTGATCATGATGTAGTATTTCCTTTTCCTCTTTTCCTAGTAATTGTAAGGCTGCACCCTGGTGCTTATCTCTACTGTCTCTATTGCTCATCTCCTGCCTATTGTTATGCTTATCACAATAAAAGGACATCGATTTACAAAGCATTTCAACTTTATTAACAAGGTATTGTGGGATGATGAAGTCAGTTGAGAGCTCCATAGGAGGAGGAGGCGACTTGATGGAGTGTGATGTGCGTATGGGCTGTTGGCAATGGCTTGCATGTCTTCAGCTCTGTACGTCTGGGTTATATTTACTGTGGTTGTCAACATATTCCCTACTATTGTTTCCAGTAGCTCTGTCTTCCATTTCATTGTCTGGATTGCATCCTTCTGCATATCTTTTAGTATTTCTTTCCCATTTCCAGAAGGGTGGCATACTAGATTAGAGCAGAAGTCCAGTTAGTTACCATCCTCCTTATGGCAGTGGTAGATGCTTCAGGAAAGTCCATAATAATAAGACACTTCTGGAAGGTTACTGTCCCAGGTGTACCATCCCAACTTGACACAGTCAACACTAAAGGATTTCCTGCCTCTGTTAGTGTTTTGTTGGTTTTTGGACATAAGCTCACAAAATGCACACTTGCCACACTTATTTTTTTCTTTTTCCTCCCTATGGTTCAAATATTTACCAGAAATTTTGCAGAGGTGTGGAAGGAAAGATATTACAGGATTTTACTCCTTGAGGTCACAGGTGAACTGCAAAAACAAAGAAGGATAATTGTTCCCAGTCTTTTTATTTCCCCACTTAAAAACATATATTTAAACCTTAATTAGAGTCTTGAAGCAAACACTCCATTTAAGGCCTTGGGTGCAGAGTATTTTTTTCCCTACTGTGCAAGATCAGCATCTTGTAAAACTTCTGGGAATATTGAAGTAAAGGGATAGGGAAGGCTAAGCAGAGGAAGTATTTAATGAAGGATGTTAAACTATTCCAGACAAAATCCTTGAGGGAATATCTAAAAGGAATCCCTAAGTGTCAGGAGACGAGCTGGGAAAAAACGCAGCAAATCTCTTTTACAGCCTTCTGAGAAGGGCTGGTGGAATAGTATAAGGAGCATTTTCCTTTCTTGCTACATTTGGTTTCTTCCTTTGTGCTGTGCTGGCAAAGTGCTAAGCATCCTGTAAAACACTGCCTTTAAATATGTGAACGGAACAGCTTTCTACTGCGATAAGCCATGGGACTGAATGTGGCTACCTCCAGTGAGTTTTTGTAGGCTTCTTCCAAGTGACCTCTCTGACTCCCTCCCTTCCTTTGCCTCTTCACCCGTGGCTCATCCCAGGGTGTCTGCACTGAGACGTCAGAGCAGACCCTCAGTGTCCAAGCTCCTTAGAGTACTCTTACAGTACAGTGTAGATGTTGCCACTGCTTCCTCTCCTCTAAATAAATATTGCCTTCATACCTTCTTCTTCTGACACGTGGGAAGTTAGGACACAGTTCGTAGCCTGAAATGTGCATGTCACAGTCCACTGGTCAAGTCTGTGTCCGAACAAAAAAGGTGGGTTTCTGATACACACACCAGGTAAATGTGTGTATCTGTGACTGAGTTTGCAGCGGCAAAAAGAAAAAAAAAATCCCGTTTTAGTGTTTTAGTTCAGAACTACGTATATGAGCTGGGGAATAATGTAATTTAATTTCTGTAAGCTATCTTTTCCTTCAGCAGCCTACATGTGTGTATCATATTTCAAAGCACTCATTCATTTGTGTAACATATTCTATGGGTTTTTGTGTGCAACTGTCATATAATTTATTCCTCTGCTTCTCTGCATGATAGCATTACAGTAAATTATTTTTTGTCATACAAATACTGCATAATGCACTTCATATAGCTTAATTATGTTTCATTAATGGAGTGAATCCCATGCTTTAAAAAGATCAACAAATTATCGTGCATTATATCACTGAAGTGAAAATGCTGCCATCCCCAAGCACTGCCTTTTGGTGTTGCATTCAGCCTATGCTTTTGGCAATAATAAAGGTGCCTTTTGGGGTTATGTGAGGATAGAGGGGGCCATTTGCTGGAAATGACTGAACTGTTTTAAAAGAGGTTTTTAGTGAGTTTGAGAAATTTTATGATCCAATTTCAAGAAACTGTTTTGGGGTTGCTTTCTTTGTTTGGTTGGTTGGTTATTTAGTAGTGGGGAATCAGAAAAAAAAAAAGCTTGGCAGAGAGGAAACGGAAGATGATTTTGAAACATGTGAATGAGTGGGAGGAAAGACAGGATACCCACGTTTTCACTCATCCTGTCTTCATCGTCTGGGAAGGTAGTGTCCAGAGATGCTCACCCAAAATTTAAGTGCAGTAAACACTACTTTGAACTGAAGGTTGTTCAGGAAATTGACAGAGATCAGTGTGAGTATCAGATGTTGAGCTGAGTTTCCTTTGTTGTGCAGTAATAAACGTTCAGGCATCTGAGTGAGATTTTGGGCTCTGTCTCTGTGTTAGGGTTGGACCTGGACCAACACTGGGCTTTCAGACAATTCATTGTACTTGTTCTTTGCCTCTCTGTCCAAGACAATCCGTGGCTTCCTCCCTGCACCTTACTGACCACGTAGTTCATTGTCAGGGAACAGAAGTGGGAGCGTAGCAGCTCATGATATAAAAAGCCTTTTAATATCTTTGGGATTTTGGATTATGGACAGCAGTGTTCAAAAAGGTTACCAGACACTGGACAGTTGAATGTGAGAAGGCAGGTGGCAGAAGACAGAATTCAGACGGCTGTATCAATGCAAGTCACCGTTTCCACTGCTGTGATGTAGCCCACTGGGAAAGGTTTGCACTACTAGAAAAGAGTACACGAAAATATCAGCAGGATACGTCAGTGCCAGGTAGGTACAGGCATGGTTCACATGTGTCTCTACTAGAGCAAAGTAAATATTCATGGCATAATTCCTGTGCTTAGACCAACCCTTCTTCATGATTGCATTGCTTTCTCAGCTGTGATCCTGAAAAGCGCACCTATTTTTCCTGACCTTTAAGAAGCTTTGAAAAATCACTGTGGATCCGAAAGCATAAAATAGTATATAGCTTAGCTATTATATATCTAGATAGACATGCACACAGAGACCCCAATCTTATATATGTTCCTTGCGTCTTAGTGCGTATGTTTACATTCACCTGCACTAAAACGTGTGTTGTTGATACGAGACAGATTAATGACATGATCCTCTTTTCTCTGTAAAATCGGCCTGTCCTTATCATTGATGCTGTAACTCCTCCTGGTTACATATTTAATAATACACATAATACTCAGTGTGTTGCTAAACCTTCAGCTTACTTATGAGATGATCTTTAAAATGTCAATTTATCTTTTCTGTATTTCATGGAAAAGACATAGGATTTTTTAACAGAAAAGTCAAGAAAAAATGAACATGAATCAATCCACTCTATGGTCAATACATTATAAGCTATCAAGATTATGGCCCCTAGAAAAGCACTAACTCTGCCAGAAGAAATATGTGTGCTTTTCCTGAGACTTTACTGAGGTCACACGCAAATTTCAATGCGCTTTTCATCAGGCAGTTTGTTCTTACATTTAAAAAGCAGAGTAGCTCCTGAGATATAACATGGCCCCAAGGAGAGGCTCCTGGGCCCCCGGGACAGACTCGTACCTAGAGCAAGCCTAAAAAAGTCTGTGTAATCAACCTCTCAAATTACAACAATGTGGCACAGATCTCTCCAGGTGATTCCTCAAGCCAGAAAACACAATCACGTAGTAATTCCTAATTAAGTGAGGGTGCGGTCATTCGCTAAAATCTCTGTTTGTAAAACATAAACAAGCTTTTCCTCCTTAGGAAAGAGAGAAAAGGAACAGTTTTAAGGCTGGGGTTTTGTTTCTTTTTTTTTTTTTTCCTTATTCAGGTCATAACATCAGACCACACTAATGCAGATAAGAGCTCAGATGGAGTTTCCACTCACTACTACACAATGGGGAAACAAACTTGTGGGTGTTCTCAGAGTATTTTTCTCTTCCTTTCATACACCCAGAAAAAAATTATATTTCTCTCTGAAAATTGCCGAAGAATTAGTCATGTAAAGTCTCACCATAATCATAAAGCCTTGAACATGTGCCTAGCTGCTTCAGTCTCTGGATATGGCAATTGCCTGGTACCTGCTCAGATTATCTTAAATCAAGGTACTTGGAACCTTGTAGGAACATTGTCTTGTCTACCAAATTATTGCTTTAAATGTATATGAATTAAATAATAAAAATATTAAAAATTAGTATTTTAAATAAATGGTGACCTCCTTTGTTTATAATATTTTTCACTTTTGCTTTTGTAACTAATTAGCCAAGACAGTAATTTCACAAGGTCTCTCTCCATTAAATCCCTTTATCTATAAGTTAAGTCACCATATGGTCCCTGAAACACACAGACACCTCTTCAATTTTCCCACAATAAAAAAGTAATTTGAACAATTATGAGAAAATACATTGAGAGTGTCTTTTTTTCCACAATGCTTAAAATTCCTTCAAGAGTCTGCTTTTACACACTACACAAAGTCTTGGATTTTCTTTTCTTGATTGTCTTCTGAAAGATTCAACAGAGGAAAATACTACTGGCTAGCTAGAAACAGCAAAGTATGTTTGAAAATCTGGGTTTTAATTACAATTAGTGGGGGTTTTTTTTGTTGTTGTTGTTGAGCTGCATGTGTTTTGTGAAATGTGATGTCATTTGGCCAGCAAAGAAAGTGGGAGCCCCGTGTCAGAGATGGTAAAGCCGTGCCCACCCTATTCAAACACCAGGACAAACACTTTGAGGTTTAAGAGGAATAATGTAGCATTTGCCCGACATGAGCAGAAAGCTGTGCAAGTGTGATTGATAGTTACTATAAATTCTGCTGTTAAATTTTAACTTATGGTAAGCACCTTATATCATTGATTTTTGTTGCTATTATGTGGCTGGATAGCTTGCTATCAGCTCTTGAGGCAGAAAAAAAATAAACGAAGGAAAAAAATTGCTTATCAGAAAACCAAATGGGTGAACAAGAGGTAGCCACCAACAAGAATCTCAGAAGTATATGAGTGTCAAGATCTTAAATAAACTTTATTTACAAAACAAAGCAAATCATATTTTAAATTGAACAAAGCCTATGTCCTGCTATGAGGGTGTTTGGAACTGTGTACAGGATAAACTGACTGTAGTTTTGTTTTAAGGCTGGCACTACAGCTATTTATATGTGTAAATTATTAATTTTATAACTCGATATGAATATGTAGTTTACATTTTATGAGACCAAAGAAATACTCAGGCAGTTCTTGCTCAGAATAACATCTGGCAAACATCCTACAAAATAGAAACATTAATTTCAGAGGGGAAAACAAATTTTTGATATAAGTTTTATTAGCAAGTAATTCAGAAGAGAATTTAGGGAACAGTACTTTCATGGACATGCATTAGGAGGAAAAATCGCTTTAATTAGATATGGTAAGTGATCAATTCTGCATGCTATGATTAGGAGGACAGCTCTAGTAATTATATATACAATAAGATGTCCAAGTCCATGAACATCTGTTCCTAATCATCAAACTCAGAATATAGAAAAAGCTTACATTTGTATTCATTTTGTATCACAGAAACTCAAATTCAAAATATTTTATTGTGATCTTTATGCAAAAATGTCAACTCCATTTTTAATGAGACAAAAAAAGGCAAAGTATATGCCATATTTTCCTTAACATAACAAAAAAAAATCTTTATGATAGAAATACCACATTATTTATTGCCTGGCTGTACGTAACAGGTATAATCAGTATTTGTTAGAATTTTTTGACAGAATAATTGTATTGCTACAACTACTAGTGTGGATATAATTATAGCAATATTAATGTGCCTTATTTTTATAGGATTTATTTGCCTTCCAATGCAAAGGAAGGCTATATACTAGTATAAAGCACCTTTGTAAGAATATGAATGCACCAATACTTGTAGGATAGAACAGAAAGAGCAGAAATACACTGCTTTAATTATCTTAAGTAATCTAGAGGAAGACATTTTCACTTCTCACTTGGGCAGTTTAAAAAAAAATCTCATTTCTGCTTGTTTGTTTAACTTGGATCATACGACATTCTAAAGACAAAGTGGAGGGCCGTAACTCTTGAGAGATAAGGCATGAGAGTTAAAATGTATATTCACTGAGCCCCTCCAAAATTTGCCAGTAGTTTGTAGGGACTTCCTAAATAAAAAGGTAAAGAGATGAATAAGCCAAAGCAATACCACCGCTCGCTCATATTGAAGACAGTATTTTTGTAACCACGCTGATCAGAAAGATGTAAGAGGAACCAGAATTCTGATTTTCTTCCCTTATATGGTCTTTTGCTGTTCTCTGCTTTCAGTGACTTAAAAAAACCCAAACCTACAAAGGAAAAACCCAACAACAAACCAGCCCAGACAACGCTACTATCTCACTGGCATTTCAGCAGGACACTAACTGCTAAAAGCCAAATATAATTTTCATTGCCAGCTAGAGATTTCCCAGAAATGAAGTTTGCCTGTACTGACAAATGCACAGTGGAGACTTTAATTAAAAAACCCAGATAATAAACTACTGCTTATTCATTGATTATTAGAACTGGAAAAGTGGAAAGTCTGATCCCTAAAATTGTCCATCACCAAAGATCCTCTTTCTGGGTTTTGGTTTTTTTTTTTTTGATTGCTTGTTTGTTTTGGTGGGTTTTTTTCTTTTTTGAGAAAGGGGATTTTTGTTGACATCATATAGTTATTTCTTGTTTTCCTTGGAAGCTGCTGCAGAACTAGAAATGTGAAAACTTAATAACTGCAAACAAGCAGGGAAGATACCTTAAACATTTTTTTTCCTGGATTTCTTATTCTTCCCCTATATTGATGTAAAATGACCAGTTGATGTCTTGAGAAAGAAAAGACAGAAAAGATTCCAAAGCGTCGTCCTTTCAGTATAAATATCTTTAATACTGAGAACTTGGATTTCTGGTTTGTCAAAATTTATGTTTCTAAGGGCTCTCTGACTTGGAATCCTTGGCAATGCAGCTAACTCAGCTACAGCTCCAATCTTTGGATCAATGGATTATTACTTTCTTGGACAGATTCTCTCTTTCATTACAATGCACCATTTGGGGAAGACTTACTTCTCTGTTGTCGGGATTTACTGTTTAATCTCAGAAACACAGAGATACACTTGATAGCAAAGGATATGGTTTTTGTGGAGAAATATCTATTTAAAAAGGAAATAATTTTAAGGTAATCATAGTGTTACCTATGGTAATTTTCTATTTAATTTCAAATGTAAGTACTTGCCCTAGATGTAGTTCATAACTTATCACTCCAAATCAAAAAGGTAAGACAAACCTCTGGTAAGACAAACCTCTCCTAAACACGGAAACATATATATGTGGATGTCTGTACAGTCAGATTCTGAAAAATATGTTAACAATTTAAAAATCATTGAATCTTTGTTTTACAAAGATACTATGCTAGCAAATGTTACTGCTTCCCCTAGTTTGTGCTAGTTACTTACCACATTGTTTATATAATACCTCTGTTTATATAATAAAAGTCTCAATAGCTGCCTTTTTTCCTCATAGCCATACTTACTTCAAAGTTCTTGATAGTATGATAGTTGATAAGCATAAAATTAACTGCCAAGTGCTATACAGTCAGACTGTGCATTAATTGCATTTACTGTGCAACTTTGTCTGCCCCTCGTGCATTCTGCTCACTTGCTAACTCCCTGCAGGACAATTTTGAACACCCTACAGCTCTTCAAGCAGCTGACAGCATGCCACAAACATCCAGTCCTCCAGAAGAGATGCACGACATGCCAGTAAAAACTGCAAGTTTATGGTTCAGCCTATCTCAGGGGTTGCTGGAACAAGATAGGGGCACTTAATCCCATCAGGAAGCGGGGAATCTTGCTCCCCAAAGGACTGTTTTTCCACTAGAAAACTTCAGAAAAACTTTAAAAAAACACTTAGTTGTCACCAATGCTAGCTGACCTTCCTTAGCGCTAACAGCATTTTAAGTGTTGTTTTTTCCCAAGACTAGGATTTGGAGGATGCTTATTGCTGCATCAGTTGACACGTGTGAACAGCCTACTATAAACAAGGCAGGTTTTACTGCACCTTAACTAACTCTGAACCCTAGTGCAGGCCAGGTGACTGTAGCAAGGAAGGAAAGGTACCAGCCAGGACAGAGCTACCAAACCTCTAGCCCTGCTCAAAGGGGTCAGTCCCAGTGGTGCCCACCCTTCCAGCGGGTCTCATGGGACCTGACCTGAGACAATTCAACTCACCGGCCTGGAAGACAACGACTCTTTCTTTATTGTTTTGCTCAGGATTTCTTTTCTGCCACCTTAGCAACTGGGATTGGCTGTGGAGGAGTCCAAAGTGTGCCAAAGCAAGTGCAAAAGGGGGTGTGGGGGAAAAGGCGTTGAACAAGTTGCCAGATCAGCTCAAGCTGTAACACATACCTTTGCCCTCACACCTGCTTTCAGTATGACATAATATTGAGGGTGCTGACAAAGGAGCTCCAGTGAGTCTCGCTGTTGTAGTTGGAGGAGAGACCACACCAAAACATGGTTGCTCTGCCAGGAGTTGCTGCCTGCACAGCAGGCAGAGGAACAGCACAGGTAGCGGTTCCTCAGCTGCTTCTGTGTAAAACAAAGCCCCCAGTGAAGGTGGGTTTATGGCTCCGGACTTTGCACTTTGGAAGTGCAAAAGCCACACATTCCCTTCTGTCAGCCCTGGGGAGGAGAGGTTGAAACCTCCAGCAGAGAGGTGGGAAGGGCAGGTGGGGCTCCTGACCTCTCAAGCAGTCATGGCAAGGTGTGCTACCGCTGGTGTGTCACGTCTGCACAAACTCTGCCTGCCCCGAGATGCGAGGGGTTGTATAACCATAACAACACCATTGAAAAATGTTCTTCTGTAGGCAGGCTTCAATTCATGTCTAACTAATTAGGTTGTGAGACATCAGTTCTACATACCACGTTGCGAGGTATTAAAAATACTAATTTTCCATTCCTCAGTCATATAAATTTCCCCTCTTGCCTTTCTCTTGCTGGGGCCTTTGCAATTCAGCTCTTAGCACTGAGAGGGTCTGGCTTTCCAAAAGGATGAATCTGAAAACAACACTCATAATGGTTAAAACTCAGCTGTAGAAACCTATAAAGTGGTTAACCTGTAAACTCTGCTGTCAAAAAAAAAAAAAAAAGAAAAAGAAAAAAGAAAGTGTTAGTGAGTTATGAAGTATCCAAGCTTTACAGACACTTACTCTCATCCTCTAAAACAAATCTCCTTAAAATCATCCTGCCAGCACGGTAATATCCTGTTTTAGTCTGACGAATTCTATAAGTATATGCCAACGGCCACAAGTGTAACCAAGAGGTACACAAAAGTTTTGAAAATTAGATTCTAGAGCAGAAAACAAGAAAACATAGAGTTAATTTTAGAAGGGAAGATAAAAGTTTTTGCAGTGTTAAGGATAAACAGAGCTTTGACGTGGCAGAGGCATAACTCATATGTAATTGAATGATGCAGGATTTTTAATTAAAATGTGGTGACGCCTTTCATGTCTGTGATACACAGCACAGTAAATAAATTTTGTGCGCGTCCAAAGGTGCAGATGACATTGTGAATTGCTTTATTTCACGCCTTCATGCCTTTATTCGTGACCTGAGCAACACAGTTACGTTGCACGTGCAACCACGTACAATGAGGAGTTATGGAGGGGTCACAAGAAGTGATCAGGAATGTTCAATGTCTCGTCCTGCTCCAGTTCCTCTGGGTTGTCATAGAATCATAGAATGGTTAGAGTTGGGATACCTTAAAGGTCATCGATTTCCAACCCCCCTGCCATAGGCAGGGACACCTCCCACTACAGCAGGTTGCTCAAAGCCCCATCCAGCCTGGCCTTAAACACTTCCAGGGATGGGGCTTCCACAACTTCTCTGGGCAACCTGTTCCAGTGTCTCACCACCCTCACAGTAAAGAATTTCTTTCTAGTATCTAATCTAAATCTTCCCTCTTTCAATTTAAAACCATTATCCCTCATCCTATCGCTACACTCCCTGACAAAGGGTCCATCTCCAGCTCTCCTGTAGGCTCCTTTCAGGTATTGGAGGGCTGCAATAAGGTCTCTCCAGAGCCTTCTCTTCTCCAGGCTGAACAACCCCAGCTCTCTCAGCCTGTGGTCCTTGTGCAGGGCAGTGTACATTGAGGATTGCTCTGCCTTTTGCATTGGCAAGTTCAAGGCTTAGATTGCGAGTTACCGCAATTGCAGCCCAGCATCTCTCCACTCAGCTTTGGTACCCCGAAGGGGAATGAGAGAGCTCTTGCAGGATGCCCGTAGGCCAGGCAGGAACTTGCCCGCCCTTGGTGATGGTGAAGGTGTGTGATTGAGATTGTGACTGCCTATGTTACAAACTTGTTCCTGTATGATGATATGGAGACTACTGCTGGATGCAACCCGTATGCACGAGGAAAGAGTTTCTAACCCAAGCAATCACTTTCATCATCATGCTTCCCACAAAAGCCAGGGGCAAACAGATGAAGTAAAATAGCACCAGTAAATAAAAATAAATAACATCACTAGTCTCGGGGCTTGCTTCTCCTGGTGTTTTATCTCCACATAATGGGTTTGACTGCTACTGCAAATGCTAGATGTGAAAAACACATCATGCTTCACGGGAACAAGCACACTCTCTGCCAGAAAACTTGATTTGCCAACAAAGGGCAGCAGATGGTCTCCTGAAGAAGACATGACTTAACTGTGCTTGTGGAATAAAAGTACTTGCAACTCTGCAAGTGAGGCTAGGGACTCAGCTTTCTAAGACACATCTCTAACTTGCTAAGATGTTGTTTGTTTTTTTTTCTGATGCAGATTTGCCTAACTGAATTTCCAACTCTCAAAAAGAGAAGAATAAAGCTGTAATGACCAACTTCAGCTAAAGGCAGAAGATATCCCTCTCAACCCTTGACTTGTCAAAGTCCAGCATTACACTTGATAAAAAGTCTAAATGTTCAGATCTACAGATACTTGAATCTGGCACAGGACCACGTACTCACATGTGCATGTAAACAATAAAAAAGGGTGGTGAGGCGAAAGAGATCCAAGAAAAATCAAAGGATTTTGGCACATAATGACTTTTACATGGCAAAAATGGGGGAACGGTACAACAATGCAGTAATCATGTTTCCTAATGTGTGCAAATTTCATAACATCGACATTTTGCAGTTGAATTAATCTTGCATCCCTTGCTGATTATTATAGCTGCTCTTAGCTTACCATGCCTGACTGATTTTTCAGATAAGCATTAAGGGATTAACAAGATTCGGAATTGTATCTTATTAGTTATAACCACACTTTAATGTGAAGTGTGTACCTGAATCAAATAAGGTCCTTTGACAATCCGTATCTCACGGCATACGAATTTATCTGATGCAAAAAAATATTGCTTGGCTCTCGGCAGAGCTGTCAGGCTGTAACTCCAGCGGAGGAGACCTGTGCTTAGCGCTGTGCGCTGGCGGGTAGATACTGCTGGAGTCAAGGAGAACAAACGTGGGATACGTGACCCGCTCCTGCGTGTGTCGGGGCCTGGAGTTGGCAGCTCCAGCAGCATCAGCAACACGGGCTGCTTGTAATCCTGGCGGGAAAGAAAAAACAGCCAGCGTGGATTTTGCCTTTTTTGGGTGGGAAATGTGCCGGGTTCCAGCATGAAACGCTTGTACCTCTCGTACCGTGACCCGCCGCTGCGCTGCAGCGCCGGGACCCACCGGACGACAGGGCTGGGTTCCGCCTGTGCGGGACGGTCTCCCGCGGGGCACATCCCTCGCGTGGACACACGCATCCCGCGTCCTGCGGTGATCCCGGGCGGCAGCGGAGCCTGCGCTGCCGGTAGCAGCGATGCTGGCGGGGGGCGGGAGGGCACGGGTACCGCGGGACTGCGCGGGTCGCGGTGCCACGGCGGGCGTGGGACACCACCGGTGGCCGCCGTGCGGGATGGATGCCCGCGTCACACTGGCGGCTGCGGAGTGGGGTGTGAGGTCGGTAACTTCAGCGACACCGAGCTGGTCACGGACCCCTTGTCCCGCAGGGTTTCCAGCCCGGCTTGGCCGCAGTCCGCGTCCCTCAGTAGATGTGTTTTTGCTTTAGTTTTGGTTTCTGTGGAGGCTTTCTTTGTTTGTTTAGCAGATCGTGGGCATGACGCGTGTTGTGAGGTGAGCAGATTAGTTTTTTACTTTTTTTTTTCTTTTTATGAAGCATCTTTAAATGATCGCGAGCTGTCCAGCCGGGGACAGACTGAAAAGCGGCAGCGGGGTCGCATTTCGCGACCGATGTCACCGAAAAACGCCGGGGAAAGGCGCCTTTTGGTTTGGAAGTGAAGAACGGAGTTTGTCACGCAAGTTGTCTCAGGCAGTTGACAGTCCGGGGAGGTTTTTCCTGTCAACAGAGTCAACCAACCTGGCGGGCCCTTTGGGATAAATAACTAGGGGAATAGGTATTTTACTATACAAAACTTCTTTTTTTTGTTTTTTTTTTAAATAGTGTATTCCTCTCCTAGAAAAGCTGTACCTGCCGCCCAATGACATATCCCTGTCTGGTGCTGAAAGTGCCGCTGCGGCGGGAGAAACCCCGGGGCGGGGGACAGACATTTCCAAACCTCACTTGGACCAGTCCAACAGCCCCAGATGCGGGGTGCGGGTACCCCCGGCCCGGCTGCGGGGTGGTGTGTGTGGGGGACGGCATCGCCGACGACATGCGAGCTGAGAATTCCTCAATGGCGCTGGCCACGCCCACTCGTCGGGGGGTGGGGCTCGCGGTAACCCTAGGCCCCACCCGCCTGCGCGCACGTGTGGAAGCCCCCGCCGCTTGTGTCTCCCCACGCCCCCGATCTGGCCCCGCCTTCCGCGGCTCTCGATTGGCTGTCCGGGCCGTGGCGGGCGGGGAGTAGGCGGGGCGAGGCGCGCGGCGGGCGGGCTCCTCCCACGTGCGGCGGCGCGGCGCGAGCACACATCCCGCACGTAGCCGGCGCGTTAATCGCGGTGGGGCCATCTGCTGTCGCGGCCCATTCAACGGGCGGTGGCTGTTGGGCGCGGTTCCCGCACGTTGTTCGGGCTTTGGCAGCGGCCGTAGCACCAGCACCGCGGGGCTCCGGGCACCACCGCCGCGGAGTGCAGCCCAGCGCAAAGTTTTGCCGCGCCTAGTCCCGCACCCCCGCGAGCCCTTGCCCGGAGCCGGCGACGGCCCGGCTGGCATCGCCTCCTGGCGTGGGGGCCGGCAGGGCAGCGTCGCCGCCCGTCCACACAGAGCTATGCCGTTGGGGCACATCATGAGGCTGGACCTGGAGAGGATCGCCCTGGAGTACGTCGTGCCCTGCTTGCACGACATCGGCTTCTGCTACCTGGACAACTTCCTGGGGGAGGTGGTGGGGGACTGCGTGCTGGAGCGAGTGAAGCGGATGCACCACGACGGGGAGCTGGCCGACGGGCAACTGGCCGGCCCCAGCCGCGGCGTCGCCAAGCGGCACCTCCGCGGCGATCAGATCAAGTGGATCGGCGGCACGGAGGAGGGCTGCGAGGCCATCAACTTCCTCCTCACGCTGATAGACCGGCTGGTGATGTACTGTGGGAGCCGGCTCGGCAAGTACTACGTGAAGGAGCGATCTAAGGTAAGGGGGCCCGCCCGCCCCCCGGCGCCGGCTCTCGGCCGGACCGACCCGCCTCGCAGTTGCCGGTGGGACCTGGCGGAAAAGTTTCCACGGGCTCCCCCCCGTGTCGCCTCCTCGCGCTCCACGGTTGTGTGTGGCACAGGCAGCGTCGCTGGACTGTCCCCGCAGCACAGCTCCGGGTGACGGAGGCGCCGCGGGCTGCCCAGGGGATGCCCGCTGTGGGCGGTCGCTCGCCAGCCCTTGCCGGCGGCGGGCGGCTGCGGGGGTCTTGCGGCATTGGGGCTGCCCGTTGCGAGTCCCTCGCCCTGCCGGTGCTGGCAGCGCTGCGGGACGGCTCACCGCCATGCCCTGTGCGGGGTCTTCACCGGGCTCCTCGGTTGCCGACCAGGCACTCGCCTGTTCCACCGGGCATCGCTCCATAGCGCACCGGGGGGCTGCGTGAGGCACCTCGGAGCCCGGCTGCCCCCCGCCGCCGGCTGCCGCTCGACCCAGCCGCGGAGAGCGGGGACTGCCTTGACCGTGATTTTCCTTTGAAGGATTGTTTCAGGTGGAGGGAAAAGCTCCTTACCCCTTCCCCGCGCACGTACATGGCTCGGATCCGATTATTTGGTTGTTGGTGTCCATGTGATCGTGTTATCCAAAGTAGTTTCGATGGCCCAACTCATGCCAACGTCTTATAGCTGCAGAGGTTTTCTTATCGCATTGGATTTGTGGCACAAACTGAGCGGTGCTCGGTTTGAGCACGGCAAACGTTTTTTTTGTTTGTTTTTTAAGAGGAGAATTATTTTTTTTCTAGGCTTTCTTGCTCAGAAATGGAGAGGACATTTATATTGTAGGATGTGGGTATTGCAGATTTCCTTCCCGATGAAGTTTATTTGCACTTTTGCAATGTCATTGCTTCAGTTTGGTGTAGCTTGATTTTTCTTTCCGTATCTGTTGTGCTAGGGACAAAGTGGACTGGTCGGAACTAAGTTTGCTTCACTGTCCCGAATGCTGTGAAAACATCTCCATTTTTTTATTTCTGACTTGAATTCTACAATATACAGTACATTTTCAAAACATCCACTTCTTTTTGAGATATGCCAAAACCAGAAACGTTAAAACTTTGAAAAGACAAAATCACAGCAGTGAAAAGTTAGGCATTTCTTTTGGTCCTAACTTGCAGTGAACTGCAAGTCACACACTGAATGTGTGACTGGTGCTGAGGTTTTTTTTATTTAATTATTTAGCAGAAAATGAAGAAGACAGTATGGTGATGTTTACTATTTGCTTGAGATCAACTTAAAACCTGTGCATGCTTCCCCCCTGCACACTTCTGCACACTTCCACTCAGTGGTGGGAGTAATAAAAAGTTGAAACATTGCTCCTGTGCATAGCTCCACTAAGCCACTGATCGTCAGATCAGTTAAAGCTTGGGTAGATTTGATTTAAAATATGAGTAGACTGGATTTCACTTATTCCTGGTGGGAGCCTGCTGTTAGGAGGTATAAATAACCATTCTGCTTTGGTATGCCTTTGAGGTCATCCTAGTTCTTTCTCTGGGTGACTTCTGTTAGCCTGATTACTGCTGAAAGTGCATTGCTGGCCACCTGTAAGGCAAAAAACCAGGGGCTTGTATTGAGCTGGAGTGAGAGGAGATGGTCCAGCATTTATACAAGGTATTTAGAGAAAGAGTCAAATGGATGCCTGAAGGTTCTTGGCACTAGCTGGGGAGAAGAGTCTTTTGGGGAGTGACCTTGAGTTGTAGAGATGATTTTAAAACTGAGTTGTGGTGTTCCTGCAGTCATTTTTGTACAAATAGTAATAACAGACAGGATAGAACTTGTTTTATAAATAGATACCAAGCTACTTGCTGTAAAGAGAGACTTCTGGCCGTTGTGCTCTAGTGTGGAAAGTGTCAGACTCTGAACAGCTCATGGAAGAGCTACGCAACAGTCCAGGACTGAAAGGGAGTCAATATTGTTTGCAAAACTAAATGCAGAGGAATTTCCATCAGAAATTAATAGTAACCAGCCCCTTTATTATTATAATTAGTACTATGGATATGTGAGGCCCTGGAATAGCAGCTGCCATCTGTAACTGAGACGTGGGATGCCTTCATCAGGAAGATTGTTCCTGTGACTAATCTATTGACTACTACAGTGCATGCAGCTTTCCACGTCACCTGTAGATATTTCCTTTCACCATTAAACCTGCACAGTTGGCTTTTCTTCTAAAATGTTGTGAAAGCATACCCAAAAATGTCAAATTTATACGCATAATAGGATGCCCAGAAAACTTCCACGGCTTAACATTTGGAGGTATGTGTGATGTTTCTGAGCAACTGGACCAGAATTTCTTAGCTGGACATACATTACTATAATTTGTTGTTTTGGGATATAGGTATTAGATGGTGCTAAGAGTCCAGAGCAATTTGTTGAAAGTTTAAGACTTGGCTACGTGGCAACTCCTCTTGCCATGGAAATGGATCTATGTAACAGCAGCCTCGTGATTCTTTAGCGGCTTATGCTTTTAAAACAGTAGTATGACTTTAATCTTCAGCCTAAGTGTTGGAAGAGGGGGAGATTTGCGTAGTCAATGAACTTCTGTCAGCTTAACATCTGCTTAGTGTGATGTGCTGCTTTTTTTTTTTTTTGTAGCTACACAAACATAAGAAGACAAGAATGACTTTTGTCCAATAAAGGAAGCTATCCTTGTAGCTACATGAGAGAAATGAGTCAGGATTTCGCCATTTCCAAGTGACTTCCAACAGCACTAAAAGAAAGTTAAGATTGCATCAAAGAGAACAGATGTAAAATTTTACAAGGGTACTGGATACTCTTAGAGCTGTTGGTTGACATTTGAAGGCTGATAATGAAATGTAACCTTTCATCTTTGCAGACCAGTGATCCAAATCTATCTTTAGAATAAATAATATTTTAAAATATTAGCTGACATGGTTAACTCAGAATAACCAGATAACATTCTTCTAAAGGTCTCATCTGTTGACAGACCCAATGTACTGCTTGTTGCCTTCTGCATTCTCCTCGACTAGAGTTTCCATTTTCTAGTAAAATAAACCCATGATTCCCCTTTTATAGTAGGGAAAAAGCTAACAATCTCACCTAGACATCCTTCACTCGGGTTGAGTCCTCTGCTCAGCATGAGAAGATTCATATCCTTGTGCAGAGGGATGCCCTGGCCTGAGGACAGAAGTCAGTCTGATTCTGAGGGCCTGTCTCTACTCTGCTGAAGTTCTGACACTCGGTGGAGGAAAAAATCTGGCTGTGTCATTTGGGCTGGGAAGTGAGGCCACAACTTGGTCTCTGTGGCCAGTCACCCCAGGTCAGGTGATGCTCCAGGGACTGACTGTGGGTGAAAATGTGATGTGCTGCAGCTTCTGACTCCTTAGGTCCCAAAGAGTTAATTGGGGTTTGTGAGGTCATAAGGGGATGGTGGAGATGGTGCTGCATGTAAAAGGTTTGAGCCTACTTGCAAATGAATATTGCTGAGGTGGAAAGGTGGCACAGGAACCTGCCACATATTGTAAAATTTTCCAGGGGGGCAATTACAAAACTTTGTGGGTGGTGAAATGTCTGCCCTGTAGAAAAGTAAACCCTATATTTTAAATAAATAAATTAAAGCAACAATATTACAAAACTTCACCAAAACAAGGCAGGAAAATACTCTGAAAGAGAAGACCTTTGAGAAATTTCTCTTTCAAGACATAATAAAGGAATTTATTCTTTTTTTAAAGTTACAAGCTGCAGGTGTGCCAGGTGCTGTGGAGTTCAGGTTATCGGTCCCTTTGGCAGTGTCAGATACTGGGGAACCCTGGGTCCTGCAAGTCCCTCCTGTGGGGAGGTAGGTGATGGGGCTGGCAGGAACGGAGTGGGCCGTCCAGTGTGTGAAAATGTAAAAGCCATGTTCACAGTGGAATGCCTGGGTAGCTCATCTGTTGCTGAGAGGCTGGGGCTGTCCCCTTTTTCACATTTTTGCCTCTGCTGGAGAAAGGCAACTCTCCCCATGGTCGAGCAGGGTCCCAGAGTGATGATGTTGGCACCTACTGCCCTGGGCCACCTCGGCTGTGTCAGCGCTTGGCGTGCTGCTAGTGGGCTGTGTTGGTCCTCATAGGCGAGGGGTGGAAGGTACTTTGAACTGGTGTGGCTGTTCTCTGGGTGGACTCTGCACCCTGGTTCTGACAGCAGCGTGTCCCCCTGCGAGTCACTGGTACCCTCTTGTATGCTGTCATGGGTTGAAATCCATGTCAGGGTTGCCTTTGGGGACCTTGAGCTCCTCTTCTGCCTGCTGGGCACCAGTGAGGCTTGCTGGTTAGAAAATAAGGCAAGAAGTTACAATCCAAAGAGCTGACCTGTGTTGAATGAAGCCCATGACTGATGTTTTTAGCTCAGAACCTCACTGCTCGCAGTCAGTGTCAAGTGTATGGCCTGAAGTTTAAAAAAATGTATTTTCAATGTGAGATTATTTAGAAATCCCTGTGGGATGTTAACCCTTCTGAAAACCTGCTTCAAAATCTCTGTGCGCCTTTTGCTGTTTTATGCATCTTCCATTTGTAGCCATGATACCACCCTGCTCACCCCACCCTGGTGGGCCCTCTGACTGCTGCAGGACAAACAGGTCTTTTGTGGTGGCACTTCACAGCTGGCGAGTGTTTGCTGAAAACCAGAGCGGATCCTTTGGCCTATTGCATGATGGAATGTTCTTAGGTAGGCTTCGAAACGTGGTCGGTCTAGAAAGTTGTTCTCAAGGTTTCTGTTCCTGAGGACTGAAGAAATGCATGCAATGTCACAGCCTCGGGTTGAGAGGTTTTACCAAGTCCCTCATAACTCAGTTAATGAGGCGAGATATTCTGCATTTATGGAAGAAGTAGAAAAGTTCTGTTGTATAGCATTCAAATGCTGTCCTTTGCAATTAAAACAGAGTGAAATGCTGCATTCTCCGATTTGAGGTGCAGATGTAAGGAGTAGGATTACAGAAGACTGGCTATAGAGCTGAAGAGCAGTATTGCCTATAGAAATACACTGCTTTATTATATGTTAAAATGATTTTTGATACTTGCAGAGCAGCATGCCTTGCAATTAATTTACAATGGGAGGTCTGATGAATACCACCATCCAGAAGAAATATGCATAATTTCCCTTTCTTCTAATCAAATGCACATGTTCTGGCATAATGGGTAAGTTCAAATCTGTTCTTCTGGCCAGCTGCCGGCAGAGTCCAGAGCCACTGGAACTGTAAATACAACAGACAAGTCGTTTTGTGATATCAGACCGAGGAATTCAGCACTGGCACAGATCCTAGAGTGGTTGCTTTGGCTCGGTGTCAAAGCTGATGTTTATATCTGTGTTTGTCAAGCAAGATTAGTTAGCCTGGTTAATTATACACAGGAATGTATAATTTTTACTTGACAATCGGAGCATTAAATGAGCATAAACCTGGGCATATTAGCTCTTGGTTTTGTTCTTCATGAAATTATTCTCAATGACTTTTTGAAACTTCCAACAGATACTTGTCTGAAAAGAGGCACTGGGATAATCTTTCAGATTGCTTCTTCACTCAGCAGGGACAGGGTATTGGAGAAACAGGTCAGTATTTTACAGACAGTGATGTACGTATCTATAAGTGGGTTCAGAAGCTTGGGGAGTCTCTATGGAATGGTGTTTGAGCTTATGCTTGGGTGTTGAAGTTACAAGCAGCTTGAATTTGGTAGCTGTTATGTATCATCACCCTTAAGAACCTGACTGTAGTGTACTGGTAGGCTTCCTCCATGGTAGGGAATAGAAAAAAAATGTGCTGTCTTCAGCATGTGTTACACCAGAGCCTTTGGTAGCCAGGTGGTTGCTCTTGGTCCTCCTTTTCCTCTTGTGGAGAAGTCTAACCATCTAGCAACCTTTCTCACACTGCATTAGGAGCCTGTCTGTGTGCTTTACAGTCATAGTGGAAGGCAGAAGGTGGCTAATGCTGTAAGAGAAGGGAAGTAAGTCTGAGCTCTCGGGCAGCGTGAGGAGTGGAGTGGTCTGTTTATCCTGAGTTTGTACATGTGTTTGTGGCATCAGGGCAGGTTACTTGACTTTTTATTGTTTGTAGTTTTTGCAGTCAAGCAGCACTTCATGAGTCTTACTAGATTATGGAGTTACACAATAAGGGCAAAGCTGTGGTTTTCCATAGTCTGTCCCATACCAATAGTGCCTTTTCCTCAGTACCTTCTTATCCATTGCCTTGATGGCTCTGGTGCTGGTCCTTTCCAGCACCACTATGTCAGCTCTTAAAGCCAGAGACTTGCTGTGGTAGCCCTACAGGTGCATCTGCCAATATCCCTATTACTTTGCAGTCCCTAAATAAATATGTGCCCCTTGGTTTGTTTCTGTATGAGGGCTCATTGCTCATTAAAATGTCTGTGTAATGCTTCCAGAGCTGTGTGGGGAAGGACGCTGTAATAGAGATGGCACTAATGCCTCTGGGTACGCGAGTGTTTGTCCTTTGGACTGGCGGGGGTGTGTACGGCACTGCAAGGCTCAGTATCCTTGGGAGAGCCACTAGGGAAAACAGCAAGATTCAGAGTTCAGTGCCCCCTCCCGCTGAGCTGGCATTTTGGGAGGGAGGGGAGCTGGTCCTTGCTATTAATATTGGTACATAGCCTTTTCCCAAGGTAATTATTAATGAATAATTCAGTTCATTACAGCTCACTGCTAACAACAGTGTATGTTTAAAAGGAGATGCGCTGGTGCTTGTAACACTGATGCCGGGCAGCAGACACTCAGTAAAAATGAACCTGTTTCTTTGCATTAAGGATTCTAGCTGTCTGTGTTAATCCCAGTGTCTTTATTTGATTTCGCTGTAAATTCTTCTTTCTTTGACTCCCAAACTTCTCTGGATGGTGGCTCAATGTAATGCAGCCGTATCCTGCACGTTGCTTTCTGAGCAATTTGCTTGATTTAGTACATGCAAGTGTCTTCTCCCTCCTCTTTCTCCTGTGCTGTATGGATATTTTAATTTTTTTTCCCCCCTGGGTTGATGGGGACGTTCAAATTTGTCTGTACTCCCCCAGCAATTCCTTTCGGTATGTGGAAGGGGTGGGATAGGGGAAGAAGATAAAACCATAGTGACCCTAAGATGAATGCATTTTTAATCAGGTGAGATCTTGATGTTTGCTGAACAGGCTGGACACACTTGGAAGAAATCAATACTTCTAACAAATGTTTCAAGATGACTCTTACTTTTTTTTTAAGTTATTTTTCTAAAAGTTTTCTCCATCTTGTGTTTCAATTGGATTGCCTTTTCCCCTTGTGTAATAGGTCAGGGGCAAGTGGTCCTTTGGCACCAGCAGGCCACACAGTGCTCATTGATCTTGCAGTAGATGGCTCATGAGAATGAGGGTCAAGAAGGCAAGCCTGCGAGTAAGCGTTGCCAGTTTTAGATTTATGGAGAAGGAGGATGTGTGCATACCAACTCTAGGGAATTTGAAGCCCTGGGTTGGATTTATCATGACTGTAATCCTTCTGTCACAAAGCTGAAGACTGAAACAACACTGTTAGAAAGCTGCCAGCAACACAAGACTCCCTAAGCTCCTGTGAAAAGCTTTTACTGGATTAGTAGAGGAGCTCTTGGGTAGAGGTGTTTTGGGAACTGCTTCTGGTACCTGTGCCTAGGGCAGCTGATGGCCCCCGTGGTGGGCTCTAGGGTGAATAACCAATGCATTGGCACAGAACGTGGTGGGGCTCAACAAAAGATTTTGATTGATGCATAACATTACATAGCAACTTGTTTTATTGCTTTTGAAAGAGATGACAGTCAAAAAAGCAAGGAGGTTGTCTCTCTAGCTGTTCAGGCAATGAGGTGGAGGAAGAAAATAGATGAAGGAGGCTCATGCAAAGTAGACTATCTGTCTCCTACTGTTTAAACTATTCATTGGCATGTCATCCCATCAGCACACCATTCCTGACCATTCCTGTGAGTGATTTGGAGAGCGCCGCAAGCCCCATTTCCCCCTCCATTGCTCACTCAGAAACATGAACTACTGTCTGGGTGACAGAAAGGAGCTTTTCCCTACAATCATTTTTTTTCTTGTCATTGTGTTTTGATAAGATTAGTAGACAAAGAAACTTAGTGCCACCATGCAAAGCACTTAATAGAAAGCGATTGATTAAAGAAGATACTTGCTGCTCTGATATTTCACAAATAAAGTAATGCAATAGATTTTGCTGACTGCAATGGTTTCATGCAGGCTTACTAGATGTTCATGCCACCAACCACCCAGTTTGAAATGAATAGTATAAATTGCAGAAGTACAGCATATCACATTACAGACTAGAAACGGTTTGTCCAAAGCTTTGTCAGCTGGAAATGGCAAGGTAGTGCTGTCTTTTGCCAAACATCAGGGAATTGCATCCTAGTTTGTAGCAAAAAGATAACCATTTTGAGACTCTTGTATATCTGGTTAATTTGAATTCTTTGGTTACAATACACAAAATAAAAAATACAAAAGAGTCTACAATAGACTCTTTTCTGTGCTGCCTTTTTTTTTTTTTTTTGACCTGAAAATCCAAACAAGATATGTTTGCGTTTTTCTTGTCTGTAAGTCATAATAATTAATCATTGCTTATGTCTTCTTGCACTGTAATTTTTTTATACAAATTGATATGGCAAATGTTTTTGAAGTTTTGGCCCTGGTTCAGCAATTCACTTAAGTACTCTTTTTACTCTTTTTAAAAGCTCTTTCGAATCAATGAGACTGAAGCACGTCCTTTGGTGCTTGGCTTAGACTGTGCTAGAATATCTTTAGAAAACTTCAGGAAAACTTGCAGTTATTTCTTGTGCCATCCCCTATTTACACTTTGTCTTAGATTTGAAACATGGCTCATCTTTTACATGGTGTCTTGGAAGGAAGCAAGGAGCCTTGATGGAAGGTGTAGATACCAGTTATGATTTTTATCTGATCTTTGCAATTGAGTGTCTTGCAGAAAACCTGTCTTACACTGTTAAGAGTAGCAGTTAATTCTAGTAAGGGATACAGGGAGGTAAGTTCTAGTCAGTGCAGGCTGGGGAATGCCACCCTGAATGGACAAAGCCTGGGGCATGGGGCACTGTTGGGCTCCAAGGTAGTGCTTGCTGGCATGGAGCCTCCCAACTGTCCTGAGGTTCTGGGGAGTGATGACAGTCTCTTTCACAGAGCCCCTCACTGGACCACACAGGTGGAAAAAAACAAATGTAGAATTTGTGAAGGAGACTTTAAAAAAAAAAAATGTTTTGGGGGGACTAATTGCCTGTTCCTATTGTGCTTGCTGCTGAAGACTAGAAATGTTAAACGCATCTTCACCTTCTGATTTCCCACAGAGTATCTGGTAGAAGTGGTTTGANGGGGGGGGAGGGGAGAGAAGATTCACTGTAAATGCTGTAAAATGCCCTGTTCTTAAGACATATAAACTATGGCATATGACTAGATGTGCATAAACAGAACAGGGTTCCCCAGGATGTATTGATAACTGTTCTTTACAGTAGTCGCCAATCTTTCCACTTCCCTAAATTAACTTGTCCTCTGTCTTCCGTTGTCTGTGGAGCACATGCATGGTGTCTCTGAAACAGGCCAACAGGAAGGGTCACTGCCTGGTTAATTGCTTTACAGACTTCCTCTTCGTGGAGAAGCAATGACAGGATTTGTGAGTACCGGTCCTCATTGCCAAATTTACTGTAATTCAACATTTGGTGGTGGTCAAAGACTGAAATGTCAAGGTTATGCATTTTAACATTACATCTCTCAGTGCATAACTTGATGTCTAACTGGTGACCTAAAGGTTCAATGCCAGTCTGACACTTGGAGTGATAATTTCTTGGCAATGGTGAAAATGTAGTTGACTTTTTTGTTTGATTCTTTCCAGTATCTAGGATGTCCGCAAGTGGAACAAAGATATACTTTTTTTGTTTACTTTTGTCTGTTGGCATTTGGTTAAACATCTGTTTCACTGCTTACCATCCACAGAAGCTGTTGCTGCTAATTATGAGCTGTATTAGTACAATGGTTTGGCTACAGTTAAGAAAGGCACCGGTTGTGCCAATGGTGACCATAGATAGCTATGAGCAGAATTAGTACCTACTTCACCCCCATGCCTAAATACCCCTATAGCTCTGACTTCCCACCAGGTATCTTGTGCTGCCTTCCCCCTGCTGCAGAGAAGCACTTATGCCCCGTGTCTCTAGCAAAGCCAGCTGCAGCCTTTCACCAAGGGGTCTCTTACCCCACTCTTACCACAGCCTGATGTGCCTGGGCAGCCACCATCTCTTATCTCCATCCCAGGGAACAGGAGAGATGGGAATGAGGGCTGCTTCCTCTGGCTGCCAAACCAGCTGGCATCCTGGAGGAGCAGACCCCAGACAACCTCCTGCTTGGCTTGCCCCCAGCTGCCCCTGCGGTGGCTCTGAGTACACGCTGCTCTTGTCACACTGGCTGCCAAAGAGGAAAGGTTTTGGAGAGGAAGAGGAAAAAGGAGGGAACAGAGCCAGAAAGACCACTCCAGGCTTTCTGCATCCTCAGGAAGTGTCCTGAACCCACACCAGAGAGACCACCTCCCTGCTCAACAGTTGCTGTGCTTCCTGTAAAAACTACCTTAAATGCTGAAGAACATTATGTCTTTTAAGACCCTGTCCTGAACTGGGTCTTGAGAAACCTCCAAGGGCTGTTGCTTCGATAAGTTGCTGGTGAGAAAGGCTGGGTAGGGCTCCAGAGGGGACTGCAGAGAAGCAAACAGCAGGCATGAAAGGGGACTGGGGGGGACGCTGGGGGAGGGAGGTCCTCAGGCATGTCTGTGTCTCTGTGCAGGGCCACTTCCTTGGCCAGTGAGTCAAAGCCTGTGGGCAGTGGCCACAAGGCAGATAGCCTGTAGGGTTGGTCTCTTTTGTCAGGTGGTGGCAGCATAAATCCATGGGAGACACTTGACTAGTGGAAAAGGAGAAGTGGGAATTCAGCAGCCCATGTTCAAATGTGGAGTCTGGTGTTGCCCAGCAGCTAGGTTTAGGACCAGGTTTCCTTGTCTGTGGGCTGAGTAGCTTTAAGGTGTGCAAATGTAAGGCTGTAAAGCTGGAGCTCAATTTGTTGTGTATGTGCTTGTCTGTTTATACGGAGTTGCCTGGTTCCTGTCTACACACATCCTACTGCCGCAAGTGCCTGCTGTGTAGGTGGTGGGGAGGGCAGGCACTACAACACTTAGAAGTATCTATTTATTTATTTTTTCCTAATACATTTTTATTGCCTAACCTAACAACAGGTGTATGACTTTATTATGACAAAATTACCTTCAATCTGAATAACTTGTTCCCCTTCCTGTGTGGAAAGAGGCTGTGTCACTGTGTACACGATCATCCCCTTTAATTGCACCCGCACTAGAGAGGTTGTGCTGCTGTAATGTGCAAGTGTAGTCAGAGCAGTACGACTTTATGTGCAGGTAAAGCCTTAGAGGTAAAGATTACATGTGTTGTTTAAGCCTAGCAGAAATGATTTCTGATGGTAGTTTATTATTGGTAATTTTAATGAGTTTTATCCATAAATATTCATGTACACAAACCCACACGCAGGAATGAATGTACTGTTAGCAAGGTCCTCTGGAAAGGTGGTGGTGGGGGATGAGTGAGGCTGCTTCCTTCCAAAGTTAACGTAGGAGATAACTGATCTCATCAATTGGCCTTAATTTGGTGCTACTGCTGTGATAACAAACACTTGAGAACTGTTTGCCTCTCTACTTGCATAGCTATGAAATGTCTCAATAGCCTCAGAAGTCCAGACAGCTCTGACAGTTTTGGGAGGACCCTTGAGGCTTATTTGGAGTACTTGTCAAGTTTGATGGCACTAATTTGAACCCTGACTGTCTCTCTGGCAGTGTGACACTTCCACTGAACCAAAGAGGACAAAAAACCCCCAAAATGTCTCCCTGGTGTGGTGCTGCCTCTGCCACAGTGGGAGCATGTGAGGTCTCCAAAGGAGGAACCAGGCTGGGCAGCTGGGGCTTCTCCATCCCCTTGGCACATCTGCTTTGAGGTGTTGACTTGTCACCTCCTCTGCCTGCAATTCCCCGGGGTGTCCCCAGCAAGCCTCCAAAGGGAATTGCTCACGGGAAGCTGCATATCATGCGTGAGCTGGTAAGTCTTGTGGGCAGCATTGCTCACTCGCCCTGGGCCCACAGGCTAAAAATAAATAATGGTAAAAAAGAGATGTTGGCCAAGTTGGGCAACTCCAACAACCAGCAAAACACAGCTTGCTTGTGCTGTGGCCATTTCTCCTGACCTTTATTAAGACACCTACAAGAGCATCAAAATATGTAGACTATGTTAAATGTTGCTGGAAGAAAAAACTAGTGGTGTAATCTTCTGGGTGATTACTAGCAGAACTGAAGAAGTCTTAAGTCCTGACAAAGAATGAAAGGCTGGAATATTTAAGGAACTATGAAATTATCTTTCTATCACACAGATGAGGATATTCCGCAGAGGATGTCTGTGCTGGTTACCGTGCCTTTGATTCCCTGTTGAGAACCTGAACATACAGGGATGGTCCTTATAGATTTCCTTAATGAGCCTGCATTTACTTACGAATTTGCTTTTCTGCAGGGGTGGCGCTTGTCATCGTGTCCCCTGGGACTCATTACAGGGGATGCTTTCTGTATCTGCGTTGATTGCTTGCCATGCTTTCTGGTTAGTGCAGCTCGTCTGAGTTCGGCTCTGGGCTGGGAGAGGAGGAGACGGGACTGAAAGAGTTTTCTGGCTGATGAAAGAGGGCTTCAAGAAGAGGCAAAAATAATCCTGAAATTCAGTTAAACAGAGTATGTTGGTTTTTTTGGTGGGGTGTTTTTGAAAGTGTGGGAAATCGGCGTGTGTGTGCAGGAGGGGGAGGGAGACCAGTCAGAACCAGAACAGAGAAGCGCCTTGAGCATCTGTGTGCTTTGAGCGTGGGTTTCCCCCTCTTCCCTCCGCAGCGTCTCTGCAAAGTGTTCTCTGGAGTAAAGTTTGCGTTTGGTGGCCGATGGCCTCACGCTCCGCACGTAGCGCTGTCGTTAAGCCATCATCCGGCTGGCCTCACGCCAGGGCTCCGCCGCGCAGGGGCGGGCGGTCTTTCTGAACTCCAAGTGGCCTTTATTGATACACTGATGCACTGCACATGTTTACAGCTGCTAATTGGAGGCTTGCTCTGCATATCCTTGACTGCACTTAATTCACTGGCAATCGGTCTTTTTAAATTTTGGAGTCCTGCCGTGATGGTACGTATTGCCTGCTTTTCCCAGCACCCAGCTTTCTTCTGAAACTCTGCTGGCTGTGTGTGTGTGCGTGTGTGTGCGTGCACGGCACAACGACCCAGTAACACCACAGCCTAAAATGTAGTTTTAGGTCAGAGGAGGATGCAAAAATAAACATTTTTACCATTGCAGGAGATGGGAGAAGGACTGGGGAACTGGAGAGAAGTGTTGTTTCACATGCAGAAATGTGTAGATTAATTGAACATATAAGGAAGGAGGCTAAACTGTTTAATTATTAGAAGAGACAAAGATGCTCACTACAAGGACAGTTGTGATCCTATGACAATTTTAGATTTATTTCCTCAAATGTCCGTATTCTGTTTTCTCCTGGCCATGCCCAGAGGCTGAATGCAGAGCATTTGGGTGGTGCTCTGAACGCAAAAAGTTATTTAACTTGGCTTTAAAAAAACGGGCGATGCAGTATACAGAGGAAGATGAGTGTCTGGGACTCTCTTTCTCAGGAAACCACAAGTCAGATTTCTCTCCTTGAAACCCTAGAGAATGTCTCCCTCGGTCGGCTCCTTTCTCGGTTTCCTGAGTTGCCTCTTCACTTTAGAATCCCAGGGAGTATCCATCTACAGGAACAACTCAACAAAACTCACCACTGTCTCCAAAGCTTGGTTTGCAAATGCTCCATGTTCTCTTGGCAGTCACAGATCACCACTGCCAACACCAGGTATGGCTGTTCCACGCCTTCCCACTTCATAGTGGCACTACCCTGGCAGCCAGCTTGAACTTGAAGGGTGTCCAAGCTTATCTCTAAGTGGGCGTTCTGCTAAGAAAAAAAAATGAAAAATAGTCACAGGCTGAAGGTGTCCTTCACATTAATAGGACTCTTCAGGCCATGAATAATGAAATTTTGTTGCCAATCATTAGAAAAGCTTCCTAAGCCCCATCACAGAATAATTTAATAGGAAGCTCATTTTTAGAGCAGTGTCAGTCTATGGTTTAGCTTCCTTACAGACAGATTCCGTAAGATTTGAAAGCTTATTAGGGGCTCCTTGTTCTACAACTAGATATCATGCTAGTTATCAGCAGCTGTGTGCCATGGAGATAATCCACGAACAGAGCTTTCATGGGTAGTTCTTTGTTTCTACCTTTAGTTCTAGAATAAATTTAATAATCAGGATCAATTTTCTATCTTGATGTAACTGGAATAATATCAAGTAATAATAGCCTCTTGGTTGATAAGCAAAGATAAATCTTTTTCCTGTAGATGAGAGCAATAGTCTTTCCCACAATTCCTACTCTCAGGCTGTTCCTAAACAAAATTTCCAAAATGTGCCTCTATGCACCTGGAAACAATAATTAAGCTGCAATGCTGCATATGAAAAAACCAATAGAATAAATAGGGAGAGATGAGGTTACTGGTTCTTGGAAAACCTGATGTTCAAGGTTGCATACATGCAGGGAGAAGCAAGTACTAGACCACCTGGCTAAAACATTATCCATGGAAACAGGATTCTTGTACACTTAGTAGTACTTGCCCAGCAGGAAGGTATTATTTAAAAAATAAACAAAACACCAATANCCCCCCCCCCCCCCGCCCCCCCCAAACCAGAGGTGGTGGTGGGCATAGTGAAAATAACATTGTACTCCTGAGATCAGAAATTTTGAATATATTTTCACTTGTGTGGTTGCATCTCTGGCCAGGCCATAGAAGTGTTGTCTTCTTTCCTCTAAAATTTTTCTGTGATCATGTCCATTTGTCCAAGACATACTGCTCCAGAGATGAGTCACTTACTTGTACAGGGTCCTATCAGTCTTTTGTATCTTGTTTGCCATGGCTTGTTTGGTTTTTCAGTAGGTGCTTGTCACTGCCATCCAAGGTATATTCATTGTGTAGGACCACTTTGGCAAGCTAGTACAGGCAGTATTCAGCAAACTCTGCTTGTAGCTGAGTGTGTGGAGTTTGATCTGCTTTGTATTTCATCAAAGAAGGTAACTACCCCATAGTTTTTATAGTTATTTCTGTTGGCTTTTTTGTTTTTTAGAGGTCTTCCATATGGCTCTGGTTTAGGCTTCCATATGAAAGTTGAAGTGAAAAGGTGTGGGTGTCTTGCCATGCCAAACCCTAGCACTCTCCCCAGTGTTTCTTAATTTCTAAATAGTCTCTTTTCTTACACAACCTTTCTCCTCTCCTGCCTCCACCTCTGAGCAAGAAGCTGATCAACAAGGAGGTGACTAGGTTTAGCTTTGTAAATCCAACAGGTGTTTGAGGACTGATTAATCAAGTTATGGGTGAGGAAATGAGGTACTGGTTTCTCATGCAGTACTGCCACTGAAGCACATGTCATCTTTTGCATGACTGAAGCAAGCAGGGTTTCATCCCCTCTGGGTGAAGAGTGATGTTTTCCTTTCCAACAGACACAAAGCTAATGTCTCTGATTTTTTATTTTTTTGGTGTTTTAACATAATTTCCTTCCCTTGGTTTCCTCCTGTCTCTACAGAGTATTAAATTAGATCAATTTTCCTAGTTCAAGCGTCAGTATAGCAGTTGAGTGTTTTAACTTTCATAAATTCAAACAAACTAATATTTAATAATCTTCATGAATATTTTATACTTAACCATTATAAGTTACACAGTAGAAAACACTTGGGCGCAATTGGGTGCAACAAGAAAGTACTTAAGAAACACCCTGTTGTGCCTGTGTGTCAGACAAGCCTCAACTGAGTATCTCTCGTCTTTGATCATGAAATGTCAGACTACTCATGTTCTTTTAATGTAGAGCATGCTGTGTGCCTTTCCCTTTCTGGCTGTACAGACTGTGTGCATCTACAAACTAAAATCAGGTTGAGTACAATATGCACGCACACCTAAATCAATCAAATGAATCCTGGTAGTCGTCATTTCCTAAACTCTGGTCAAGTGATTTTTGTTTGCACTCAAGATCAGTACTGAGAACCACTTACTGGACTGAAATTTGGGAAGTTTGTAAGTATGCAGCCCAATGAAAATGTATGCAAGAGCTGCAGTGGCTATAGCACTGTGAATTCTTATTAATGCCTTGCTTTTCTAGACAACCATCATAGTGATGTTGAAGATCATTATTGCATTGTGTCTATGTAGTACCTTCCCTCTAAATTGACTTTACAAATAATTTCTGAATTTAACTATTTGATGTGCAAGCTGTATGTAGAGATGATCTATGCTAGATATCAAAAGTAGCAGCTGTTCAACAATATACAGGACAAATCTGGTGCAGAAAATGGAAAAGCGTATTGTGGAATCTTAGCTTAATCTGCAAGGGCGGTTGGTGTTGGCAGGATAGAGTTACGCAGGTCAGAATTTTCTTGGCCAGTTGCAAAGGTCATACGAGTTCAGAGAGGGATATACAGGATCAGTATAGGGTTACAATACCACCTATACAGTCTGCACTAGGAGTACGCTGGGGCCCTGGCTTAGTGCTGGCAGGCACAGAGATCATCTCCTTCTGACCTGCTGTCATCACCGCTTCCTATTAGCTGAGGTATTCTCTGAAGCTTTTTATTTCAAGTATCAATCCGCTCCCGCACTGCTTATTTTACGAAATGTAGCACAACGATGCCTCACAGTATGGTCCTGGCTACCAGCTAAGAGAACTTGTTTTTCCCCTTCCTAGAATCACAGGGAAGCAGAGGAAAATCCTCTCTGGAACCGTTGTTTCTTATCTGCCTCCAAACTTTGCTGGTGTCTTGCAGTTTGACTTGCAGAGTTGTCTGGATGACTTGAGTGTAATACTTAAACTGAATGATGAATAACTTATTTTTGCAAGCTTCTGTGCAATGTGGAGTTTACTGATGATTCCTGGCTCCTTACTAAAGCTGGTAATTACTGCTTGTTTAACGTGGTTGATTTGCACCCTCTTGGGAAACCTAACGTCTCTGAAAATGACAGTGCAGAAACTGCAGTCTTGATGATTTGCTTTTCATTTTCCAAGTTTTATAGGCTTTAATTTATGACTGTCAACCAGACCGCCAGAGCATTGGTCCTTAAACTATGGTGTGCATGTGTGTGAATGCAAAGGCATGCATCTGTGTACTGCAGTTCTTAACTGTTCAGCTGTTGTTTAAGACAAGCTTTTCTACTTTAACGTAAAATAAGAGAGGAGAGTGTTGCTGAAATTTACTTATTTGGGGAAGTTAAGCCAACTAACAGCCATTGTAATGGATTGTATTGCGGGGCGGGGGAGGAGGAAGAAGAATCACAGACTGATATGGGGTTGGAAAGGACCTCTGGAGATCATCTAGTCCAACCCTCAGAGAAGAAAAAGTTATGTATGTTCCTTCATTACTGCCTGCTACAATTAGGTTAAGGTTTGGAGATGCTTCCAAAAATGGAGTGTGCTCTTCTGGACACAATAGCCTAAAAAGTATAGGAAATGTTTTTCACTGGTTCTCCACTTGCTCACCTGGTAAGTGGTTGGATTATTATGATCCAGCCTCCAGCTTTTGTAGCTAGCCTGTGCACTAAATTGGCCAATACCAGTGTTCACCAATTACCTAAATTAAGTCTGGGTCACGCATCTCATCTCCTGTTTCTTGTTTGCTTTGAGTGAATCCAAAAGCAGGGCTAACAGCTGGAATCCCTGCTGAGGCCAGCTTGATCCGCTCTGGAGCGGCTCCAGCCAGTGCTCTGATAAAGCTTGATATCGTTTCAACAGGCTTTAGGAGGACCAGAATGATTTCCCTTCATTGTTTAAGGTTTCATTCAAATATTTACCATGCCAGGAAAAAGGATATTTCACTTCTGCTTTTCTCCCTTCTCCACTGCTGCTACAAACTTTTTTTTCCCTCTCTTCTTAAAGTTAAGCTAGAAATGTGGTCGGTGCTTTTGGATTCTGTGGGAATTGTTCTACTTCTTCATCCCCAGGGAATCTGTGCATTGCAGTTGCAAAAGGTGTGTGCTGTAAATAAATAAATAATACATCAACTCCTGGGAGTCAAAGCACATGTTCTGCTGAAAGAACATACCAGGTGGGGGAGGCCAGGGAGAACTTTGTCCTTTTACCTGGATTTCAGTAGTAAGTAAAGCACCTAAATACCTTTAAGGATCTGGCCTTGCAGTCTGTTATTCTTCAGCAGCTTTTTGATTGTGGCATTAAAAAATAGTAGTGATATTGGATTGATTATTTTTTTTCAAGACATTTCAGTGTTTTCAGAGAATGTCTGTTCTCCAAAGAGAGACTTTAATTATTTTGTGTTGTGCATCAACTTAAAAATGAGGTATTGTCAGTCAATAAAGCTTTATTCCTACCATGTATTATCCCTCTGGTATGACTACAGACTCACAGAATTGTCACAGTTGGAAAGGACCTCTGAGATCACCAAGTTCAATAATACACAAAAACACAACCCCCACCCTACAGTCTCGGCCACTGGAGTGTGCCCTGAAGTGCCATATCTACATGTTTCTTAAATATCTCCAGGAATATGACTTGAACACCTCTGCCTGACCACTCTTTTAGTGAAGCAGTTCTTACTAAACAGTCTAAACCTCCCCTGCTGCAACTTCATACCATTTCCTCTGCTCCTGTCATTATTCACTTGGGAGAAGAGGCCAGCACCTACCTCTCTACGATCTCCTGAGCTAGCAGAGCTCTATTGAGCCAGGGCTTGTGCTGTTGGTGTAGGTGTGCATCCTCTGTGCAGCAGCTCTGCTGGTTATAGATATGGGCCCCCAGTGCATCCCTCTTCCCTGCCCATCTGNGCTTTTTGATTGTGGCATTAAAAAATAGTAGTGATATTGGATTGATTATTTTTTTTCAAGACATTTCAGTGTTTTCAGAGAATGTCTGTTCTCCAAAGAGAGACTTTAATTATTTTGTGTTGTGCATCAACTTAAAAATGAGGTATTGTCAGTCAATAAAGCTTTATTCCTACCATGTATTATCCCTCTGGTATGACTACAGACTCACAGAATTGTCACAGTTGGAAAGGACCTCTGAGATCACCAAGTTCAATAATACACAAAAACACAACCCCCACCCTACAGTCTCGGCCACTGGAGTGTGCCCTGAAGTGCCATATCTACATGTTTCTTAAATATCTCCAGGAATATGACTTGAACACCTCTGCCTGACCACTCTTTTAGTGAAGCAGTTCTTACTAAACAGTCTAAACCTCCCCTGCTGCAACTTCGTACCATTTCCTCTGCTCCTGTCATTATTCACTTGGGAGAAGAGGCCAGCACCTACCTCTCTACGATCTCCTGAGCTAGCAGAGCTCTATTGAGCCAGGGCTTGTGCTGTTGGTGTAGGTGTGCATCCTCTGTGCAGCAGCTCTGCTGGTTATAGATATGGGCCCCCAGTGCATCCCTCTTCCCTGCCCATCTGCTGCCATTGCAGCCCCCTTTCCTCTCTCAGCTCCCAGGGTCGTGTTCCTCAGCATTCAAGGATCAAGTTTCACAAAGGGTTATAATGGATTGAGACCAATGGGCTGAGGTTCAATAAGCCCAAGTGCCTGCACTTGGGACACAACAACCCCATGCAGCACTACAGGCCTGGGGAAGAGTGGCTGGCGAGCTGCCTGGCAGAAAAGGACCTGGTGGTCAACTGTCAGGTGAACACGAGCCAGCAGTGTGCCCAGGTGGCCAAGAAGGTGTCCATACATCTTGGCCTGTATCAGGAACAGTGTGGCAAGTAGGACTCAGGAGGTGATTGTCCCCCTCTGCTTGGCACTGGTGAGGCCCCACCTCAAGTACTGTGTCCAGTTTTGGGCCCCTTACCACAAAAAAAAGACAATGAGGGGCTGGAGCAGATCCAGAGAAGGGAAACAAAGCTGGTGAGGGGTTTGGAGAGTAAGCCTTATGAGGAGAGGCTGAGGGAGATGGGGTCGTTTAGCCTGGAGAAGAGGATGCTGAGGGGAGACTTTATCGCTCTCTACAACTCCTTGAAAGGAAGGTGTAGAGAGGTGGGGGTTGGTCCCTTCTCCCAAGTCACAGGCGATAGGACAATAAGAAATGGCCTTAAGTTGCACCAGGGGAGGTTCAGGTTAGATATTAGAAAAAATTCTGACACGGAAAGCCTATTGGAGTGGGCTGCCCAGGGAAGTGGTTGAGGCGCCATCCCTGGAGGTATTCAAAAGACAGGTTGACATGGTGCTCAGGGACATGGTTTAGTGATGGTTTTTTTGTCAGTTAGGTTGACGGTTGAATTAGATGATCTTAAAGTTCCCTTACAACCTAGACGATTCTATGATTTTAATTGTTTGACCTAATCCATTTCCCTGTGCATGCAATAAGTGAAGGGTGCACCCATGTGAGCTGCTGTGCCAGCAGCTGGGATGAGGAGCTGCACAAGGGTGTTTATCCTTCCTTCCCAGTGAGCATACAGCTCACTTGGACCATTTCTACATTGTGATTAACAGCTGGCATGTGATTTCTGCCTGGATTGTGTCCCTGAGCCAGGCTTGTTCCAGTGCTAGGCTGTAGTGTGGCCTTCCCTGCTGCTATCAGGCCGATAGGGAAATGTGAGGTACAGCAGCGGAACTGTTTGTAACAGCAGAATGACAACAGAGCAGACAGGACCTATGGCAAAGAATCTAGCCAACTGCCAGGCGTGATGGAAGAGGGCTTATTACTGGGAATGAGAGGTATGCACTCTTGCTCAGCATAATCTCCTGCCCCAGCGGGTTACCAGACTCAAAGGAGCTGTGGCCTGAGGTGCCAGGGTGAGGGGTGGGCTCCGGTGACTTAATGCTGCCTGTAGCTACTGTTGTGCTGGTGCTTGTGGGGAGGAAGGAAAGTTGATTCATGCGTGACTTGAAACGCAGAGCAGTACTTTTGCAGCTGTATGTGTACACCTGTCCTAACTGGCCGACTCCTGTGAATAGACTTTCATTCTTGGTCCAGGGGATCCATCGTGCTGGCTGGCAGTAACTTCTGTACCAGCATTTGTTGGCATGATAAAATTACCTTTGTGATTAAAGCAGCACATGCTATACTTTGGCTGGTCATGTGTCCGATGAGAACAGCGTGGTTTTAGCATGTGCTAGGAACTAGAAAATAAGACCTCTGTTCCTGGATAAAAATTTCAGTTGCTTTTGGTAAAACCCATACTGTCAGTCTTCAGTGTTCTCTTTAGCGCTTGGCAGTTTATTGGGGACAGCCCGTGCAAATAGCGCACGATCACATCCTCATTCTGTGGGACAGGCATATACATGTTGTATCCCAACTTAGGATGTTGTGGTCTGGATGAATGGAAAACTAGATGGGTAAAAAAACCTGGCTGGACGGTTGGGCTTGGAGGGCAGCGGTTAATCAGTTCTACTATACTTAGAAGCTGGTAACAAATGGAATACCACGGGGGGTCTGTCACAGGACCTGACCTGTTAACTACTTTTATCAGTAACCTGAAGCAGATAGCAGAGTGCACTCTCATCAAGTGTGGAGATGACACCAAACTGAGGGGGACTGGTTGAGCACTTGAGGGCAGGGCTGCTGCCTAAAAGGACCCAGATGGGCTAGAGAAACAAGCCAATGGCAACCTGTATGAAATTAAAAATGGGCAAATGTGAAGTCCAGCCCCTGGGAAGGAAGAACCACTTGCAGCAGTACAAGCCAGGGGCTGCCAGGCTGGGGATCAGCTCTGCTCTACAGGGGAGCCTGGGGACCCTGATGGTCGCGGTGGCAGTGAGCTGAATGTGAGCCTGCAGCGTGGCCCTGCAGAACAGCATCCAGGGCAACAGTCACAAAAGCACAGCCAGTAGGTTAAAGGGAGAGATTATCACCCTCTCCTCAGCCCTGGGGACCGCACATCGGGATACTGAGTTTAGTTTTCTAACCAAACTTAGCCCATTGTGTCCCATCATTCTTGCTGCTAATACTGGCAAATCATGAGAGGAGATGTCAGGAGTGGTAACAAGACTCTACTGCCACAGCTTTCATGGAAAGTGACCGGTATCACTACCAAGTAGTCCCAGTAGTGAAGAAGTGACCCTGAGACAAAGATCTGATACCCTACCAGCTGTCTCACCCACTCTTCTCTGCATCCTGCTTAGGCTGCTAATGGTGTCAACTCAAGTCTAATACATTTTTGTTGTAAAAACCCTTTTAAGACTTGTTGACTGTCATGTGGTTTGGAGTGATTCGTGTTATGCTTATCTCATCATTCAAGGTGAAATTTAAACAAACTGTGAATTAAGCGATTGTATCATCAAGTCTGGAGATGATCAAAGAGAGAAATATGCTTCTGAAAGCTGTTTGGTTAGTTCTGTGGCTCAGTCTGTGAAAGCAAACATGCACTGCCCAGTGCAAACATGGCACAAAGGAGTTGCAGATTTATGCAGACTTTGCTCTATGGACTTTTACCTAGACCTCCTGGGGACCCTGACTTCGTATCGGACCACAGGGATGTATATGACAGGAACTGGAAGATCGAATAGAGGAGAATGGTGGTAGCAAGGGAAGGCATCCTGGGATTGCTTTCTACTTTCATTATGACAGGCAAATCAGTTTTGCAATGACTGCTTAGTTTTAGAAACCCAAGCAGACTTTAGCTGAAACAGCCTCAAAGTCACGTAGCTTGTAGAGAACAACAAATTTGTACCATACATACCAGTGATTTAGTTTAATTCAGCTTTTTTCCTCTCTTCCTTTTGTGTATATATTGTGAAATATGAAGGGTACTTATTTCCAGTTTGGAATTTCACATTGGCTCACCCAGTGAAAGGAGCTTGTGCAAAGACACCTTCTGGTGGTGTCTGCTGTAGGTTTTGGATTGATTATCTGAAAAATGCTGACCCAAACTGGTGGTGGGAGGATGTTTAGCAAAAATAAAAAAAAAAAATCAACCCTGAAAGTGGATGTCTCAGAATTATTTATTTTTTTTCCCCCCACAATTTTATCTTTCTTTCAGGCTATGGTCGCTTGCTATCCTGGAAATGGAACTGGGTATGTTCGTCATGTGGACAATCCAAATGGCGATGGGCGCTGCATCACCTGTATTTATTACTTGAATAAGAACTGGGACTCCAAGGTGAGTGAGCCATGGGATTGAGGTGGAACATGAAGGAAAACCTGCTTAAGAAACAGAGCTTTGAAGCTGTCAGTTGCTTTTTTGGACTCTGGTGAACTTTTGAACAGCTGGCCCATTTTTCATCTCTACATATATTTTCTTTGTGTTCCCTTTGGAAATAAAAATCTGAACTGTTTCCTTGTTCTCTCTCCCATCCCACACACATACTGTTTTGTTGCTGTAGAATAAAGCTTCTAAGTGCTGGGCTGCTGGCTCTTGCACTTTGTTTAGAGGACAGAGAAATGAAGCACTAGAAAGAAAAACATAATCTACTAACGAATAAGTAGATTCTGGGAGCAGAGTAAAATGACAGCCCAAATTTGGGACTCTGGTGTTCTTAATACTGTTCCTTCGGGCTAACCTACAGAAGATCTTTAGGCAGTTTCCTTTGGGGCTTTCTTACTTATGAAGTGATGGGGCTTAGTCAGAGGAACGAGCGCATGGCTTGGTTTGTCATCTCCATTTTTGACTTCACCAGTGGGTCTCTTGCCAGGATGGTGCTCTTGTTTCTGCCCGTATTGCTATAAGGCATTAAAGTCAGCTTTGAATTTACCATACCTTTAGGTTAGAAACAAAATAACTGTTTGTAAAATTGTGGATGTGTTTACCCTTCTGTCATAATGTGGCATGAACCAGTCATGAGAATTAGATTGAAAATTGCCTAGTATTTTTTGTCTCTCTAACTTGTCTTGGGCACTTCAGGTGGATGCTCTTTAGGCACATGTAAGTACTATGAACACCCAAAAGTGAGTTCATATTCAGAGGCAATGCACTGTTGGAAAAAAACACATTTCTTTACGGAGAGTATGGCTGCGAGACATCCCAATATAATAAAGCGAAGGAGGAGATGTGGGAAGAAATGCAAAAATCCCATTTATTTTGGGCACGACAATCTTATTCTGATAGTGAGGAAGCACCCAACTGGACACTAAGAAAGCTAGCTGAAATTGAGGACACTGGTGGAGAGTATTACGTGAGTGTGATCGTAACTTTAAGCAAATGTAAGCTGGAGGAGGTGCAATATAACCATGCTGACCCTCAAAAGCAACCACGTTGCTTTAAACCTGACCTGTTAGTTTCTTACTGAGTTTTGTGTGCCACATGGAGGTACTAAGTCAGGTCAGGGCTCGGTTGACAGCACCTGCTCTGCACTCTGTGGTGCAGCATAAAAGCCTCCAAAGAGCCCTCGAACAGCAGCAGGGAGAAGGCAGAGTTCATCTTTATCTCTTCTGCAGTGCATGCAGATCACCAGATTTTTTTTTTTACCTGAAATTTGTGGCACATGGAAAGAGAGAAATGATGTGGTAGAGAAAACAGGCTATGTTGTAAGTAGGGGAAAGACTGTCTGGGAGAGAAAATTCATTTATGAGAAGTTTATTACAAATCCCACAATTGAACAGACTTTCTCTTTCCCAGGGTGTAAAAGTTAACTCCTACATGTTCAGATGCAGGCTCTGAACCCAAGCAGTATCTAGCAATTACTGGGAGGAGAGTCTGATATCAGACTGGTCCAGTGGAGCTCCCCTTACTCGCCTTGTGGTATTTGCTGGTTCTAGAGAAGTGACTGGGAGCTGAGAAGTTTCCCAGTGTTTGTCACAGGGCCATTGTGTTGTCTTTAACTTGGTTCATTTACTTTTGCCAGATGTTTATGCTGAAACTTGACAAACTGTTTGCAAAAATCAAGGTGGCCAAGAGATTCAGTGTATGGTTTTCCAGTGTTGTCATGTAGCTGTCTTGGTTATCATTAGATGTTCCCTATTTTTTGGGTGCTGAGGAAGGAGAAATAAGTCATTGTTTGCATGAATGTGTGGGTGTTTATATGTGTAAAAACCCAACCTTTCCTTTTCTTTCAGCTGCATGGTGGAATTCTTCGGATATTCCCAGAAGGAAAGTCCTATGTAGCAGATGTTGAGCCAATTTTTGACCGATTACTGTTTTTTTGGTCAGATCGAAGGAATCCACATGAAGTGCAGCCTTCTTATGCAACCAGGTAAGTAGCATATTTGGTATTGATACTTGGCCAGGAAAAAGCAAAACATCCCTTCCACCAATATTTGTATCTAAAATTATGGCCATTATGTATTTGTTTAAATGCACATGTGCATAAAAAAATAGATGGCTGGATTTTGAATGGATTTTATCGTTTTGAGTCACTGGGAATTCTCTCATCAAATGAGGAAGAACAAGCTTGACTGCTAAGATTCCTTGTGTGATACAAAAAAAGCCCTTTTACTATTGGCAGGAGAAATCATCCAAGCCAGGCATAGCTATTTAGCTGGGAGATGCTGAGTTATACTTTTGCCCTCACAACACTGTAGGGATTCTTGGGGCTACCATCTGTCAACAGGCTACGAAAAGCTCATATGATGCAGGGCAACCCCCAAGCTGCCTGCAGGCATCCCAGAACAGAAAAACATGCAAAGGTCTGTAAGCTACTTTTGCCCTCTGCCAGGGGCTGTGCACTCTTTTGTGCCTCCAAGCAGAAATTCTCACCTATATTTCTATCTGACTTGATAAAATACACATTTAAAATGCCATCTATATTTGTCTGTAAAGATGTGGCATTTCCATCCTATCTTTTTATCTACTAGTCCAATTTTGTTGTTTGCTTTCTCCATGAGCATAAAACTTCAGGGCTCTGTTTTAATAGGAAAAGTTGAAATAAACACAAGCTTTTCATTCTTTTATAGATATGCCATGACTGTGTGGTATTTTGATGCCGAAGAAAGAGCAGAAGCCAAAAAAAAGTTCAGGAACTTAACCGGTATGATTCTAAGTATTCACTGGAAAGAATTTAATGCATTTTGATATTTCCAAAGTCAGAGACAGACTGGGAATAACTCTGTAGCTAGATGGTTAAGACACTAGTTTTTAGAAAGCTCTTTCATCTCCAATCACTAGTCAGTTATTTTATGCAAAGTGAAGAAATTGTGACAAAAGATTCAGGCCTGGCATCAGTATCCCTGGTGAAGCCTGATTGAGGACACAGGAGAGGTGGTTTTTGATTTCTCTCCCAAATGGCTGCTGAGATTTTGTCCCACCCTACGTGACTGCTCCAGTCACTGGGAGTTTCTAAGCTCTTATTTTTTTATTTGGAAAGTATATATTTTTTTCAGAGTCATGTGACAGTTTCATAATCATGTTCTTTAAATGTTCTAGCTGAATAGGGCCTGTCTTCTATATTAATAAAAGGACAGTTGGTGCCTGCAATAATGCGTAAAGGATTTATCTTTAATTTACAAGTAATTTCTGAGTGGGGATATTCATTATGATCTTGGAATGTATAGATCATGAGTTGGAAAGAAACTAAATTTAGAAATATATATAAGTGCATCTTTTGGCTGGCAGTTGCTAGAGTAGCTGGTCACGGTGCACTTCAAGAGCTACCTACATTCAGTTGAGTCTCACAGATAGCTTAGTCAGCCCAGAGACATTTCTGCAGAAGGCCAGGAAAAGGAGACCCCAGCTTTCCTAACAGCAGCCACACCTTCTACTACTCTAGTAATGGCATATTTGTTATGGACTGAGTTGTCCAGGTGTGCTCCAACACCCTACCTGGGGCCATGCTCAAAGATTTGCTTTGGAGCAGTTTAAGATGTGGACTCAGATACTACCTCAGGCAGTCCCTCAAAATACGTTGTGGAGGGCGTTTGTCTTTTTTTAAAATGTGTTCTATGCAGCTGGAAACCAGCGAAGTTGTAATTAGTCAAATGCTTTTCAGAATAGACTATTGTCATCTATATAGCTACTATTCAATGCAAATACTATTCCCACCCTTAAAAGAGAACATGAGCAAGGGGCTAAGAATGGGAAGAAGTAATCACAGATCTGAAAGGTTTTTGGGCTGCTCAAATACTGCATGAGTTGTCTTCAGTTTCAACCGGGCAAATGTACAAAACATAAAAAACCTTGGTATGACTATCTCATTAACATGCTGTGGATTCATACAGCATTTCAATCCTTGTAGTGAATTCCATGTGGAATTCATGTGTAGAAAGTGTGGTCCATTGGAAACAAACTAACTTCATTCTAAGTTTTCAGATGAATGCTGCCAGAACCCTCTGGCTTAACTCTCTCTCTTTTCATCTTTTCCATGTAGATGCAAGAAAGAGAGAAGCACCTCTTAATGAAGACTAATCCACTGTTCCTGAACGCTTTGTGAGGAAATAAGATCCCAAAGATGACTTCCATTTCCAGCAAACGGGCAAATTCTTGTTATGCACAAGAACGCACTGGTTGTGTCTAGCATGTGCATCTTATTTTAATGGTACTTAAGGCAGCCTCCTGTCGTGCCTGCATCTGGCAGAAGAAACACTTGTTTTCCATTTGCCTCTTGCTGGAAAAAGTAACCAGGGTTTAAAAAAAAAGAAAAAAAAAAAGGTTATCACTAAGCCTAGTGGTAGTGGCTCAGCCAACTGGCTTTTGATCACTCTTGTAACCAAGATAATGATCATTGGAACTAGTGGCAAAAAACTGAGTCTTATTTGCACTTTATGGGGGGGAAATAATCTAGCTCAATGGGGAGGAGCTTTACAAGTTTAAAGTATGTGGCAGACTGCTAATGGGCAAGGAGAGATATTGGAAATGTGAAATTGAACTGGATTTTTGTAGAGTGTCATCTTATGGTCTGTACCACATGGGCCTGTTGATGTACTGTTCATCACTTTGTTGTGCAGAGCATTGGCTCAGCTCTTCAATAGTATGACCTTCCAAGCAGGGTCGTTGTGTTCAGTTTTTTTTTTTTTTTTTGTCTACACAGTCATCACATTTCCTGGATTTTGTTTGCTTTTCAAGAATGAAGTCCTAGCTGTGCAGTTGTGCTGCCCTTTCTGTCCCAGGACTGAGGGGGGAGTAGTTATGCATCTGTCCACAAATTTGTAAAACCATTTCCCTTCTGTTCTGAGCAGGATGGGGTTGTATATTTTATATTTTCATGGTTTGGTAAACCAGCTGTTTTCTCCCCAAAGTCTCATAAACTTTGAAGGCTGATGGCACCCAATGCATTGGCACTAAGGGCCCGTGATATGTAGAGTTCCTTTCGTGACTTCTCCATCTACTATGTTTTGTATGACAGATATGAATCTGAAAGGAAAAGATACGTCTGGCAGTCTGACAAATGTATGATAAATAATAGGTTACTTAGACTTGATTTCTATGCTGCTTATCCTTAGTTAATATACTTTAACTTTGCATGTGTATGTAATTTGGATGAAACAGCGATTCAGTTTCAATCGATCTGTTACGCCAGGTAACTACTGCTGCTGTGCCCAAGCTGTGACATCGGAGTTATTCAAATGGCAAAGCATGGTTTTTTTTTTTTTTTGGTTTTTTTTTTTTCTCCATTTTTTTTTTAAAAACTTAGTAGACTCAATGAGTAAGTGGTGAGCTATCTCCAATCTGCCTAAGCTTCTGCAACCAGCACTTACTGTGCAGTTCAGAATAGCTCTTAATGAAGCTGGGAGCTGGCGCTGTGTGTTTTTATCACTCAGACTGATTGTTCTCAACCTAATACACTCACTTGCATTCAGTTTCGTCTGATGTTGTCAGTGTGTCTGTCAGACCCTACAAAATGTTCCAAATAGATGCCCCATGTTTTCCTGTAACACCTGGCCTCAGTGGTGAAGGTGGTCTGTCTGAATCGCCGGCCCCTGCACCAGTTCACCACACTGTGCTAGTGGAGGTTCTGTGGGCCAGCTCTATCACACTTGAGCTGGGGAATGAGAAGGTAGGGTGCAACGGCCACTATTAAAACCAGTGACAGATGGGTAATAGCTGTATAGGACAGGAAAAAATGTAACTTTCATAGCATTAAAAAATGGTAATGAAATGGAGTTTTTTTTTTTTTTTCAGCAGTTCTGTCTCAAAAAAAAAAAAGAAAAAAAAGCTGTGCATTCTTCAGCCTGTCCTTGAATTCTGAATGTAAATACGGTAGTGCTAAGAAAACCCTCATTCTCTCTCTGGCTTCTCCCAGAGATCCAGCTATGGTCTTATGGGCTGGACTCTGTTCAGTCTGACCACTGTGCACCTTAAGAGAGGAATATGAGGGAATGTGTGACAAATATTCTTATAAATCAAGACTAGAAAAAGACATAATCTGATAAATGTCCTTTAAGGTTAGGAAAAACATTATTCCACTACAGTTGTTTCTAAGTAGCACAACGTAGACTTGAAGGAAACTTACTGAAGAATAACTTGAAATTCTCATTCTGAAACGTTCATGTGGGAGGAGAAAGAGGTAGGGCTTTTCCCTGACAGTGAGAGGTAACACTCTGAAAGATGGTGGGTGTTGAAAAAGGAGGGGCGCAGGATTTTTATGGGACAAGGAAGGAACCCAACCTGTTGTATTGCTATGCAAAATTGATAATGGCAAGCAAACTTGAAACTCCTACATGATTTTTAAGAGGGCAAAGATGGCAAAAGCAGAACAGAGGAAGTCTTGCTTTGCCTTTAGAAACTGTAACCTTAAAAAAATGCACTAGAAAGAGATCTTAGTACACATCTCCCTGGAGCCTAGAACAGTGGAAAAATGATGGGGGGTGGGGGAAGGCTTTGCATAAAGGTTGAAAAAGAAAGGTACTTCATTTACCACTATTGCTACCACTGGGCTTCAGCAGTGGTCAGCAACACGTGTGGTGGATGGAACATGGAGCAGTATAGATGCATTTATTGTAAATAAAGTACATGTTTTCATTTTTAGCCAATATCTTCCTGATCTAGATAAGAGGAGAGAGCAATTACTCCATGGCAGAGAGCATTATCTTTTTCTTTATTAACACATAATTAACTGGAAAAAAAAAATTGAGGACTCAAGATTTTGAAACCAATTCCTCAGTCTTGTTCCAGACTTTTACCTTATTTCCAGATCAATGGAGTGATCTCCTTCAAGATGCTGTAGTTTAACTGGGGGTGTGGATGGGGTGTTGGTCACGTAGGAATTCACAGGCTTGATGTTTTCTACACAGATTTCTCTTGCCTGTTTTTGGAATTGTTGCAAACTACTCTGCAAAAATAAAATTGTCTGAAGAACTGTGGGGGAAGCAGGCTGCTGCAGAAGGAGCAGCATTTCAAAGAAACTCTTGTGTTTTGTCTTTGTGGCAAACTGAAACATCTGTGGCTAAACAGCATTTGTCACCCAGTTGTGAAAAAGTGTTTTCTCTAAGGCATTTAATTTTCAGTCCTCCAAAAGTTTTAGTGGGTCTTTTCAATCTTTAAGTAATGTGCCTTCATCATTCATATCTGTGATGATGTTATGTGCTACGTGTGCGTCATGGATGTTTTTCATGGGTCATTAAGAAATACTGTTGCCTTTCCAAATGCAATTGCATTGGAAACATATGCAGAGCCACCAAGCCACAATTTCTGACAGGTGATTTTTGTTGTTGCAGGGAGGAAAAAGGCCAGGTGACAGTACTGAAAATCAAGAGAATATTTTTTATTCTTAAACCTATAACCGCTGGCCTTTTGAGCAAAGTAGCTTCTGATAAATCTTATTTTGACTAGATAATTTCTGGTTCTGTGAGGAATGACCTCTACAAAGTAGTGTCTAAAAAGATCCATTCTTTCCTTCTCTCTTTGAACAGTTTTAGTCCTTTCCTCTTGCGTTTATTAAAATGTTGGAAAATATTATATATATTTGTTGTTGCAAAATAGCTGGCTGTAACACCACTTGCATCTAGAAGAAAATCTGTCTATTTGCAGGCAAATAACTAGTTCTACATTGTGCTGTACTCCCAGCAGATATCTGAGAGTGAGTTATGACTACATCTTCTCTTGTCAGGTTGTATGCTGGTCAACAATGCTGGCACTTTGCATCTGATTGATATAAGAAAACCCTAGTAGTATTTTACCATACATCACACTTTGTGTTCCTGTTACTATTTAACAAAAAAAAAAAAAGGAATAAAACAAATGTGGCAGGAGTCAATAAACACTGGGTCATGTTAAACGTTGTCCTGTGCAAATCTCTTCAAATCTTGTGTCTTACTGTGGCCAGGGTTATGGCAAGGTGGCTGCAGTGCCACACAGCTGGGTGAAGGATGGTAGTACCACACAGAGGTGACACTGTAACCCGTGACCACTGCTGTCTGCTGTCAGGGAGAGCTCTGCTCATTGCCATCAGCTTGGCACGTTTCCTTGGTCACTTCCTGCTATTTTGAAGTTATTTACCTTGTTAGTGACCCTCTTCTTGAAATGGCTATTTGTTTTCACACTCCTGCTGAACCAGATAACATTCTCACCATTCAATTGTCATCTGATAAGTTTTATTTTTAACACTGTTCACATCCTCCCCCTGCTACTTTCCAGCTCAAGTCCCACAGTTTTCTCCTGCAGCCACAAGTAGGTTTTTCCCCACTCCCACTGACATTGCAGTTGAATGAGAGCCAGGACATTTTCATTCGTCTGTCAGAGTGCTGTGAACCTTTTTTGATTCTTTTGCAATATTGTGAACAGTGGGAATTTTCCTCTCTGTCCCCCTGATCCCCATCCCCGTGTAAAAGACTTTCTGTTGTGGAGGGCTTGGATTTGACTTTTTTTTTTCCCTGTTAAAGAGGGGAGAGAATTCTGCATAATTTGACACTTTAAGCATTTCTTTTACACCGTGGAGTGCTTAGAGCTCATGGAGAAGACCTGAAGAAAGCAGAAGGGTTTCTTTTCTGAGCATGCTCCTCGCCAAGTAAAGGTTTATAGGGACAGCTTGAGGAGAAGCTGGCCATTGGCCATCCAGCTGCCAAGGACTTGTCTTTTCTCTGAACTCTGACTAAACTTTCTCTAAGCAAATATGCTTGCAGTAATTGTTATCCTACAGCTATTTAGGGGTCTCTTTCCTCCCCCACCTACCCAAAGGGATATGGCTAAATATACTTGTACTGACAATTCCCATGACTCTTGAGAATGTATCTGAAAGCAGAGGTTGCTACTTTGCATGACAGAGGAAGAGAGGTTAGTAAAAATTGATTCCCCTTTCCCACATAATTTTGTCTCTGTGGAGTACTTCCACTTCAGAGACTTGGTAAAACCCACCCTCTTTCACAAAGTATAGATACAACTATTTTTTTTTTTAAATATGTTTTATGGAAAGAGGGGATTATTTCATCTGCATGTGTCCTTACTTTAAACAATGCTGCAGATGCTAAATAAACTGCACTAGGCCAACTGGAGTCAAAAGCAATTCTCCTTTTGGTGGCAAACCCCATCAGTGCCAGCGTGCAGGTCTGCTCCTTTACTGGGCACCCACAGTGGTAAATCTTCCAGCTTGAGTAGAGAGAGGAAGCAGTTTTAGCTAACACCCTGGAGGCTGAGCAGGAGGGGAGTTAAAAGTGTGGCTGCCTAGCCCTAAGGTTTTGGGAAAGTGTTAATCTGGCTGCCTCTTTAAAGTCTCCTATACAGTTAGGCTTAACCATATGCCATGGAGGTGAGAAGTATGGAAAGAGACCATGTAGTCCAGGCTAACAGAGGTCTGAAGATCAGTTGTGAATATGGGCAGCTGTTTTTAGTTCCTTTAATTTTGACAGTTTCTCATCTTGTAGCTATGGAGTGTCTTGTGCTAAAGCACCTTGGAGTAGCAAAATCAGAACAAAGGTTTTAAACTAGAGCACTTAGGGAGAAAGAGATCTCCAAACAGTAAAGCTGGCGCATTTAAACAGAAGCATATCTGTGCCTCTATGTGTCCCTTTTTTCCCAACTGTGTCAAGTCTGATTAATAAAAAATACTATCTCCCCTTACAAGCCTTGGCTCTCTGATACAGCTGCTCCTGTTTAGTAACTTCCAAAACTGTGGACTTACAGCATTTTCATGGTCCCTGATGTCCCATGAGCTATGAAGCATTACTGCTGCATGATCTTTAAAACACAATAATGCTATATGCAGTACAGAAGATTTCTCAACTGAGAACCATCATCCAGTATAGCGAAGAAGGAGTAGAAGAGGCCACACTGTTCGGAAGTGAGAAAAGCTATTTGAAGCTCCCTTTGCCCTTCAGAGCTGGTGTTGGTGCTGTGGTTTTATTATGTTTATCTATTAGCAGAACATATGACAGCAAGAGGTGAGAGCAGACCTGGGTTAACACAAGAATTAACCACAGGGCAGTGGTGTGGGCTCCAGAATGTGCTGCACAGGTTTGCCCTGCACCCTGGCAACAGCGGCCACTGGCACTTGGCTGCCATCTGCCAGTGAGTGCCATGACCCTGCCAATGTGGAGGAGCCCAGGAATCAGCTGGGGGAGTCTGATGCAGAAAGCTAGCAGAGAGGGACCAAATGTTTATAAATTTAACTGTTACAACATGGAGCTATGACCACTCTTCGCAGGCTTTGGCCTTACTCCAGTAGAGGGGTTTGCATTCACAGCTCCTGGCAGAAGTCAGTGGATCCGTCCTCCATCTAGGCTTCTCTTTCAGACCAGAGCATTACACAGGTTTGTGTGGGAGCTGGGTGAGGGATAAGCCAGCAACACAGCAGTAAAAACCCTGCCCTGGTAAGTAACAAATCTCAGTTTTGGAGCAGCAGCTGTTTAATTGCAGACTGAGCTGGAATTGTGCAAAAAGGGGGCATTTCACCCCCATCTTCAGTGTTAATGATTGCCTGGCTGAGGTGTTTTCATGCCTAGGCTGCTGATGCAGCTTTCAGAAGTGCCCATCCCTTAGGTGTGTGTTAGGGAAGGAACTGCTCTGGGAACTGAAGGTGCAACCCACGCGTGCTGGAGCACCCAGTACTGTAATGGCCCCATCTTGTGAGTGCTTAGAGATTCACATTCCTCCAGTGCATGGAAGCAGTGAAAAAAAGTTATGAAAACCACAAAACTTAGGGTAGTGGGACATACAGGAACTGGCAGGGACTGTTGCCCCTTCCATGGTGGCCCTTGTAACTGGAGCCGAAAGGAGTGGGATCTCGTTCACCCTTGGCACAGGAAGGTCATTCACACATCTCCTGTCTCCCAGGAGAGTGCCCAAGCGCCTCGCTCAGCTGTAAGCACAGACATATCCCAGACCCAGCTCCGTGGGGTACTGATACCATCACTGGTGCTAGTGAGATTTACAGAAGACTGGGTGAGACAAAAGACTCTTGAGGGGATCTGTCTGTCAAGACAGACTTGCCACACCTCAGGGTGGACCACATGGCCACTCAGTCCCTACTGGCCACCCTGTCTGTAGCTCATGCCCCAACTTATGACAAATGGCTGTTTTTTTGTCCTAATTTTAACTTCACTTCCTTTCTGCAGAGCAAGGCTGGCCCCACAGCTCTGCCACCGCTGCTGCCCTGGGTGTGGCAGCTGTAGTGATGAACCCTGTGCTGATGGCAGAGAAAAGCTGCTTTGCATCATGAAATGGTTAGAGGTGGAAGGGACCTTAAAGATCATCGAGTTCCAACCCCCCTGACATGGGAAGCGAAACCTCCCACTAGACCAGGTTGTTCAAAGCCCTATCAAGCCTGGTCTTGAGGGCCGGCTGCCCACCTCTTTGGGCTGCATCGTCCCTTCCCTGGCAGAGGAAATGGAGCTGTTAAAGTTTATGGAAGATGACATTACTTTCACTGTTCCCGCTCGCTTCCTCTGACATGGATACAAGAATCTAGGTACATCTCTGTGGCACTGTAACACAGGCTCAGCAGCTGCTGCTTGTGGGAAATGGGAGGATAAAAGCAATCAGGGCTCTGCTGGTCTCCGAAGGCGTGTGAGTGTGTGTGTGTACAAGTGTGTGTTTGTTTCCCCAGGCAGCCAGAGGGAAGCCTGATTTCCAGGGGGAATTAATCTGAGAAAACTGAAAGTCGCTCCTCCACTACCAACTAATGTTAGTAATATAAACCAGTTCTTTTCCCTAAAAGGATTGCAAAATGAAACCATCTAGTGCATCTTTTGAAAGTGGCATAATTTAGACAGCAGTAATTTTACCTTCAAGCTTTTGTTATGGCTCAGCTAACCTTTCAGGCTTTTTCCCTCACTACTGTTACTGGAGAAAAGATATGTTGCATTTTCCAGTGTACAGAAGGGACTCATTCCCTTTGCCAGGACTGACATGGGAATGGATCTATAGTTAAAATATTTACTGTTCCTGAAAGGTGCATCTTTGAAGTTGTCTTTTTTTTTTTTCCTCTCTCTTAAGTAAACTGAAGGAGAGGCAGTTAGAAAAACATAGAAATATAGCATCTGCTCATGGTATAACTAAAATTTACTAGTGCAGTGCTCACAAGGGAGCAGGCTTAGGCTGGTCTGCAGCACTGTAGTAAACCACGGCAGCTCCCAGCCCTCCTGCCCAGTCCTCTGCCAGCTGTTTTCCAACATGGTATTACTGCACATTTGTCAGGAGAATGCAAAGTGAGGAATAAAATTGGGGCTATTGCTGTTATGCCACTGCTGCCATCTCTGGATTTGCTTAACTCAGCTGCATCTCGTCTCTCAAACGCCTCCATGGGGCAAAGCTCAGCCCCAGGCAGTTTTACAGAGGCTGCCTGTGATGCACCTGATACTTCTGAAAAAGTCCACCTCAAAAATCTTATTCTCAAAGAGCTTAATGCTCTCACCTGGGAGTCAAGGCCTTGACCACCTACTTGTCCCCACCCACCCCTCACCACTGGCTGCCAAGCTGTTGGGTATGAGCCCCTGGGAGGCAAATGGTCAGGGATGAGGTTCAGCAGCCTCAGGCAGTGTCTCCTGCATGACCACAAGCACGTGCCCTGCTGCTCTGAGACCTCAGGGGCTGGAGGGGCCTTCAGAGCCTGTGGCCCAGGTGTTGGCCAGACCAAATGGCAGAGATAATAAAGGGCCATGATTGTGAAAACCTGAAAACAAACGTGAAAACTTCTGTAATCCAGTAAAACTGCATAACGCTTCCATAATTAATCTGAAAGGGAAAAGAGAAGAAAGGGAAAGAAAAAGAAAAGAAAAGAAAAGAAAAGAAAAGAAAAGAAAAGAAAAGAAAAGAAAAGACTGACATCTGACCAGAAATTCAGGCTTGATCAATCTGCCAATCATGCTATTTATAAACACATGCAAAGCAACCAAGAGGGCTTGATATTTCCCTGTGGCAGTGCTGTAAAGTCTCCTGATCACCCATGGGAAACCCCTGCCTTCCTCCTTAGTGGCTGCTGATACTCCAATGATACCCCAATGAGAGATGAAAATGCCTTTTTTTTTTTCCTCCCAAAGACAGAGAAAATAATTCACATTTTATATTGGAAATATCTTAGTGTTTCAATGCATGTTGTATTTATGTGAAATAGAAGAGAAACGAATCAAGGCTTGGTTTTATTCTTGAACTTGAGTCGAAAACACATCCAGAAAAGTAAGAAAAGAAGATTTAATGGCTTTTTTTTTCTGGCAGGGAAAGAAACCGGGTCCTTAAAGCGAGAGAATTAGAGCTCTCATGTTGCATTTAAACACTCTGTTTTGATGGCTAGTCCATACAGAGAGCAGAAGGTTGTTATACAAAGTGATTATATGCAGTATACAAAGGGGATAAAGTGGCAATGTCATTGCTGTGTCAAACAGTGCAGCGGCTGCCACTGCACTTGGTAGGACCATTGAGTGTGTAGCTGGGGCTGCACCAAGGATTCCGGTGGGTTGCAGGTGGTCCCTCTCCCTCAAAGGGAGGACTACCTAGGCACTGGGGCCTCAGTGATCCCAGGGGCTCAGTCAGATATCAGCTGCTGAGCCCTGCCAATGGATGAACTGGGAGAAGTGCAGATCCAGTGCCTGAAGTAAGTACTTGGAGAACATTCTCACAGTGTTAGGTTAGTGGGCAATTGACAGAGGGATTTCAGTGTCTCCTTGTGGAGCCACATATTTCAAGTACCACCATTCTCTGGGACATACAGTGGAGCATTGGGGATAGAGCCAAATTCAGCAGTTGCTCATCAGGCTAGTCAGAAAAGTACCGGTAGTTGGAACTGGGCTGCAAAACATTCAGCTTCTCCACCGACTTGAGCAGAGTTTTCATTTTCACTGATGAAAGGTATACCAGCAAGGAAGAAGAGGTCATAGGCAGGGAGACTTGAATGAAAGTTGCTCCATGCATGACCAGGAAGTTAGTCAGCTTTTTAAAAGGGACTGGGTATCCCCTACAGCACCCAGAGGTTGTCTCTATCAAGGACATGGTGCCAATCCAGGCAAGCCAAACAAGGTGGCCGTGCCTGGAAAAGGTCTGGACAGACTGTAACCTCGGAGAGATGCTGTGGTATGCAGTGACAGCAGGTTGCTTTTTATTTACTAAACTCTGTGTGCCAGCTTTGACACTTGTCCCACCTTTATAGCGGTTCAGTGGATGCTCTGTGTTCATCACTGTGAGGTATGGTAGCACATCACCCCAGGTTCCAAGCAAGGGAGGAAATGCCTGTTAAGAGGTACCAGGGGCTTCTTTTATAAGAAGAAAAAAGAAAGGAAGAAAAAAAAAGATGTCTGAACAGACATTTAATAGGTGAAGGAAGAGGCTTAACAGACTTAAGCTCAGCTGTCTTCAGAGAGTTTTCAAAAGCTCACTGCAAACACTTCTGTTTCAAAGCTTATGCTCCTTTATCTGTGAGAAGCTAAACACTGGCTAATTCTTTAATTAGTTCCCAACAAGATGTTTTTCTCTGTAGCCAAGGCGGGCAACAGGATAATTATGTCTTTAGTTTAAAAACAAGTGTGAATGCAGAAAGTTGTTTTGATTTATCTTTCTTCAAATGTTTTATTTCCCCTCCTACTCAGCTCCCAGTGTTGGTCCTCACCTGCAATATTTTTCCTTGATTTGGAAAAGGCTCATTATTTGCATCTCCCTGTGCTCCAGTACCAGTGCATGGACATGACAGGGCTGGAGCCAAACTGGTGCTGTGATCCACGGTGCAATCTTATGAATGTAGTACTTGGGGTGTGAATCACTCCCAGGGCCAGGGAGATGGAGGACTCTGAGCCACCATTAGTTGAGCAGCTCAGCTTATTAAACTGTAATAACTAATTGTCATACACATGGCCCTGGATGTCCAAGTGCTACAATGCATGCCAGAGACCTACATTTAGAGCTTCCTGACCTCCTGCCTACCACCTCAGCCATCTGCTTTTATTTTAGCAAAGTTCCCAGAGCATCAGCAGATCTCCTTCTAGTTGGTCAAGAGCTGCCTCAGTCTTGATAATGCAGAAGATACAATTATTCTGGGCCTGGGTCCCATGTGGGCCATGGGAAGAGGGAAGGGAGCTGCCCCTGTGCCCTTCTCTGGCACACAGACAGGATGCTGAAGGCTGACACCAGGCTTACTCAGAGCCACCCAAGGTAGCTTCATTCACCCACCAGGAGAACATGATAGGTATTGGACTTTACAGTGCGTGTCCTTGTGGTGAAGGAATGTGACCTTTGTCATTAACCCAACTGAAGCTGTTACATTTCTGAGGGAATTTTCATGAATTCAAGAGAAAATTTATCTGAAATGGACTATTGTGGCTCCGTTGTCTTCAAGAAAGGTGTGGAAAAAAATGTTCCATCAGTCCACTGGAAAAAATTAGTAGGATCAGAGGCCTAGACAATGTGACCTATGAGGACAGGCTGGGGTTGTTTCTTCCAGGGATAAAGAGAGTGAGGAGAAGACTGAAGGAGGAAGTAAAAGCACACTAAGAGTCTTAAAATTGTAAAGGTTATTGCAAAGAATAAGGAAGTAGTTTGTTCTCTATACCTGTGACAGATAACACAAATAATAGGATAAAATTGCAGAAAGGTAGGTGCCAGTTAGCCATGAGGAAGAGCTTTCTTATGGTTGGGACACTGAACCACTGGAATATCTGAAGAAGTTGTGGAGATGCCAGTACCAGGGATATGGTTGGAGAAATGTCTGCCAGGAGCAATACAGGTAGAAGTGATTTTTTTTTCTTGGAGCAGTAGGTAGGGACTGACCAGGGTAGGTGACATGTCCTGTGTCATGGTAATATAAGTGTGATTTTTGGCACCTAAATGGTTGAGATACTCCATGCAAGGGTAGAGGTCTGGGGTTGTCCTATTCCAGTGAATGGTTATGAGGACCACAAACACTCACTGGTGAGGGACTAGGCCAGGGTTGCCCTTCCCAAGGAGTGAAATTCAGCTCGACACTCTGTAAGCAATTGTCCCCTACTGCCTGATACACTTGCAGCAGGTTGAGCATGATCATCACATACCTCAGAAGGACACCCCGGAGGGCAGCACTCGTCTCTCCATGCAGCAAAGGGCTGAACTCATGCTTTCCACAGCAACAATGTGGTGGTAACTCTTTTTGTATCTGCTCCCAGTCTGATACATCATGCAGGTTACACTTATCCTATAATTTGATACCCAGACCTTTTGATTAAGTGCCTAAAGCTGTGGAGTCTCCTCCTCGTCTTCCTGTCTAAAAATAAGGAATTGAAATTCCGAGCCTGATGCCTGATCTAGCCCCCTGAGAACAGATTTTGAGCGGGCAGCGCATCCTGCTTTCCCTCCAATCCAGAGGAACTGTGCAGCTGCTTTGGCTCTCTGTTTTCTAGGAAATATTGAATTATAGGTTATCTTCAATCATTCATTACAAATGGCAATAATACTGAGGGGTGTGGGGGGTGGTAAAGGGAATAATGAAGAAATATACAGTGGGATATCACAAGTTACCCTTTGGGAACATATAGGGTTTTGAAGGCAGGAACCTCTGTTCCCTCCCCCAGTTCATGTCCTGGTTAAAGAGAACATGCATGTGTCTGTCTGAAAGTCTTGCATTTGCTACCTCATTGAACATTTTCTCCTCTTTGCAAAGCTGTGTCAATTTTCAAATATATTGTAAGTAAATTCTCAGTTGAGTCATTGATTCTTTCAACACATATGAAAGAAGTTGAGTTAACTAATGTGATCGTAAATTCAAGCACTTGGAATACAAGTACTTGAGACTAGATGTGTTTGTTATTGATGTTAAATACCATGGGTAGTTCTTGCAAATTTTTCTTTCACTTTTAAAACTGGCAGTCCATTAAAATTTTATATAAGGTTGGGACCTATAGTATTCTTGCTGCTATAAATATGTTAATATCATAAGCCAAACATTTCCCCCCTTTATTGTTAGCGTATTTCCGTTGCCTAGTCTCTGAAAATGTGTCCAGGGAACACATGAAAATTGCTGGAGTCTCAGTTTCCTTTCATTCCCCTCGTCATCAAATCATGGCCAGATGTAGATGAGGCCATTTAGGAGGAGGTGGGGGCTTCCCTAGCCTCTGCAGATGTCTTGTCCTCTCCAAGCTCTCCAGTACTTTGGAGGGCATGGACTTCACTGCCATCCCCTCCAGAGAGAACACCCATGCCAGCACCCTGAGCTGCATCACCCTGTGCAGCAGGCACAAAGGGCAAGGGAGTATCCCGAAGACTTTTCCTCTGTGGTCCTAAAACTCAAAAGATGTCTTCATTTGCTGCGTCACCTGCTGATCAAGGATTTTTGGCTATTATATTTGTGCTCTCTCTCCTTAGAAGTGAGGAACTGGTAAAGGTTTATGCCATTTGCATGGGCCCTGTGTTGCCTGAGGCTGTGGTGGTCTGGTATAGAAAGCACACTTCCTGAAGGCTATTGCAGAACGTGAACCTCACCTACACTGCCTGTGAACTGCTTTGCTACCCGGAATCTGCTCATGGCAGTGAACAGAGGCCCAGGAGCACCCCCATTCTCAGTATCACCCCTGGGATGTTCCCAGAGCTAGCCTGCTTGCCTGCCCCTTGATAGCTTTGGGGTGCCATGTGGCAGAACTGGCTCCCACAAATGGAATGTACAGACTCACTGCTGGCGAGTTGGCTGGCACTTCCTCTTTCTCTTAAAGTAAATTAGTTTTCTTTTGCACATCCTGCAATTCTGGAAATTATTGACATAAATGACATTACTTGTCAGGTTTTGGCAGGAGGGGTGTGTGTGTGCCGTAAGTGAGCAGGGAGGGACACTGAGTGACTTTGCTTGAAGAATGAGTCTTGCAGATCAAACTTAACTTGCAGGAAAGACCCATGGCATGGCTGAGGCTTGGGCACCATGCCAGAGAGCAGCTTTCAGGGCTGTCAGTTTGAATGCTATTCAGATGCACACCTGCAGTCTTAAACCACAGCTGCAGTGGAGAACCTTGTGCAGTTGCCACCATCCATCCTGTCTTTGCAGAACACCTGATGCTCTGCAAGCAGCTGGTCAAGAATTCCTTTCATGGTTCTGGTTGCACAGTGGAAAAAATTGTTTTCTGATGGTATTGAAGGTAAGCTTGCTGTAAAAGGCTGCTCAGTGATATCCCTGTGGCATGTGAAAGTTTCCTATTAAACACGTCTCAGGACCTAAAGCAACATGCTCTTGTAAAAAATTATTTAGTATGACTCCTGGACAGAAAACAGTGGCAAAGCCATTCAAAACTTTAATTTTTATTTTCTGTAGTAATTAATTACACAAATCAGGGCATGCACTTGTCCTTTCAAGTATCAGAAGAAGGATTGTGAGAAAGGTTCAATAAATCAAACATGGAAGTGTTGCCACCAAGTGGTACAAGCTGTGTTAGGCAATGGCTCATAATTTATAGAACACAGTAATAAATCTGAGACACCTCGATGTATTTAAAAAAAAGATAATTTTTTTCCTTGTTTATCTATCTTTTCCCTTTTGTGTTGCATTTAAGTTCCCATGGTGTTAAACGACCATACTAGCACCGACATCCACGCAGCCACGGGGTATATTACAAGCCTCTTTCAGATTCTTCTGGAGCTGCTGGGAGTGGAGAGGTCTTCAGGGTGTATGGGAGTGTTCAGTGTCTCCAGTGCAGTCCCCTGTCTCATCAGGATGCAACTGGGAGGGACTCTCTGCAACCTCAGCTGTGAGTGGAGTGAGTGGTCCTGCAGGGAACGTGCCCCCAGACCCTGACCACCGGGCTGACCAATGGCCCACTCCAACCTGTCATTTCCAGCAGAGCCCTTCCTGAGTGACTTTGATGCTTTTGAAATCATCTGCAAATTTATATGGTTTTTTAATGGCACTTACACATGTGCTAAGGTGTTCAGGTNAAGGACATTTTTTGCAGAGACGAGACTGAGGTGCTTCTTTATTATTTATATTGTGAGACACATAACATTCTTCTTGAGAGGTACCTCTCCTGTGGGAACAGGGCTCCCTAGAGCCAGCTGGAGAACAAGGCAGCAGCAGGTAAAGTGAGGGATATAGAGACTTGTGCACACGCACACATGCAGATCCCAGCTCTGGAGATTTTATGTTTAAATCCCAGCACATGTCGGGGCTGCGCAGGGTCTGCAGGGCTCACACCCCTCTGCCTCCCATGCCATGTGGCTGCTGGCACCTTTCAGCAGGTTGAAAGGTGTGGGTAGTGCAGGAGCCTGGAGAGATGCTATTCGTGGTGGGCTCTCAGAGAGCAGTGGCAGTGTACTGCTGGGTTGGCCACATCTGTAAGTTGAGCAGCTGGAACAGGAGCCCATCATGAAAGATTTAGGTCAAAAAGATGCTTTTTCAAAGCTGACATCTTTTCTCAGCAGACACTGCTGCTTAGCTTTCTTCAACAATATCTCCATCACTCTTTGTCTTTGGATAATTACCTTTTGTTTCTTAGTGAAAACCTGAGGTCTGAAGTACTCCTCTCT